>OZ007555.1:22080351-22414832 GCA_963931855.1 Philhelius festivus | reverse complement strand
CAGCTGAACCTGAACTGGAGTTTAAATTTGAAGTTCAACTCGGCCGGTTTCACAGTCTATTCTTAACTTCAGTTCAATTGAACGTAGTTTAATTAAATTGTTTTGTCTTTCTATCTGAATCAGAGAACAAACAATCAAGGAACGTTTGCTTTTTTTCAGTTGTGACTTGTGACCTGTGACAGGAAAAAAATTAAAAAAATGAAAATAAATTCTATTTTCAGACGTATGAAGTGGTAGTTGAACTGAGTTTAAACGGCAGAACAGTGTCGTTTAACTTAAACTATAGAATGAACTCTGTTCAAAGTTTAAATGACACTGTGAAACCAAATTCATTGTTGAACTGCAGTTCAAACCAAAATTGAGGTTTAAACTTCCACTATGAAACTGAGGGTTAGTAATTTAATCACAGGACGGATCAGAATTTAAAACAAATTGTTACACATTACTTATTTACAACTATTTATCAAATTACATAAAGTTTTTTGAAAGTTCATATTAAAAAAAATTAACCGATCCATTTTATTTAAAATCCGATGCTAAATGGCAAGACATAATTTTATTAGATACGAGTAAAATGCGCGAATGGATTCCTAGAACATGGTTATGGTTATGTTGCTATAGAGGTATAAATGTAGACTTTCTTTAGCTGCAATACACGAATGTGGAATGCCTTTCCTGGCTCAATATTTCCTTCCTTTTGCGATATCCTGACATATGCTTGTTTATTGGTATCTACTTTTAAGTCCCCTAAGCGCCGGCACTGTGCTTAAGGGAAATCATAATCTGTTCACTGAGTGCAAAATTAACAGCACAATAATGTGATATTTTTGACTGTTATAATATGAAACAGGGGCGAACGCAGAAAAAAATTTCGGGGGGGGTTTTCAAAAAAATATGAGATTTTTATAAATAAATTATTTCCGGAGTTTATTAATACGTGAAATCATATCTTGTTGTACTTTTGCGATCATACGAAATAGAGTTATCCGAAAACATAAGGACACTCAACTAATACCTACGTTAACTACTATACTACATAATTATAACCACAACGCTTCCAGAAGGTGCTATGTGCTACTCATCAGTAACTGTAACTTTCGAACAAACGAAATGAGTTAGTTTTTTTTTTTTTGCTGCAATACAACACACTCCGACCTTGGAGCCATCAAAAACTCAAACTTGCTCCGTTACTGCCCATATACCTAAACACATAATGTCAATCATCAAAAACGCAATTGCTGCTGGCTTCGTGTTTCTATTTGTTAATGATCAATTCAAAATAGGACAGTTTCGTTAAAAAACGAAGACACAAAATAAAATGCACGACTGGGACGCACGAACTTGCTTTTATGTAAAAAGTTCAAAAATTAATATTTCTAGAGAAAAAATGTTCATAAGCAAAAAATTCATTTTTTAAATGACTAAAACAACTCCTTAAGTTATTATTTTATAAATAGTAGTTTAGTAGTTAGAGCTAAACACATAATATGTTTTGGAAAAGATTTTTAAAACATATGTATTTAAAAAAAAAATTTGGTACGCCAATTTTAACTAGAAGCTTCTCTACACAAAATTTCATTAAAGTCCGTTTTGCCTATAATGACAAATTCAAAATTCGAAAAACTGGTTTTATGGTAAATACACTCAGTAATGTCTTAATTTAATTTTTTTTATTAAATTAAAATTAAAATTTATCAAAATTCTCGGAGCCATTTTTGAGAAAACTACGATTTTCGAAAAAGATTTTTTAACACTTTCGTGGTGGGTACCTTAATTTTTAGTTTTCGTTTCCCTCAGATCTTGTAGATTATATTAAGAAACTTTTATTTATTTAAGTTTAAAAATCGAGCAGGGGTTTTCGGAATATTGAGTTTCAAAAAAAAATAATTGGCGTTTTTCTTTTTTCATTCAGAGTAGAGCACTGAACAGAGCATGAGCATGTCAAACATGCTCTGAACTTTCTTCGAATCGAGTGTGTTCTAAGAGCTCTGAATTATTTTATAAACACACGCGAGTTTTTGAGTTTTTTTTTTCTGTCTGTCAGAATGATTTCAGCATTTAACTCTGTCTACTCAGCTATTTTATACCGAGCTCATAGAGTGCGTTCTGAACAATCTCTGAACACGCTCTCAACAAAAAAAGAAACACAATCTTTGAACTGTTATACACTCTGAGCTAAAAAAAGAAACACGATATTTTTTTTGACCGTTCAGGTGCTACTCTGAAATAAAAAAGAAAAACGTTCAATATTTAAAATTTGGAGGAGTTTTATAATGATTAAAATCGGTTTTACTGTTTTCGAGAAAATTAAAAACAAACAAAATAAAATGGTTCCAAGAGGGCTTCCAAAAGATGATTCGTACCGTTATTTTTAGTTTTAAGAAAAGGAAAATTTAACGAAAATCGGCCCATGCTCTTAGGCCGTAGTCGAAGAGACAGACAGACAGAATTTCGAGACCCACTTTTTCTTCGCTATCATCGTAATGTCAACTTTGATAAAAATCTTGAGTTTGATTTATTTTACGAATGCATAACTTGCTTATAGTACCTATAAGTCGTAAGAAAAACGCAGAGAACCGATAAAGGGAAACACAAAACTTCTAATAATCAATTGAACTTACATTAATATTAATATGGCACGAAAATAGCACTTTGTCTCTTTTTTCTTTAACAAAATGTACTCTTAGTTTTGGGTTCTTTCGGGGGGTTTAACCCCTAAAACCCCTACCTGCGTTCGCCCCTGATATGAAAATATAATAAGAGTACAGTATTCATAGATTAAAGAGTTATACGAAACACTCAGGTGCTTGTTTTCCCATTTTACCTTTGATAAATATTTTAAAAGATCGACTGAGCTTAAATCTGGTTAAATGTGATGTATACTAGGTTAGGTTAAAGGTTAAAGTGGCTGCTGACCGGAAAAGGACAGCACACTTAGACCAATATTTGGTCCGTTGTGATATGATGTATACTAAGTGGAGAGATAAATATTTTAACTTTGCATGAATAGTGTCGAAAACGAAGTTATTAAACAGTTTCCTACTGCATTCGAAAATAATTTTGATTCGGTTATAAAGAATCATGTGGCAGAGATTATTGTTGAGAAAAATGCAACTCCAATTTATGCAATCGTAAACGAAGAATTAGATAGACCTATTGAGAAGAAGATTTTAGACCCGGTTACGTTCAGTTGGCTTCCCCAAATGTACCGGTTGAGAAAAATGATGGATCAACAAGGATCTGTATTGACTGTGTGGCTTTTCTTTTATTTGCAAAAGTACTTGTAAGGTTTTTAAATACAATACAAAATAGTTATTAATAAAATCGGCTAAGCCATCAAGCAGATAAACGGAAATGACTTGAATTTGAAGCAATTTTACCTAAATTCCACACAACCCTATTCCAGTTAGCAGAAACTTCTTTCAATACTATTATAGTATTAAATTATCGCACGTTTCTTGGGCTCAGAAACCGCAAGCAATTGAGGTCATTTACATTTATATTGGAATTTTAAAAATTTGTAGGTGTTAGAATAAAATAAAAAATTGAAAAAGTTATTGTGCACGCTACGAACATCTTTTTATGAAAATTGAAATAAACATGCAAAATCTAAACGAAGATGTTTATTTAAAATAAAATACACGACTGAATTGCACGTACTTTCTCTTACAAGTATGTTCAACTGCTTTAATTTAAAGTAGTCAAAATAATAATAGTCTTAATAAAATCATTGGTAAGTCCCTGAATTTTCATGTTTTTGTGGATGAATATTCTGTGGTTAGACGAGTCCAAGATTGTGTTATATTAGCTGTTTTTTTTTGCAAGTCCATATAGAATTGCAGAAAAAAACGACATCGGCGCTTAGGAACTCTTTTGCAAACAGTTGGAAGCACTGTGCACGCTATGGCATTTGTCAGCTGTATTGAGACGACTAGCATCAACCATCATCCAAAACCGTCACTTTTGACTTCTCTGAACAAATTATCGATAACATATCGATACCTTCCCACAAGAATGTATTAAGCGACATTTTTAAAATTGTTCAGGAAACGAAAAAAACGTCTCATTTAGCTATTTGTTTGTGTATTTTATTGGATGAAACAAATTTAAAAATGTCGCTTAATACATTCTTACGGGAAACAAATCTGTTTCGTCCAATAAAATACACAAAAAATAACTAAATGAGACGTTTTTTTCGTTTCCTGAACAATTTTCAAAATGTCGCTTAATACATTCTTGCGGGAAGGTATCGATATATACAATATCATTTTGGCATCACCGTTTTTATCACGACTTAGGTTAGGTTAAGTTAGGTTAAGGTGGCTGCTGACCGGAAAAGGTCCGTTGTGATATCACAGGATTTCAAAAATCACCCTCCCTCGCTAAACCATTTTGAGCTAACAATGAAGCGTTTGAGAATTATTTAGATCACTGGGATCGTTATAGTAATAGTCTCCCAAGTGGAGTCTGCGTCTTTGTGCTAGGGAAGGACAAGAACATAGAAAGTGAGGAACTGACTCCTCTTCTTCTTCATCCATGCAGCTTCTGCAAAAATCATTTGCAGGAACTCCAAGATGGAAAGCATGTGTTCCTATTAGGCAGTGTCCATTAAGGACACCTACGAGCATAACGGAGCTAATATGCAATCTACCAATAGAAATTAGTTGTTTTGAGCGTTTAGCATCAAACAATGGCCAAATTAGTTTAGTAGACCGGCAAGTTGGGGTGCTGGTCTATCTCTGGTTAGCATTCTTTATGGTATCATATGCTTTAGCATAAGTTTACAAGTAGCTAGGGGTATACCTATGTTAGATTTGCTATCCAACAAAGGTAAGATTGTCCCTTTTTTTGCAAGTTCGTCGGCTTTACAATTTACTGGAATGTCTCTATGCCCCGGCACCCATATAAGGTGAATGTTAAACTGTTTTGACATCTCCACCAGAGATGATCGACAATTTTGGGCTGATAGTGAGTTAATGGAGACAGAGTCCAGTGACTTTATGGCAGCTAGTCAAGTCTGAGAAAATACGTATATTAGTAGTCGATATAACGTTTTCTTTTAGCCAAGAGATGACTTCTTTTATTGCTAGAAGATAGACAAAGATTTAATCTTTCGGGGTCCACCAACCCCGTCATCGGTTTTAGATCCATCTGTGTAGAAATGAATCGCTTCGTCTACTAACAGTGACTCATTTTCCCAGGTAGACCTGGATGGGATGGACACTTGAAAGTTCTTATTAAATTTTGGATGAGGGGTGGTGTAATCGACGTTACTATGTAGGGATCTGAACGAGTTCAGTATAGTGGAGTGGCCAATATCGTTATTGATCCACTGCGAGGAGGCTTTAAACCGATCACGACTTACATAGGTTAAGACTCGAAAATTATCTGCACTTAGCTAAGTCCGTATAGACTTAAGTAGTTGTTGTATTTACATGTAAGGCGCTTAATCCCGATGTCATTTTTTTTCTACAATTTCTTATGGACTTGCAAAAAAACACGCCTATTGTGGAAAGTATCTCGTCAATATATAAGAAGTCTTCCAAACACAGAATAAAATCCTCGCTTCACAGCAAAGACAATGGTGTTGGTCCCATATAGCGGATTGAAGGCATTATGGATCAGCATTTTTTTGGGAAGATCATGGAGGAAGTTATGTTCCCATCATATGCTGAAGATGAAATGCCACTGAAATGGGTCTTTCAACAAGACTACGACCCAAAGTATACAAGTAACCTTGCTAAGCAGTGGTTCCAAGAAAAGAGGGTTAATGTCATGGAGTGGCCTGCGCTTTCCCCAGACCTCCACCCTATAGAAAATCTTTGGTGCGATGTCAAGAAGTATGTTGCTAGTTGTAAGTCAACTACTAATACATCCCTTTGGGAAGCTGTACAGCAGTATTGGAGGTACATATACCTGTAGATAGATGTGATAATCTTATAAATTCGATGCAACGTCGTGGTGTTGCTGTTATTTCTAACAAAGCACATGCAACTTAATATTAATTTAAGGTTCAAACAATCGACCATTGTCTATTAACTTTACCTCCATCACAGCCCAAGACTGTCGATCGTCCCTGAACAGTTTAATATTCACCTATTCTGGGTGCCGGGACACATGGATATTCCGGGGAATTGTAAAGTCGATGAACTCGCCAGAATTGGAACGGAAATGCCTATCTTGCCCGACAGGATGACTATACTCTGTCCAACAAAAATTGTCAGTACAGGCCTTATGGGAGAGCTTTTTCTAAAGCAGTGGCGCCTGATGCACCCTCACTACAATGCGTTAGGAAAAATGCCAGTAAAAAAAGAGCAAGCCACTGACTTTTCTTCAGGAATTGTTGTTGTAATTCTTTGCAAAAAGTTATACACCCCAACATGACCGTCGTATCCCACTGCTGATGAGAGATGAGATACTGTCAAGACTCAAGAGTGTCAAGTGTCACTCAATACGATCGTGCGCTCTTTATCTACATCAAAACAGAGTTACCATTATCATTCTCAATTGCAAGCAAGGAGCTTTTTCAGTGGTTTTTATTAAGGAGCTTTTGGGATTTGAAGCTTTTAAGAACACATTTTAAGAAGATGAGTATGTTGAGTGTTGTCGTATTGCTTTTCAACTTAAAAAAAACGCGCATATAATCTTACCGCTTGGCGTTGTGGGAAAATATAAATTGAATATTGCTTTCAGTCGTTTTGAATCGGCACACGGTAGCCCTACGCGTTTTTTACTCTCATTTGCGGCGATTTATAATATAAACTACGGAATCCCTGTGAGAGCTTTAAAAGGCGACACACTTATGCATGGCAATGCAACCAGAATGAGAGACAAACGTCCTATCTTCCCTGTACTGACAATTTTTGTTGGACAGAGTATAGTAAACGAAGATATGAAAATTATTTCGATTTAAGTGGATTGATTGAATTTAATTCAATTGAAAGCTCAAGTGACCATAACTCCAAGGTAGTGTAATTGTAAACTTATGCTGAAGCGAATTGCTCCGGAACAATCAACCAAACGAATCTGGCCCGAAGTAGTTTTGAAACGGTCAAATTACTTGTTGTCCCTCAGTAGATCTCAGATCAGCTCCGTAATAGGTGTCAAATCTGGACGCTCTCTAATAGGTAGACACGCCGCACAGCTCGGTGTACAATCAAACGATTTCTGCAGGAGTTGCTTGGACGAGGAGGAAGAGGAAATAATCTCACACCTTTGTACATGCCCTGCTCTCACTTACAGACGCAAACTTCATTTAGGAGACTATTTCTATTATGAACACAGATATTAAAAGTCTCCTTCGCTTCATCAGAAGCTCCAAATGGTTTAAAGTAGGGAATCTTTCGTTCCCTTTATATCGTTGTATCACAATGGTTCTCTTCTGGTCTAAGTGTGTCAGATGCTTTAAATGATAGCCACTTTAAGCTAACCTAACCTAACCTTCCCTTTTGTAATATTTAAAGGTGGATTTTGAATGTAGTAGGTAGTATTTTCTTGGCCGATGTTTTTCTATATTACTTGGATAGATTTGAAATTACCAACTAATTTATTGAATTTCAAAATGATTTTTTTCTAAAATTAAAAGCCTAAAAAATATTTATTTGAAAATCAGATGACTATTTATTTCTATAAATTAAATAGATTAATTTATTTTAGTTTAGGGGAGTCTCATTCATAAATTTTAATTTTTGAGATACGAAATATCTTTCCAATTAAAAATTTTGAGATATTTATACATACATTCAAGCAATTATTAAAAAAAAATCGTTTACCAGTGTTATCAATACAAAAAATTGTAATATTTTTTTTCAAATATACAAAAAAAGAATATTTCTTTGAAAAAAATATATATATATAACATTATTTTTGATTTGAAGAAACTTCAGTATAAAAACTTTGAAAGAAATCGCCAGAGCAGTTAATGAGAAAGTCAAAAATCAAAAAGACCTTTGTACTAAATAAACGCGGTATTAACATTTTTTGTTCAAATTTCTTTTATTAAGATTGTTATACTCGTAGCTGCTTGAGATAAATTGGCTGTATGACACGGTTAGTTTCAGAGTTAAAAAAAAATTCAATTTGTATTCTGGGGAATCACCGAAGACTCTTAAGTACCGAGTTTGGAAAAAAAAGCTTCATCGGTAAAGCAAATATGTCGAGGTACAGGCAAACTAATAGCGAGTTTGGTAAATATGACAATTTTACTTGTTAACGTACCCGTTTATCCAAAATCAACCAATTTTTCCCGAAATCGAGGTCCGGTTTCTACAAATCCAGATATAAAAGTTTAATCTTTTGCACGTGTTGTTCGGCGCTTTAAATTGGCATTGATATTTGTTACAACAGATAAAGCAACATGGCTACCATAAACTATCAAAATCTACACGTCCCTATTGGAAAATCTTTTACAAAAAGAATATTTTATAGCCGAACTTATGGAGTTTTTGTTTGCGTTATTGGTTGCATCACAATATCGTGTCATTAGTATATGTTTATGTACGAGAAAATATTAAAGTAAAAACTACAAAGGAGTATAAATATAAAAAGCTTATTTCAATTAAATTTTAATCTTACACGTGAAAAAAAATTATTTTGAATCATTCTTTAATATTTTTTACTGTTGAATAAGTCGATTTCAAAAAAGCCTTGAAATCAACTCTACCGTCTTCCATTTCTATACTATTGTGCTTCACTAATGTAGTCAATCTATCACATAACACTAACAACATGTAATTGAATTAAACTAGTATGCCCAACAAGGATGAACACTAATAAAATAATGTGAATTATAAGCGACATTGAAATAAGACACCGCATTCTCCGCTTTAGTTCAGCCGCCATCCCTGGAGATAAAATATCTGAGACAACAACCTTCAGTCTCAGAACATCGTGCCACACATCTTTCCTATCCTTCTCTCTCTTCCGTAACTTGACGCCCGCACTGTGTTGAAACATTTGAAGAGTAATCATAATCCCTTGAGCGCGGGTAGATTATAAAAAAAAAAAAAAATGCACATAACAAAAAAATATTTCCTGAAGTCTTATGTGGTATAATAATCTCAAAAATCGCAATTTCATTCATGTAAAAAGATAGCCTGATAGTTACCCATTACCGTTAGATATTTCAACACGCAATGATCCCTAAAACATTAATAAAATATTTGTCTAATTTTTTAGACAATTCTTTTTTATTAACACCTTAAAACCTAAATTAGACATATTATGGATCCACATATGTATTAGCTCAGCACCATTAAATGTTGGTGAAATTCTCCTGGTATGCTCATCCCACAAACTCTCAGGCTTTTATCTGAATCCTACCTCTATAGTTCTACATCTAATTACACGACGACGACTGCCAAAAAGGATTTATCCTGATTGTACACAAACACAGAAATACGTGAACAGAAGAAAATAACAACGACTGTAGATAGATACTAACCTGGTACAATTATAGTGTCATTCTTCATCCAGTAGTTAATGGACTTCGGGTATGCTTCCGACTGACATTCCAATGTTATATTCTGACCGATGGCAGCTCCAACTAATTGATTCTGAATCCAGATCATTGGTGGAACTAAAAATACGAAGATGAATGTCGTCGTTGTTGTTGGCAAAAGTCAGAGATAAAAAATTTATATTAAGTCACTTGGAATTTAAAATAGTCTGGGATTAGGTCTTTGGGATTTTGGGCTTTTAGATAGGAAGTAATCTAAAAGTTTCTTATTAGGAATTGAATTGAATTGCACATGAGAGATGCAAAAGCAGATACTATGTATGTATGGATAAATGAATGAGTATGGAGAAACAAAATGCACTTGAGGCGACAATAAAATGAAATCCCTTTAAAGCTTGTGTATATCTGAGGTGGACAGCACTAGAATGGTTTAATCTCGAGGTATCCTTTGAGAATCGACTTTCTCTTGATTGTCCTGCACAAACAGCTTGACGTTGAAAGTGCCATCCTCATAGTTATCATATCAACTACCATCATCATCTCGATTTTCATACATGTTCATTGCTAAAAGGGATATTCGAACCAATCCCCCTTTAGATATACATAGTTGTTACATTTTATTTTGGGGTCCAGATCAGAAAAAATACACGCTGTCCATATGGATGCGTACCTGCAGGGTGTTCTGGTAGGGGACATTGGGATGTAAATCTTATTTGATAACAGAGGATAAAAGAACAAAATTTTTTAATTAAAAACTTACAGTGAACAATAAGCATTACCCTCTTGCTGACAGTCGGTGGTATACCATTGGATGCTATGCACAGATACGCGCCCATGTTGAGTCGATTTACTTTTGAAATTGTTAAATACGATCCGTTATAGCTGATAACTGTAATTGTATATGAAATAACCATTAAAAATATTAAATAAGAATATATCTCCTATGCAAATATGTTTATATGTTACCAAAAATATTATTATTGAATAAATTTTGAAAAAAAAAATTGGATATGAATTTAAGATATTATAAAATGTCCACAGCGATTTCTTAAAATCTTCATCGTTTTATGACAGATGAAAAATTTTGGATTTTTAAAAATAAATTCACATTCCATATTATAAAATATTTAGTAGTTTACATAAAAAGTTGGTTGCATAACGTTTAATATCAAAACAGGAATATAATTTCTTGGTTGTACATCAGAAGATGCCAAGCGCGTTTATTCGACTGCAATGCTTCCACACAATGCAGACATTTTAGTTCTCATAAGCCGAAACTGCTCGATCAAAACACAATATAATAAAAGTTCATATAAAGTTTTTAAAGTTTGGCGGACTGTGGCGGCCATGTTGCTTTCATGTTGCTTTGTGACATCTCTGTTAAATCTGTTGTTTATCATTCAGTTAATAATCACCATGGCAAGCAACACAATTGAACAGCACATCCTAAAAGACTAGGCTTGGGAGGGCTTGGAAGCGTGTGTTACATAAGAACTTTTACTCCTTATAAGGTCATCATAATATTCAGACATTCAGAACAACGTGCATCTGTATTTTTTCATATTTAAATCCTCTTCAACTTCCTTAAAACGCTCGCACTGTGCTCAAAAATTTTTAGCCCTAAAAAGATAACCTACGTCAAATTGACGCATAAATTATGGATATGAAATATGCTTATCTTTCTAGGGTTAGGGTATACTAATTGCTTTCGTCCGCGCAAAATTATAAAAAAAAAACAACAGGAGAATACTATATTTTTAATCTTATGTGCAAGAAAACATTATTGGAATAAGCCCGGATGGAACGAAAAGTTTCTCGGAATCAGGACTCGGTGTCAGAACTCAGACTATTTCGCAAATTTCACTGCCACACACACTGTACACACGAAGAGAGTGGATACTTTATTAAAGGCCGTCCGTCGAATATGTACATCACTTTTTTTCGAAATGTGTGTTGAAATCGGAAGCAATCGTTTGAAGCTTTTTTTTCAACACCAAAGTTCTTTGGATGCCTCAATGGAAAATTCTAAACCGATTACTTGGACTTAGACATGAAACTAACGTTTTCTTTAATGATGAATTTGAGCTGGGAAACTGTTAATTTTTTTTTTATAATTTGCGTCAACTCAAGGGGTTACTAATACCCTTAAAATGATTATCACAGTACGAGCGTTCGGAAGACAAGAAAGGGTTTAAAAGGAGATACCTACCTATGCACATTTGTTTTAAATTTCTGAATATTACAATGGGAAGGAAAAATAGAGCTGTATAGAGCATTCCACATTCGTGTAGTCCGGCTGAAGAATGAATCTCTGTATTTCACAGTCATCGGAATTTGGACTCAAGGGTCCATTCCTAAAAGCGCGAGTATTACAGTTAAATTGTTTAAGGGGAGTAATGCAACTGCCTATTTCGCTAGTATACACTGTTTATGGAAATAACGGTAAAATAGTGAAAGACAGGAAACATTGCGGGGAAACATTTCGGAGAAAATCTTGACACTTGGCAGAATTTTTGGTGGCGTCAAATATGTGATCATTCTGTAATGCACGCATATCAAGAGCTGAAAGCTGATCGGTTTCCCCAATACAAGTGTAACTCATGAATAGTGCCAGTGGAGGGTTTCGCTTTAATGATAGAAGACAGCATTGAGTTTTTGAAGCATTAAATTCTTATTCTCCAGTGTACATTGCTGTTAAGATCAAAATTTAATGAGCTTATCATAGGCTGCCGTTCAAGTTCCACTTCCAAAGAACAAGGAAATGAATCTTGAAACGAATGTGAAAAGCTTAGGGTATTATCATCAGCAAAACAATTTGATGAATTAGAAGTTTCAGACAGGAGATCGTTGATAAACAGGAGGAAGAGAGTCGGAGACAAAACGGAGCCTTGGGGTACACCAGCACTTATTTTGTGAGTTTCAGACTTGATACCATCCAAAACGAATTGTATTGAACGGCCTGAAAGGTAATTTCTAATTCAATGGAGAAAAGATTTATCAATACCAAAAGAAGGCATTTTCGATAAGAGAGCTTGATGCCAAACTCTATCAAATACCTTTAAAATATCAAGCGCAATAATTTTACTTTCTCCAAAACGGTGTAAGGACTGGCTCCACTGCTCGGTAAGATATACCACCAGATCACCAATGCCGGTCATTGAGAAGCTTTCGTTTCTCGAAATATTTCTTGAGCTGATAGTTTATCAGCATTTCCATAACCTTGGAAAGAAGGGACCGTAAGTGCAATTGGACGATAGTTAGAGAGGGAAGAAGATTCGATACATGAAAGAAAATTGATATACTCGTACCTAGGTTAGATTAGGTTAACAGGCTGACAGTTGATCTTGTTACCGTCACACTTAGATTAATGTAGATGCTGTCACCCCCATGTATTGAAACCTATGATAATAATGTCATTCAAGCCCGTTAAGGGTGTTGATCAGTTTCAGCAAGCTAAAGCCTGACATGTAAGAGGGTATACTTATGAGTCATTGAAGAAATGTCTGTCGTCATATAATCACCTGGTGGAGAAGAGGTATACTCCATTTAAGAACGTCATTATTTCCCTTACTCTCACTTGATAAATCATCCGCCACCAGACCGATAGGAGCATGTGTCTCCATGCAACTTCTGGTAGATAAGTTTGTTAGGTCAGTAGTTAGTGTATGTGTCCGTTTGTTTGGTAACAATAGCAGAAAAAGTCGAAGGGACTGTCCTTTCCTCAAGAGAATTTTACAAGTGAGGTGGCCATTTTTTGTTTGCTGCTGCTCCTTTAAGAAACACGTGCATCGTTCAGTGGTATTCGTTAGTTCTATCATTGTCGTCCGTTACCCTTTTTATGTCTTTTCACTGTGGTTGAAGTCGATTTCAAATCTCGAATTCGGCTGGTTGATAGAGCTTAGTAATTTTCAAGCCATTTGCTCAACACGTTTTTGCTTGGAATGTCAGAGAGTTCATCCAAGTTGTTGAAGAATAGTCTCACTAGGAGCCTGTTTCTCAGATGGTATAACACAGGTTTTTATTTAAAAGGCTCATGTATGCCATTATGTATGATTTTACCTTAAAGGTGGGGGTGGCCGTGGCGCGATGGATGTGTGCTCGCCTGTGAACCTCATGATCACAGGTTCGATCCCTGCCGTGGTCTATGTCGTTTTAATTCCATTAAAAACCTTCTAAAATTGTCATCAATGGGTTGTGCTGGTTTACTCATTACATGTTGTTCAGGCATAACACTAACAACATGTTATTGAGTTAAACTGGTATTCCCAACAAGGATGAACACGAATAAAATAATGTGAATTATAAGCGACATAAAAATAAGACACGGCATTCTCCGCTTTAGTTCAGCCCCCATCCCTGGAGATAAAAATATCTGAGACAACAGCCTTCAGTCTCAGAACATCGCGCCACACATCTTTCCTATCCTTCTTTCTCTTCCTTAACTTCACGCCCGCGCTGTGTTCAAACATTTAAAGGGTAATCATAATCCCTTGAGCGCGGGTAGATTATAAAAAAAAAAAAAAATAAATAAAATAACTATTAAATTGATATTATATACAAAATTAAACTAAATCACCGTTCGGTGCTTTCATTATTATACTCATTTAACTTTGAACAATTTCTAATTCTAGCTAAATAGCTACAGTTTTCAAATTCTTGTATACTTTATAGTTTATCTCGGTGTTTTTCCCAAAGCTACAATTTCAAATGTGAAAAATCTAATTCTATGCTGCAACACATATCTAGAAATGGCATCGCAATTTATTGTGTATTTCGCTCTAAATTTGTTATAAACGTTAAATAAAATCTAAAACTGTGGGACTGTTCTAATTTCCGGTTAAAAACAAGAAATTAAAAAAAACAATACTTCGGGCAGCTTCAGTTTCTATGCATATAACCATTATAATCACGTATGGGTCGGATTTTGTATGCAAATTTGAAAATTCCCACAAAAATTTGTTAGAAATAAATAAAAAAAAAACCGTTCTCTCCTCTTAACTCACATCCTTGTTCCCGTTGCTCTCCTTTTAAACTTTATAACAAATTTTATTGCTCGGGCAAACATATTTTGCCCGTAAGCCCAGTCCTTGTCGGTCGTCGGTCTTTCTCTCTCTCTATAAACGAACGGTACTTTGAAATAAAGCCAATTGTTTCTAACATTTTTGTGAAAATTGCTAAGCACACACATACACCATGGAGAGGAAGGATTCGCTATAACTAAATTCATCCAAAAAGGACTTGTGTCCCATGCATAGAGAGATGAATGCATACGTATATAGTACCAAGCCATTGTTCTTGTATTTGTATACTTACCATCTGGTCCATTGGGCACTGGAATCGGATCACCACTCTCTCTTCGCCACGTTATCGTCGGAGCTGGAGATCCTGTCGCTGCACATTTCAATGTAACATTGCTTCCCTCCCGAATTACCATATCTGTGCTCGTTGGGTAATCGAGGATGTCAGGTGGAACTATATACATATATGGTCGGGTGCATGAGGCAAAATTGGAAAAGGAGTAGAGGGTTGCATGTGTGAATTTTCAAATGGAGTCGCACACAGCATGACAGTCGGGGATAAAACATATGACGGTGCACGTTGTTAGGATGTTCGTTGCATGACATTGACGGCAGCAACCAAACAGCGACATCAGCAGTAGCAGCAGCAGGGTGTTGGTGGAGATACATCAGGAGCATCATCGCATCGAGTTCGTGGAATATTGTAACGAGAGAAGTATGATGGAAAGATATTTTTACATTATTTTGTCACTTTTTGGAAAGAATATTTATAATTAAAATGCACATAAATCATTGTTGTTTTATTGTTAAAACAGAACACACAGAGACACACCCAAGCACACGAGTAATTTTAATATACAATGTCTAGCTATAGATAGAGATAATAATTAATTCTGTTTTACAGAGTCTATCTTCATGGTAATTATTATATGACTCCCCTCCACACTAACAAAAACCTGAGTATCAGGATAAGCCTTATACTTTTGTCTCATTTATGTAATCTACCTGTGGAACGCACCCTGTAGTCATATCATAATTGTCATCAGTACTTTTACTATATTACATGAAATTCATATTATTATAATGAATTTATGTTGAATTAACTGTCTATATTATCAACAGGGTGTTCTGAAGTCACCGGCGCGGCGGAGGCTAAAACTATAAGTACGACTTGGAGTCGAAAGCTTTATATTTTCTTCCACTATCTAGGATCGATTTTTAAAAATTGTGTAATGTAAACTAAAATGTTCAACCGTTTGAGACCTGGCTTACATTTTTTTACGCATAATGGACCCAAATTCATATAAGCCCTCAATACCATAATCGAGCGAAAACGAGAAACTGTTCTCTAAAGTTTTTCGACTAAGTGACTTCACGAACCTATCTGGGACAAACTATACAACACAAACCACTTTTTCGAAATACTGATTTACCCCTGCAGTTATACGTATTCGAATTTTCTCTATAGAGCTTTCGAATAACAATCACTAAATGATCAAGTGTTGCTTTAAGCTTTTTTGTATATGTAACAAATAAAATGTATTTTTTTAGAGCGGAAAACTTTAAATTGGCAGCACTGTTTTCTGTGACAGCCAATTTGACAGTTTTGAGATGAGGATAGTTTTGTTTGCCGATTTATGATTAATGAGTTTTAAATAAACATGCTAAGATTCGAAAACTTCTTCGGTAACATTTTTTGTCAGTTATGAAGCACACTTTCGGTTAAATGGATAGCTCAGTAAATAGAATTTTCGATGTGAACTGAGCGACGATTATTCACAAGCCGTTGTCGAAACACCATTACATCTTGAAAAAGTCACTGTTTCGTACGCTAAAATGACCTGGCGATTGCCATTAAAAATGATAATCTTTACAGTCAATGTTACAGTGACTCAATTGGAATGCATTAATGTGCAAACATGTGGTTGCACCAACACAGCACCACTTTCCACTCAGCACATTCTAACATTAATTTACTGACATTTGATGTATAATACATGTATTTCACGAAATGGCCACCTCGTTCGTGCAATTTCACGCCTTTAGATTATGCTTTCCGGGGATATGTAAAGCCGCATATCTGCCGATAACCAGAAAAATTGAAGAAATACAGCCAGATTTACTGAAAGGTTGTCTGAAAATTGCACCTCCAGACTACGCCAAGTACGTACGTGCCAGTCTCAACGGCCAAATGTCCGAGCTCATAACCAAACATTAATTTAAATTAAAGGCCTTCGACTCTAAAAAAAACACTATTTCTAACTTAAACATAATATCAGTGATCGAATGCTCTGAAGCGAAGAAATATAAAAGAAGTAATGTTACTTTAAATTAGAACACTTTTATATTTTCACATTGCAAGACTACTTAATAATACTTAGATGTAGCTTTGTAGATTTAAACGATATAGTGGACTTGATTCTATTTTTCATTTTACTTAAAGGGGTATAATCATAATATTAAACTAACCAAACCCTAAAGACCGGAAGCTCACAGCAATTTTATTGTCGTGTAGAAACGAGTCCATGTTAATGTTCCAATTAGTCCAGTTGGATGTGATAACGAGTATATTCATGTTCCAGCTGCTAATGACTTCCGTACCGAAAAAAAAAATTATAAGGAAAACTCAATGGTGTATTTAACCATACAGTACGTTACATTTTTGGTGTAAGCCGCTATGATCACTATATTCTCTAGAAGAATTTATGGTATATCTTTATTAACGATTTCAATCATTTTGCCTTATGCTTTGTTTATTTATCTTTTTAAACAGTTGAACTTTATACTTTTGTAGGCCCTTAATGAGGTTTTGTTGTAAAAAGATGAAAATCTTATAGCTCTAAATAATCTAAACTAAAAATAAAAAAATTGGTTCGTCTCATTCCGGAATCTAGAAGAAGCATATTCAAGTCTATTTCAGCAGTTTCAGTATCTGATATCCCAAACAGTAAATGTGAGTTAACAAAATTCGTGAAAGCAACTTTTTAAGTCGAGGATATTTTTACTTGCGACTTATAGGTACTATAAGGCAAGTTATCGAACTCGAGATTTTGATCAAAGTTGACATTACGATGATAGCGAAGACTAAAAAAGTGGGTCTCACAATTCTGTCTGTCTGTCTGTCTGTAGGTTCGACTACAGCCTAAACGGCTCGGCCGATTTTGTTCAACCTTGGTAGATATGGTATTTGATTTTTCCCCCCACACGTTTTTTCTTTTTTTAAGACCAAAAATAACGGTACCTGCCATACGATTTTTTTTCGAAATTTTATAAATATTTTTTTTTTCTTAAAAACTGTTCGACAGATTTAAGAAATAAAAACACAAAAAATTTCATTTAGTTAAAGCTAGGTAATTGCTAAGGCTCCCCAAAAACTTAAATAGACTTGTGTATTCAAATTTTCAAAAACAAATTTTTTGGATTTAAAAAAAAACTTAAATTTTTTTTTTCAAAACTCAATATTTCGAAAACTCCATGTTAGATTTTTTTAAACTTGATAAATTGAAGTTTCTTAATAAAATCTACAAGATGTGAGAAAAAAAAATTATTTTACCTAAAAATAAAGGTACCCACGATACAAATGTTAAAAAATTAAAAAAAATGGGTTTCGAAAATCGTATTTTTCTTGAAAACGGCGCCTAGAATTTTGATAAAAATTTTTTTCTTTCAATTAATTTGTGCGATCTTTAATTTGATAAAAAATTTTGAAATTAAGATATTACAGCTTGTACTTACCATAGAACCATTTTTTCGAATTTTGAATTTCTCATTATCCACATAACGGATCTTAATGAAATTTTTTATAGAGAAGCTTTTAAAAAGTCTAAAACACACTGCATTTCAAAACTTTAAAATAAATATTTTTTGAATTTTTGAAAAAAAAAAATTATTTTTTTTCTTTTTTTGAAAATTCGATATCTCAGAAACGGCTCAATATTTTTTTGTAAATTTAATTTTTATTCGAACAATAATAAAAACTTTAAATTGGCGTACCAAAATGTTTTCTTAAAAATCTTTTAAAAAGTTTGTATATAAAACCTTTTTTTTTTTGCATAGCATTCTGTTTTTGTCTCTTACTACTAAAAGAATTTAAAAAATTAATTTTATCCTTATGAACAGTTTCTCTATTAACATTCGTTTTAAACATTCCTAGTCTATTACATAGGAGCAAGTTCATGCGACCCAGTCGTGCATTTTATTTCTTATAATATTAAATATCGTTGAAATTAATTGAAACCAAACATTTTGTATCAAAACTCTAGGCACTGTATTCGAGAAAAATATGATTTTTGAAAACCATTTTTTAACATTTGTATGGCGGGTACTTTTAAGGTAAAATAAAAATTTTTTTCATACATCTTGTAGATTATGTTGAGAAACTTTTATTTTTTCAGCTAAAAAAAAATCTAGCATAAGGTTTTCGAAATATTGAGTTTTGAAAAAAAAATTGAAATTTTTTTTAAAAATCCAAAAAAAAAATTGTTTGAAAAAAAAAAATGATCAAAATCGGTGGTGCCGTTTAAGAGAAAATCAAAAACAAAAAAATGGTTCTTTGGGGGGTAACCTCAATAACTATTTTTCGGAAAATTTTTTTCAACCAGTACTTAGCTTTAACTAAATAAAATTTTTTTGAATCTTTTTTTTTAAATCTGTCGAACAGTTTTTGAGAAAAAAAAAATATTTACAAAATTTCGAAAAAAATTCGTATGGTAGGTACCGTTATTTTTAGTCTTACAAAAAAAAAGAAAAAAAACGTGTGGAGGGAAAAAATTAAAAATGATATCTACTAACTTTGAAGAAAATCGGCCGAGCCGTTTAGGCTGTAGTCGAACCGACAGACAGACAGACAGACAGACAGACAGACAGAATTGCGAGACCCACTTTTTTGGTCTTCGCTATCATCGTAATGTCAACTTTGATCAAAATCTTGAGTTTGATTTTTTTTACGAATGCATAACTTGCCTTATAGTACCTACATATAAGTCGCAAGTAAAAAACTAGAAGAAAAACATGAAAATTGTACACGGCTCAAAAAACTACAATCCGACCTTTGCACAAAATGTGGACAACATCAAGAACGAAAGAAACATGTTTCACGGTCAAATCAATTCTTTAAGTGCAATGAATATAATATGCGGCATCTCTCTCACACATACAGGGAGATATGGCAAACTTAATATATATGTATTTTAGTTTATTGTTATTTTTTATGAAAAATGGTATTTTTTATAGATCAATTATTTTTTTATGGTAGAGTTTATTTTACTTTTATAAGAAAATTACGTTGATTTTTGAAATCAACACCTCCCGCAATTACCCTACTGCCTTATTACGAACATTTACTATCAACCGATTGACGTTTGTAAAATGTATTAATTTAAACCAAATTATGTATAGTGGAATTCAGTTTATAAATTTGTTTGCTATTGTGAATAGCTACATATGTATGTCTTTTGAATTTGATATGTATTTGGTTAGATGTGTTCTATTTTTTAAGAACGTTAAAAAAAATCATTGAAAAACTTTCATTAAAAACAAAAATTACTTCAAAAGTATTGTTTTTTGATGAAGACGAGGATTTTGTTGAAATAGCTAGAATAATTAAATTCCTTGCAATATTAATATTTTGCATCATCAGCTTTAACATAACACAACACATCTGTTTTTTGTTGCTTATTACTTTTTGACCCCTTTGGAAATATTGTATGCTTAACTAAAAGGTGGATAATAACTTATAAAATGATACCCCATATGACACACATGATTCGACTGATGTGAAATAAAATGATCACTTCCCGACGAACAAAAGGCACGAGGTGTTTTATTTTCCCGCTCTTGCTTCAAATTAAATATTCATTTGAAAATAGAAACAATTTAATCACATAAAACACTTAGAAACTTAAAATGTTTAACAACGAAACTTGATATAATACAGCAAAGACATATTTAACAGGTTTTTAGCCAAGTGTGAGATATGGATAAGTTAAATGATACTTGAACCTTCCTTTCCAAAGTTTTTTCAAAAGCTAGGATTGTGTTTTGATCTGTTCGAAGAACACCATATGCCCTGTCCACAATTACACTTGTGTGGTTAGTCCATAGGGTCCTGAATTGCTGAATTATTGAGTATAATTTTTGCAATAACTAAACATTTACATTTGTTAGGATTTAGTGTCAGTTTATTGTCTCAAGACCACTTAGTTATCCTTTGAAAATCTTCAGTCAATATGCTGGTACAATTCTCTATTAGACCTAGAGGACAACTTCGATAAATTTGAATACTCGTATAATCAGTATAAATATGCATCAAATTTTGTATATTGTTGTTGTAGAGCGAGAATAAAAGCGGGTCAAGATCGATCCTTGCGGGACACCTCTCACCACTTGAAGTAGTTCAGATAAAGCACTATCTAGAGACAGCCTGTTTTATTGGCCTAGGATATGACGCAAGTAACTTAACATTAATAAAAATGGAATATTCCACCATATCAAATGCCTTGCAGAAGTCCAGAAAGATAAGGAAGGTAACGTGGTCCTTGTCCAAAGAACTAAAGGTTGTTAGGTTATTGATCATTATGAAACATGTAATTAGGGCGGTATTTTTGAAAATTATTTTTTATTTTTGTCTCATAGCTTTCCTTTTCGTATGAAAAATTTCAAGGACTACGGGGCGTCGACGCGTCATTTTATAAAAAAATTGACTTAAGATGGATACACAATTGTTTAAACCAACACACAAACTCATAAGTGTTCTATAACCTTTTGGAAAGTGAGAAACCCAATCTTATTTTTATTAAAAGAATCATATTATTTCATTTAAATGTTTTTAAAAAATTGTTTCCAAGCCACAAATTTTGAAAAAAAAATATTTTTTTCTCTTTATGTAGTTAAATGCTAGTTTGTGTTTCAGTATTTATTTCTGTTATTGACAAATACAAAGAACCAGACGTCAACCATACTTGAAATTCACCTCCTAATATACTGATATCGAGGGGAAGAACACTTTAAGACTATGCGCGTTGAAAAGGGACTACTTCCGCCTCTCTACGACCATCCAAAAAAGTAAGATAAATTGCAGCAGCACACTCTGTTGTATAATCATTTCTTTCACATATTTTTTATATATATTTTATATATTTTTTTTATTGCGAATTTTAATTTTTTGTTAAATTAACGTCGTTTCTCGCGAATTATTTAAAAAAATAAAACGATCGCGCATCTTTTAGGGATTGCTTATGTTTTTGGGTGCGAAGGTTTTTGATTTAAATTGGTTTTGGGATAGAACAGTTGTCAGACATTGTAGTTTGTGGTCTGCATTTAAACTGTTCTTGGAGAGACATCTTACACTTTACTGTCGTGTATTAGATATCTTACAACACAATTCTGTTTGTGTTTTAGTTTCATAAAGTATTGAAAATTATACAATTAAATATAAATATAAATATGCAAACTTAATCAAAAACGTTTATTATAACATAATAATAGTCAATATCTATTTAAAGGATTTTCTAATATATTTTTAAATTTAAACAAAACAAACTCCGTGAGATATCGTTGACTTTTTGTATTTATTTAAAAAGATTTTTTTAGCGGAATATGAAATCATTCAAATGACCAAAACGTCCAGTTTTTTTAAGACTCTGGCGTATTAAACAGGCTGAATCAGATTCATCGCCCGTGCTGTGTTTAGCATTATTAGAATCTCTTAACATACCCTTTTTAGAAAAAAATATATATTTTCCCAATTCTGGCAATCAATATAGACTGTATTTTGCCGCATAGTTAGTTTTGTCTTTTTGTTGCAAAAAGTTGGGAATGTTCCAATAACACTCTCCTCTTGATCATTTTCATTCTCTTCTGATTATTTCTTTTCCGTAAAACCAACTTTCAAAAATTGAACATTATTCTCAACAAAATTGAAAATGACTTTGCTCATGATTCAATCGATGACAACTTTCAACTTAGATCTCTTCATAACCTGAGAAATATATGTCGGCAGAAATACTTGAAATCCTTCTCAAAATGCTTTCTCAAAATCTTCAATAATTGTCTTACCTCTGCGAACGACTTTGCAAAGATTACAAAGAATACTTAATGTTTCTTCGAATCCATTAACATTAAAAAAAATCCCATGACTACCCATCCTTCCTAACACATATGTATATAATTCTTCTTCTGATCCTGCAGAAATTAGTAATTTGCTTGCAAACTTTTAACAATTGTGACATTGAACCAGATACCCAATATTTCCAATATTTAAAGAAATCTTTTCAAACCATATTTATAATTCCGAATATTCTACCAGCTGGAAGACCTTAAAGATGACTTCTCTCTCAGCAGGTCTAGATGGAAAACCGGCTAGCTATAGTCTAACCTACGAGTATTAAAGCTATCCATTTTCAATTCACCTTTCCTCAATGGTGGAAAGTATCGAAGATAATTGTTATGCACAAAAAAGGACCAAAACAATATGAAGTGTCAAATCCAATTACTAAACTTTCGTGTATTGCACAAATGTTTGTAAGCATTATACATACGAGTATATATAAATGTAGATCAATAACACCCAAACTTGTAGAATTTGTTTCCCATGTTCTATGCACGACGACGGTTGATGGATATGAATTCGATGACATTGCTACCTACTTCAGCATTCTACAAATACAAAATCATAGGCGCAAAATTTTAAACAGCCTATTATTAAGATTTGATACTCCTCAACAATTTGCTAACTTTAATGTAGTTTACTAACTCATTCTTAATTTTAAACATTTTCTAACTAGTATTGTACTAAGGCAAATTTCTTCTGAACACAGCTAAGACAATGACAGTTTGTAAATAGCACGATACTAAAAAAAATGGTTGTGTGTACTGACGTACGCGCGGTAGAAGTAAAACTTCTTTCCCTCAAGCAAGGCCTCTGTAAGATTATAACCTACAAACGTACAAACATTTTGTATTCTAAAACCATGTCGTTGTCTTTGACTGATGACGTGTCGTTTTGACATATCACTGACAGCTGCATAGAAAATTTTTTAACCCCAAACGGCTGAAAAGAAGTGTTACTTCAAAAATAAAATTGGTATACGATGGTTTTAACTTTAATAAAAGGGTAGAGAAAGTATGATGATATATTCGATTAAAATTTGCAAAATCGTTGTTTTAACCTAGTTTCGTACTTAAACAGCTTTAACATCGTACTAATTCAACCATAAGCTATAAGCCTTAAATTAAATTCCATAGGTTTCCTACAATATTCATCTTATGGTTGAATTCATTTTTGACTTATTGTAAATATGACGTCCGTTTCGGATCTTCTCTTTCTTTTGATGCACATTCAGGTGTACCACAAGGCAGCCATCTTGGACCAATGCTGTTTATCTTTTAGAAAACAATAATGTATCGCAGGTTTTCAACTGTAGGTGATCTATTTATGCGAACGATATGAAAATATTTGAACGCATTTCATCACTTGATGATATTTGTACATACTTTACAGCAAAATCTAGACAAATTTTCTCTATGGTTCCGAAAAAAAAACCTGAGCTCAATGTCAATAAATGTCACAGCTTGACGTTTTCACTTAAACACCGCCCAGAAATTACCATATGAATTGTGATCTTATACCTATAGTCAATTTCTCTCGTGATTCAGGAGTCATTTATTATAAGGAGCTTAACATTCGATGCCACATCGACAAAATTATTAATAAGGCCAACACTTGGATTTATTAACCATTGGTTAAAAGAGTTATCTCTTTTTCATTTCATTTGTCCGACCTATTCTTGAATATGGGTTGAATGCTGCGTAACCAACAACCCCTCAAATTTTCTTGATTTAAATACATAAGTACATCTAAATCAGTCTTTAGAATTTCTCTCCTCAGCAACCTGTCCCAATAACTTTTGTACCCACCCACTACCCTTTGTTTTTATTTATTTGTGTAGGTATGTTTACCAAACTGTATTTTTATAATCTTTAATTTAATTATTAAAATCTTTAAGTTCTTAAGTTTCATTGTAATAAGTGCACAATACTAAAGATCGAAGAACTCTTCTTTTGACTTAAGCCCAAAAACTATTTTATTGTGAGGTGCTTCATTTGGTCTAGTTTCTATCCATGTGGTAGCTTACAAGAGTATTAAAGAGTGAATTGTGTTTTTTATTAATACACATGTAATTATTTTTTTTATAAATTGTTATCTATTCAAGTTAATATTTCAAACATGACACCCCCACCATATGTAAGTTTTAAGAAAATTTTCCTAAAATACTTTCCCAAAGTATTCGCTTTTTATTTGAGAACACCCTCTTTAGATTAATGGGTAAGTACCTATAATATTTCTACCATGTTTGTTTGCTGTTCGGTCAAAAGGATACATTAACGTTTGTGATTTAAGCATGGGTAGAATTGTTTATTAATTGGGATTCTTAAATTTTAATATACATATAATATTTTGGTGTAGGCATTATTATTATAAGTCATTAATTATTTTCCGAGTTTGGGGGCTTTTATAGCTTCCCGGAAATTCATCATTGAAAATTTTAATTTCAAATTATTACAAGGACCGGTATATATAAAAACCAAATTACATATAAACTATGATTATTTTTATGCAAAAATGAAGCTAATGATTTGGACGAGTATAATTATTTTAATCAAATTTGTTTTTTTTTTTGGCTCACATAAAAAGTTTTTTATTATTCAATTTTATGTGGAAAGTTGAGCCGAAATGAATTTTTTTGGCTTAATTGTGATTATACCAATTAGTACCTAGTCTGCGGATTTAAGATATTTATGAATTAGTAAAAAATAACTGATTGAAGTCGGTCAACTCCTTTTGTAACAAATTTTTCTTGTTTTACACTGTACAAGCATCCTTGCTTTCAATTTTGGCAGATTAATAAGAGCTACAGCTGCATTTTATTGATGCTCAACGATTGAAACAACTTTTATGGATCTTGAAACAGCCCCCCATACTTGATCCAACTAATCAAAAACCATTCGGTTGACGTCTTAAGTGCAAAAACAAATTTCATCAAAATCGTTCGAACCACTTAGAATGACCAGAATTACGAACACACGCATACCAGAATTTCATACGTTTTCATGCTTATTTGATTATTTAAGGACCAAATTGTACATTCGTCTTAAGTCATTCTACGATTCCTAAATTGGCCACCATTAGCCATCAGTGTCCCAAGTACAGTGAGGCTAAATCTGGTTCATTAGAAAAAGAATTTATAAATGGTACCGTTCGATATGTAATTTTTACTTGCGACTATAAAAGGCAAGTTATGCATTCGTAAAAAAAATCGAACTCGAGATTTTGATCAAAGGTTCTCGCAATTCTGTCTGTCTGTCTGTTCGACTACAGTCTAAACGGCTCGGCCGATTTTCTTTAAGCTTGGTAGATAGTATTGAAAACTAGACATAGTCTCGCAACGAAAAACTACTGCGTTAAGAAGAGTCTGTCTTATTCCTCAAACGAGCATTGTTTTTAAAAATGTGTGTCAATAAAAATGAGTCAAAGCTAAAATTAAACTTTTTACTCGTATTTATAAGAATTCTGGATTCATTTAATTTCGTAGGAATGTTAGATTCAACATAAGACCAACGCATCAAACTTAAAAAAAATATTAAAGCAACTCAACTTAAAAAATCGATGTTCGTGCTGAATATTGTTGGAAATTCCAGTAGAGATATTTGAAATTTTAATTTCTCTTTTAATTTAGACTTTTTTATGCAATTCGTTGAAAAATAAATCCAAAATATTCTCACTAACTGAATATTAGAAATAAATTATTGAAAAAAGACTTGACTTGATCCTTTGAATTGAACGAATCGGTCTTACTTTGTTAGAACCCAAGCCAAAAATCGATTAAGGCCCCGAAAATAGTAGTATTTTTCATAGAGAAGGGTAAAAATGGGAATATTATCTTCGGCAAAGAGTTACACCAATGATACAAAATTTTCAAAATAAAAAATAAGATGAACATTTTTGTTTATTCATGTTTCGTAATCGAGTTATAGGGATTGAAATATAAAAGTTTAAGAAATAAAAGAGGAAATAGCATGAAAATTCGCAGCATGGATGGTATCGACCTTGAAATCCAATAAAATGTTGAGTACAGCGCATACATAGGTACACATACACATTCTTGTGATGTTTACCTATACATATTGCATATTTAATTAATCAATGAACCGAAAACTGGTAGAAAATGGGAGTAGTATTTACACATTACCTTCATTACGAACAGAACTATGAGGAAAAAACTGATATAGACCCTAGAAAGAAGCTGCTTTTTTGTAAGTCTACTGAAGTATGAAATGGCTTCGAAATCCAAATTGTCGCTTAATTTTCCCATATTATTTATTCAATGAGATACTATATAATGATATATATTCACCGATGATTTAAAAATTAATCCGTGATGCGAAGACTCAGTATTTCCAAGGCACTTCAGCCCAACTGTGTCCCGACAGATTGACTATGGACCGAATCTTTCACTGAATCAAATCATAGACAAACGAATTTCAAGTTTGGACTCAGCTCCATTTCAACGACTTAAAAGTTGCATTCATAGTCAAGAGTTTTATGGTGATGGTTGAACTCAGGATCTCAGGAAAACTGATCCTGCTGTCTTGACTGGCTATGTAAAATACGTGGTGCAATGTACAACTAAGAAATAGCTCCCCCAAACTATAATATTAGATCAGATAGTTTTTACGGAGGATACTATCTTTAATAGATCTGTTGCGTTCTTTATTTACGAACGGGTGAAACGTGTTGGTCTTGAAGTAAAAAAGATAATTTAAAATACGTAAATGATATCAATGAAAACACGTAACTATTGATAGCAAAAAGTTTGTGCTAGTAAAGGGGTTCATCTTCCTCGAACAAGACAGCATTTCTGCTAACGACAACTTAGTGAAGGCCCATCATCTCATGCTTAAATTAAAAATTCTTATACAACAAGTGGGGAGAGCAGAACCTGGGTTGTTTTTTAAAGACACATTCTTCCACGGATATTTGATCCTGTGGGAGGAGGAGGTAAAAGTATTCCAAACACAACAGCGGTCGCTATAGACTGCACTCAGATATGCATGCTGTCCGAAAATCGAAACATTGCAAGAACATTAGTTGGGCACATCAAACAAAAGTAAAACAATGTTCCAGCTAAGGAAATCTTCGAATCCCATTTTTAAGGGGCTTAGGAATACTTAACTTTAGGCAGCTTAAAGTATAAAAAGCCACCATGTCCAAGGCAGAGACACTCCATGGTTCTGCAATTGGTGTCTTTAAAATATATACTGAATACATACAGTATCCAGATGCATTGTTGATGCGGTGTAATGACCGATGAAGTTATCGGCCTATATTTCTTTAGAAATGAGGATGAAACGAAAGTGATAATTTTTTTCTGCAGCTTCTAACACGACGAGGATCTACAACTTTTTACCGCCAAAAGTGAAGTTCTATTCTAATTTTAAATGGGGATATGTAAAAGACAAGGGCGCAAAATTTTAAACAGCCTATTATTAAGGTACTAATATGATACTACTAAACAATTTGCTAACTTTAGAGTAGTTTACTAACTCGTTCTTAATTTTAATCATTTTCTAACTAGTATCGTGCTAAGGTAGTTTTCTTAATAATTTGCCAGGGGCCTATTTCACCAACTACAAATTACAAGTACAAATTTGTGATTAAAAAAAATTACATATGAAAAAAACTCGATTTCTTACAAATTTGTTAAAAAAATGCTTGTAATCACAATTTTGTAAGATGGTAAAATAGGCCCCAGTTCGTGCAAAAAACTAAGTAAACAGACCTTTTGTGGCGATTTTAAATAGCACGATACTATACTCTGTTCAACAAAAATTGTCAGTACAGGCCTTATGGAAGAGCTTTTTCCAAAGCAGTGGCGCCTGATACACTTATCACTACACTACGTTGGGAAAATTGCCACTTACAAATCAGCAAGCCACTGACCTTAAAGAATTGTTGTTGTAATTCTTCGCAAAAAGTTGTACACCCCAACGTGACCGTTGAATCCCACTGCTGAAGGGATAGGGGTACTGTCAAGTCAATACAATCGTGCGCTTGTTATATACATCATTACAGAGTTACCAGTATCATTCTAAATTACAAGCAAGGAGCTTATGCAGTGGATTTTATTAAGGAGCTTTTGGGATTCGAAGCTTTTGCTTTTGAGAACAAGTTTCTTTTAAAGTTGAGTATGTTTAGTGTTGGCGATTTATAATGCAAGCTATGGAAACCCTGTGAGAGCTTTAAAAGGCGACACACTTATGCAAACCAATCAAATCAGAGTGAGAGGCAAACGTCCTATCTTCCCTGTACTGACAATTTTTGTTCAACAGAGCATATAGGTTAGGTAAGGTTAGGTTAGGAATGGCATGCACAGCACAGAGGCTATTGCGTACACGGGGCCTATTGGTCCATTGTGATCTCCTATTAATAAAAGCAGAGATGCTCCTAACCTAATGTCTTATGTAGACTGGCTCATATGCGAACCAGCCTGTGCTTATTATAAATTTTCTCATATTTGCCATTGAGACCTGCGTTAGATCGTCCAGTTCTCCAACAAACCTGTTTCCAAAGTAACGGAAGGGATTTTTTTGGAGGTTCGGGCAGATGAAAATCAGATGTTTAATGGTACGATACTAAAAAAAATAAAATAGGTATTTGCTGATTTTAACTACAATATTGGATTAAAATTTGCAAAATCGTTGTTTTAACCTAAGTGCACACTTAATCAGCTTTAACATCGCACTAATTCAACTAAAATTTATCGTCAAAGTGTTTATTAATAAAATGGAGACTATTAGACAGCTGAAGCCCAATGATTTGGCCAGCCCAAAATAGTGCCTTTTTTGGACTTATTGGTTGCTCTTGCAATGCTTCTGGCTGCTCTTCACTCCAAATACGGCAGTTTTGCTTGTTCACGTATCCATTCAACCAGAAATGAGCTTCATCACTGATAAAAAAGTGGATCTTGGCCAACTTTTCAAGAGCCCATTCACCAAAAATTCGGCGTTGATGTAGGTCGTTCGGCTTCAATTCTTGCACCAGCTGTATTCTGAAAGGCTTCACACGTAAATCCTTCCGCAAAATTTTCCACGTAGTGGAGTAACAGAGCCCAATTCCTGCGAATGGCACCGAATCGATAAATCACGGTCATCACTAACACTGGCCGATACAGCTGCGATATTTTCCTTAGTTTGCACTCTACGTAAGCTTGTTGGTGGTTTAATGTCCAAAAATGTAAGGTCGCTTAAGTTGAGAATAAAAGCGCGCGATGAACTTTCTAAACAGAGCACGCATTGTAAGACGATTCATGGTTAAATTATAGACCAAACTGAAGATGTTTGACAGTGACACAAAACACGAAACGTGCGTGAGGGCGTGAGCTGTCAAAACCAGTGTTGCCAGAAAGAAAATAGCAAAAAAATCACCCATTATAAGCAAAATTAGTTACAACAAATGATTATTCCAAGAGTTATAAAGGGTTTTTCAACAGGGACGGTACAAAAGTAGAGCGACAGGGACAGCAAACGACGCCATATTTCTTGCCGCTCTTTTGACATTTCTCTTCAGTAAGGTTTGCCATTTTATGATGGAAAGATATACGAGCCAACAACGAGTCGAAATTATTAAAATTTACTACCGGAATTCGGAGTCAGTGGCCTCAACGTTAAGAGCGCTACGTCCAATTTATGGTCGTCATAATCGTCCTAGCAGATCAACAATTGAGCGTCTAGTGGAAAAAATTGAATCCACAGGCACAGTACAAAATGTTCCCGTGCCAGTGAGACAAAGAAGTGCCCGTAGTGTCGAGAATATTGCTGCCGCTGAGGCTTCAGTTGCAGAAAGCCCAAATGTGTCTCTCACACGTCGTTCTCAAGCGTTGGGCATCTCTGTGACGTCGTTGTGGCGAATTTTGCGAAAAGATCTTCGCCTACATACTTACAAGATTAAATTGACGCAAGAACTGAAGCCGCTTGACCACCAGAAGCGTCGTATTCGTGAATTGGGCAGAGCAACAACTTAAAAATGATTCGGATTTTCATAGAAAAATCTTCTTCAGCGATGAGGCTCATTTCTGGCTGAATGGCTTCGTCAATAAACAAAATATGCGGTATTGGTCAGGCAGCAATCCACACGTACTCCATTAGTCATCATTGCATCCCGAAAAACTTACGGTTTGGTGTGGTTTATGGGCCGGCGGCGTGATTGGGCCGTACTTCTTCCGTGATGATCAAGACCGGCACGTTATTGTGAATGGGGATCGCTATCGAATATTTTTGACCCCAATTGGATGATATGGACTTGGAGGACATGTGGTTCCAATAGGACGGTGCCACTAGCCACACAGCGAATGTCACAATCAATTTATTGGAAACCAAGTTTGGAGAACGTGTTATCTCACGAAATGGTCCAGTCGCTTGGCCGTCTCGGTCGTGCGATTTGACGCCGTTAGACTATTTGCTGTGGGCCTACGTCAAGTCTATGGTCTATGCCATCAAGCCAGCGACGATTGATGAACTTCGTACGAATATCGAACGTGAAATTGCAGGTAGTATCGGCCGATTTATGCTTGAAAACCGTCGAAAATTGGGTTCAGCGTCTTGACTTCTGCTAGCGTGCCTGTGGTGGCCATGCAAAATAAATCGAGTTCCATACATAATGGCATCGAACGTACTTTCACAGGAATAAAGAATTTCATTGATATCCAAAACCGTTTTTGTTTTCTTTAAAAAAAAACTTTTTTACCGCTCTTTTTGAAAAACCCCTTATTTCTACGTCTTAAACATTGCTATGTCTTATTTGGCTTACCCTGTAGTTAAGGTATGGTACAATTTTAATACAATTTTACCACAGACCTATTAATATCCCCGGACCATAGAACAACGAAATTCATAGCTGTTCGTTCACTGTACTTACATACATCACGATTGCAACATACAACTGGTGAAATTTTGCAAAATTAAGTTAGAGTTTCTCTCGAAAGATTACTATACGTATTTGCTCGCAATTCAGTACTTACATAATTTGTAATTTTAATCTTAATCAACTCCATGCAAAATGGTTAGTTAGATATTTGATTTGAACTATTTTTATTACTTTAGGGAGAATATCCCATGAAATCACAGGCAGAGTAAAATTTTATGTTCTTATGGTTTATTCATGGGAAGTCAATTTATTTAAAAAAGCTCACCACACAAAATTTGTTCTAAGATACCTAGTTCTTAAATCAACTCCTGAAATATATGTACGTCTTGTTTACCCTTGCTTATGTATATTTTGCCACAAGAAGAGGTTGAGCCATTTCAACTCTGCTTTTCTACACGTATACTTGCTTAACTTTGCCCCTGGTGGCCTGTTCAAAAGATTACTTACCCATCACGTATGACCAATTCGACCTTATAAAACCAATCAACGTCCAATCTGTACGTATAATGCTTCTGCATATCGTTTCCCATGTGGGAGCAAAGAGCGCAGTGGCTACAAAATTTGTTTAACTGGTGATATGAGTTCAAATAGAAAAACATATACCTTATATAACACCAGTTATGTATGTGGCCAAGAAGCAGTAGGTACTTGATAATAATTTAAGATGAAAAAGTAGTTTTAATTGCGCCCTCAGGTGTGTAAATGGAAGTTTTAAATACATAAAGCTCTTAAAAGGAATTTTAGTGAGAATAGAAATTTATATATATGTTGTGGAGTTGTAATTGTTGGCACCACCAAATAATGCCCTCATCATACTCGTAGATTAGATTTATTGCTGTGCTTGTCGAATTCTCTCAGAATTCTTTTCACATATTGGTGCTAGTGTAATTTAATATTAAAAAAAAAAATGTGGAAAAGGAAATACGTATCCGTTCTTTAAATGAGCCTGAGTTATGATAAAATCTACTTTTAATTGGTGTTGGCAATTCAAGTGGCAGTCTAAGTGAAGATGCGATCGAAATGCTCTCAACAAAACTATTGTTCCTGTAACATACCATCACAACTTTTACCGATGCGATTCTGCTCATACTTAAGGCTTTTCCGACGGCTGGCTAAACCTACCCAATATTCCACGTATTTGCCTTTCATTATTCCTTCAAAAACTTAAGAAAGTCTGATTGATATCCATTATCAAGTATTGATGTGAATCTATTATCTAATACACCAAATACTTATAATAAAGGGAAATTGGTGGAAACTGCTCTCCACATACTTGTACGAATCATCAATATTCGTTCCAGTGCACTATGGTTGCTTTTCTAGATAGGTATGCAAGACGCTTTTAGCAATGTCGACACAACTGCAAATTTCTCTGCAATAAGATCTATCAGCAGATCCGTGTGGGCTCGGTGCTTCAGAAAACTTATTTTGTCCTCTTCTCTATTAAATATAAGATTCTGCACATAGAACCCCCTTCTATACCACTGACTTTCTCATAAAAACGCGAATTATCTGGGTATTATCTTGGACACGAAGTTAAGCTGGAAACCTAATATCCAAGAAAGGGTCAAATAGGCAACAGTGGTTTTTTTCTTCTATAAAAAAGTTACTGGGAATAAATAAATTCTTCAACCGCGCATTGCTCACTTCGGTTAGAAGACCGATTTGTAAATATGGTGGCCCGATCAAGTATCCCACTGTACTTGCAATAAAAACATTATTTCGTTTCATTAAATTGATTACATCGATAAGGAATTTTAAATTTCTTATCGCGAATTCTTCCACCTGCATTGAACCCAGCCCAGCTGAGCAGCCGCGGTAGTAGCTCATCTGTCAAAATAAGCAGGGCCGGACAAGCTATACATGCAATCTGTGCAAATGCGCAGGGTGCTGAACCCAAGGGGCGCCTTGGGCAAGCGTTAAAAAAGCCACTACTTCGTAATCACTACCTACCTTCTATTTTAAGTCTCATTTCTTTTTATAGCTCACATCAATATTGATATTCATTATATAACTAGCAGCTAGTTCTGAATTTAAAGACAGATATATATCTATATCTACTATGTCAAAAACAAGTCGATGTTTACTCTCTTTACAAAGTGCACGATTTTGTTCACTTAACAACAGATACCTACGCTATTTTTGTCTTTATCAATCTGTAAACGTTATTCTTCACACTCATCATCCATGTATGAGTGACGGCATTTATTTTATTTTCATAACCCTCCCCTATGCAGTGTAACATAAAAACAAAATCTCAACAGCAAATACAGACAATTAACAGCTTGCATGTTGATAACATGCGCATGATGACAGTTCTTCTATATGAAATCGAAGTCAGCAATGTTACTCGAACAGAAATTCTAAGAGTAAAAATTCATACTCATTGACATAACAGCGCGCAAAATTAAAAATTGCGTCTTTGAATTTCAACTCTTCCGGTTGAGTGTTTTTTGTACTATGTTTTAGTTTGGCACTGGCCTCTCTTTATGACTGAAATATTATCACTGTCATGTCGTGTTCGTGTGTCTTGATGAGACAAAGGGTTAAAATATGGAAATAATGAGTGATGATGATGCGATGACTTATGTTGAGGTTTGTGGTTAATCTGTTTTATTCAATTTCTCCTTTTCTCTATTTTTTTGTTCTTGCCAGTTATTGTTTATATTTAAAACAAGGGATTTTTTGACTAATCTAATTACTTTATTACTGTCTATTGTGGTAAAAAAAACTCAAAACAAAAGAAAGGATAGGGAATCTATATTGAGAATAAAACTTGCTACGCTCCTATTCCAGTTAGGGTGTGTCAAAGTACTCAACTATGGTATTTTAAAATGTAATAGCTTTTAAAAGTTGCATTGCTTATCAAAATTAAATCCTGCGTTTACAATTTTCATTTTAATTAATATCTTTGGCTCGCTCAAAAATAGGATGAAATCCAAAAAAAATTGATTTTTCGAGATTTTTGAAATATGTGTTGTTTTAAATTGCACCGTGTGGATACAAAAAAATTATATAAAATATTTTTAGGCTTTCAAATCAAAGATAATTGCAAGGAAACACTTTTAAGCTTATATTTGTTCAAATTGAACACTTGATAAAGAAGCTATGAAATGATAAAAGAAGGAACGAAAATCATTTTTTTATGTAAAATCTTTTTTTTTTTACAAAAAAAAATTCTTAAAAATCAACGGAACCAGCTACAATATCGTGGTATATCTTTTTGTAAAGACAAAAATTCTTTCTGTATTTTGTTTAGTTGTTTTTTTAGATACGTTAAAAAAAATTACTGTAAATTAAATTTTTTTTTTTCAACTTCAACCGATTTGAGCGAGCCAAAGACGAACGATATATTATTTTTTTTTTTACATGTTCTTAAACCTCAGACCCTAATACAACTTTTGACCACTATTTAAAAATAATTTGCGGCCATACAAAAGTGACACACCCTAATATACATACATATGTATAAGGTTTTGATAATGGTTCAAACATGAAAGGAAAAGAGGCTATTGTTCAAAACAAAATTAAGAGTCTTGAACCAAGAGTGTTTTTGTTCTCTGCTGCTTACATTCCCTGAATTTGGTTGTTAATAATTCAGCTCGCTGTTCGTTTGAAGCTGTTAATTTTTTTGACATTGTTCATGTCTATACAGCTTTGAATAAGGTTCAACAATGCGTTGGGACATAAATAAAAAAATTTCCCTGGTTTGACCTTAAAAACCAGATGGAAAGTAAACTAGATGCTTTAAAACCATTAAAAAAATCTTAGGAGATATAGATAATATAAAGCTCTTATTGAAATGTCTGAGGCTGGAAACGTTGAGAATAGAAACACTGCAGAGTCATTAGGAAGTAAAATTTTAGTTTCAAGCTTATATGTTGCATATTAATCTAGTTTGATATTTTAGCGTTCTAGTTCTGGAAGCTACTAAAAACTCTTTAGTGGAAATGCGATCAGAAGAACAATTCACTAAGGTGCAATCAGCTGAAGCCCTAGCTCTAAATCTAGAAATACCATCACAGTTTCCTCAAATAACATGTATGCGCTCTAGGAAGAGGAAAAGGTTTTTACTATAAAATATTAGACCAAGCGATTAGTTCCATTGCGGAAAGATTTGAACGGCTAAAAGAATATAACAATATTTTCTCATTTTTAAACAATATTGGTGAGTGTTCCAAAAATGTGGGCTTAGGTGCATCTTGACATTTGAAGAGTCCAAAGATTTAAATGCTGCGGAATTGCATCAAGGGCTATTACTTTTATCTCCACTTGTAAAACAAGGCAGTTCAGCCTTGGAAGTGCTTATCTATATTTAAAAATCAAACTTTGAAGACCTTATTCTCAATGCAGTAATAGCACTTCAAATATTAAATAAGTTGCCAGTAACGGTAGCTTCAGGGAAACGTAGTTTTTTGAAATTAAAATTAATAAAAAACTACTTGAAGACCATAATGACTCAAGAAATATTAGTTGACTTGTCAATCATGGCTTTAGAAAAAGAGCTCGTTAAGTCATTAAATTATGATGATCTGGTAACTGAGTTTGCTAAAACAAAAGCCAGAAAAGTCAATCTATGGCAATAATTTCGGTTCCATTTATTTTTATTAAAATAATAATTTTATTATTATTTCCTACACTGAATAAATATGTAAATATGAATATAAAACTTTTAATTCAACGATAATTAATGAGTTTATTGTTTATCTGTATATTGTTATGTTTTTGAATTAGTTCTTAAATACTTTTTACTTCAAAAAATATTTTTTTCAGTTCCTATATTTTTGTGATATATTTTTTGACTTTAGTTAACAATTATTTTTTTATTTTTTAATTACTATTATTTTTGTGATATATTTTTGATTTCTTATATATGTATTTATATTTATTTTAATTAGATACAAGTAATATCTAGGAATAGGCCTCTTGGGTATACCTCGTTAAAAAAGCGTATTGCAAAGTATAAGGCCTTGAGTAATGAGGAAATGACTTCTCCCGCTAATCGCCGCATTGAAGGGCGCTACTGATAAAGCTTGCGCAAGGCTCTAATTTAACTCGGGCGGGTCCTGAAAATAAGTAAAACGTAATCGAGGTCGATCAAGTCCAGCTGTGTTTCTTTTTTTATTCGCGTACGCGTAATTGGGTTATTATTATTAACGAAATTAATAAAAATAATAATTTTATGAATAGAAAAAAGGGTCATATACCCATTATCGTCGCGTAGAAAAAATGCAACAGGTGATTCGGATCATTTCTATATCTATATCTACGTCCGATGAAAGATGACGAGGTGGATGGATGCGTGTACTCAGACCGACAAAACTTACGTCTCAAATTTCGCCTTGCAAATCATTGAAGCGTGTTCCATGTGAAACTTTTAGCGATTTAGGAAGCTCTAGTTTGGCTTAGAGAAACGATGATATCTTCAATGGATATCCGTATCTTCTCAGATAGCCAAGTTGTTAAAACTTAGTGAAATCTTCGGTATCTTCTCAGACAGTCAAGCTGCTATAAGAAATCTCTTTTTAAATTGTCTCTACAAATTCTAAAATAGCCCTAATCTGTTGATCATCTCTAGTGGAGATGGCGCAGCAGTTCAACATTCACTATTTCCTTGGCCATAAAACAAGTCTGGTGAACGCTAGATCTCGGGCGCTCTAAATCTGATGACTTGGCGTGTACCCAAGCGATTTTTTGGTTTTAAAAAAGGGTATATAAAACGTGTGAGAAATACTTTAAAAATGCTGTCTATTATAAAATCGGCGAAGTCGTTTACGCTGTAGTCGAACAGACAAACAGCCATAGTTGGGAGGCCCACTTTATTCGTCTTCGCTACAATCAAGTTTGATCAAAATCTCCAGTTCGATTTTATTAACGAATGCATTACTTGCCATGTTCTTGCGCACTCAAGGAGCTATGAATACCTTTATAAGGGTATAAATAACACAGGGCGAGCAGTGAAGTAGAACATATGTATGTATGTAGTGCATATGTGTTCAGCAAGGTATTCGAGAAAGTCATAAATAAAGCTCTGTCCAAGTGGGCGGAGGACAATAATATCATACCGGATAAAATCAGTTCGGGTTTAAGGCGGGACATGACACCATTCATGCCGCGTCTAAACTCGTTTCTGATATCCAATGGAACAAAACTAAAAATCAGTGTACAGGTGCTTGTCTGGTTGATTTGGAGAAGGCTTTTGACACCGTATGGTTAGAGGGTTTCTATCTAAAATTGACTAGGCTCGGCATAAGTAAACCACTATTGTATATACTTTATGACATGCTCAATGGTAGAAAGTTTGTTGTCAAAAGTGGCAATGTAACTTCTACCACAATCTTCGATATCAAGAATGGTCTTCAGCAGGGAGCGGTGAACTTGCCGATTCTATTCAGCATTTACACCAGCGATCTGATAAGTAGTCTAACTCAGGCAATTGCGTATGCCGATGACCTAATAGCGTACAGAACAGCTACAAAAGTTACAGCGTGACTTCGACAAGATTCAGCGATATTGTGATGACTGGAAGTTGAAAATCAACTTTCAGAAATGTGAAACGATTCTGTTTAGGACTCCGTTGGCTAGAGCCCCTAGGGATACTAGAAAGAACTGGCGTAAGCTGATGATCGTAGGGCCGCACCGGCAACCACTGGCGAGCAGAAGTGTGGTAAAGTACCTTGGCATCTGGTTGGATCAGTATTTGTATTTCGACAGACATATAAATGCTGCTCTGAACAGGGCTAAGGGAGCCTTTGCCCTGACGAAACGGTTGTTTTACAGCAGCCGGCTTGACACCAGAGTGAAGGTGATTTTCTACATGGCCCTCATCCGGCCGATGATTGCCTATGGGTGCCCGGTGTGGTTCAACGTTGCCTCATCTTAAATGGAAAAGATTCGGGTGTTTGAGAGGCAGTGTCTTAGACGTTGTCTTGGTTTACACAGAACACCAGAATCGGAGTACAAACATTACTATTCCAACAGGACTCTATACAACGGAGCCAACATTAACAGAATAGATAATTTTTTGATAAAGCTGATTCGGAGTCACATTGCGAAAGCGATGACCTCAGCAAATAGCTTAATCTTTGGGGCTTACTACCCCAACACAGAATACTTCGAGAGTGTGCGTTTAAGTGGCCATATTGCACCTAATGCATTCCTCTATTTAGATAGTATAGGGTTGATCCAGGATAGAGAGGCGGTTCCGCTAATCTACCACGTCGGCCGTAGTACTGTGGATAGGCGGCTCCTTTATAGTCGAGACGTCCTCGCACAAGACGGAGCTGAGCGACTTCGGTTCAGTAGCACTGTGTCCGATCGGGACCTGAAAGACGGGGTAAGACAGGAGAACCAGTTTTGGTGGTTGTCTAATGATGATAGCGATAGTTGACAAGTTGTCTTGGCCGACTTACATAGTTTTAAGGGTATTCTTAGGTACGAACAGTTAGGGTGGCACAAAAAAAATTAGAGTACATTCTTCCAATGTATTTTCAAAAAAAAAAAAAAAAAAAAAAAAAAAATCTGCTGCTGTGGCTGTTCTAGTTTTTAAGTAGTTTTACTTTAGTTTTAGTTTATTTTAAGTAGTTTACGTTGGTTTAGGTAGTTTTTAATTAGTTTTACTTTAGTTTGTAAGTTTTATATAAAAAATATAAAAAGATAAAGAATCCGAGTTTTTTTTTAATTTTCTCGAGAAAACAAAAAAAATAGATATAGTTTTTTTTGAATTAAAAATAGTTTTTTTAGGCCGAAAGGGATTACATTTAAGATATCGTTTAGCTTAGAGCGCCCGCATACGGCCACTAAGTTAATTTTAAGTTAGTGGATAATTAGGCTAGTTTTTATGAATTTTTGTCTAGCTTTAAATAGTTTTAAGATAAATGAAAAACAAAAATGGATTTAAAAAAAATAAAAGTTAAAATATTGAAAGATTAGAAACTACTCGTAGTTCAAACAGCAAATCACAACGCAGATTTTCGTTACTGAATATTGTAATTCATTCGTTTAATTGCAAAAGTTAAATCCTTATTCATAGTTAACCAGCATCCTTCCGTGTTTAAACAAAGCTGCTAAAAAATGCAAACAATTAAATAATTTAGAAAATTATTCTCTTTCTTGCGCGAGGGTCTTGTAGCATCTTTTGGGTTCCTTAACTCAAGAAATAAAACCCAAAACTAACTAACAAAACCGCAAATATAATTTAAATACCAACTTTTCCATTCAGCCGGTTTAAATGGATATTCCTTACACCAAGGATAAAATATGAGTGAAGCTAGACAACACGAACTTTAGCTGGGAGAACTGTTATTTCAATTTTTTTATTTTGGCTTAATTCTCAAGGGATTAAACATTAAATGTTTCCCGTCAGGGTGGACTTTATACCGGTAGAGCAATCAAATAAAAACCTTGTGGCCATGGAAAGTGAAACATAGGTAATGTACTGCAATTTTTTGTCACCGGCGAAAATAACTGCAATTTAATTGCTAAGCTCTCTTACAGTTTTTCCCCTCCTATTGCAGTTCTTGCAGATTTACATAGCTAGATTCTATATGGGCAAGTTTTGCATTCGTACAAAAATTCAACCCAAATAAAAAAAAGGACATGGCGACGATGAGGAAGCAGCAAAATTATGTCTGTCATGAACGCCATAATATCTGTGCACAAAAGTAGGTGTACGCAATTACAGTCTAACCTATTTTTGACCGACGTCGTTTATCGATTCTTTCAATACCAAGTCACATGACCCGTGAACGCAAGTAGAAACATGCGACCCCTAGACGTTCATTTTGTTCCTAAACGCACAAGCAACGTTCAAGTGTACGAGCAGTTTTAAAGTTTTTGCCGAGTATAAACCCAGGCCAAGTAGTCTTTATTTTTTTCCGAGTGTTGGCATTCAGGACTTTTTGCCACAATTTGCTACAACACATTCACTGGCAATTAGTAGTTTTCGAATTTAAATGCATGCCAATCAGAGGACTGTTGAATGAAAAATAAAATACATAATGAAAAACAAAATATAAAAAATCATTTTGCGCTCGTCGAGGAAGCACTGGTTCCAATTTGTTTAATTAAAATTGTGTACCCTGCCGCGCTTTTAATTAAAGGATTCTTCAGTTAATGTTAATTAGATGAAGGCACAGATGATGTAAGTAACTCTTTCTTTCGCATGCATTTTCTATCCCGTTTCTGAAAGTAATGATTTATATATTTTGGTAGGACAAATTTTCGAAAAAAAAGTAAAAGAACGATGGAGGATAAAACTTTTTGTGGATGTTTAATAAACGGACAAAAAATATGAAATAAAATATTTTATTTTATTCACTATCATAAATATAGAAATCTTAAATCGGCTCTGAAGTCATAAGAAGCAAGGACACAGTTAAGTATCTGGGAATAACTTTAAATACGAAACTCACTTTCTGGCAATAGAAAGAGCGTCAAAAGTTACAACGTCACTGAGTAAACTAATGGCTAATAGTCTTCTGATGTCAATCGCGCATGCCATTCTTCTCTATGGATGTGAGATTTGGATAGATGCTCTCCGAGAGGAGAAATATCGAAAGCAAATGGCAGCTGTACAAAGACGAGGAGCTCTGCGCGTAGCAAGTTCTTACCGGACGGAGTCGGAACCAGCCGTCCTTTTAGTCGCAGGAGTGACTCCCATTGATCTTCTAGCGGCTGAAAGGAAGTACGTATACCACAAAAAGACGGAAATTGGAACGGAAGCGGCTTCTAGGGAAGCAAAAGAGCTTACAAACCAGAAGTGGCAAGACAAGAGCGCTGGAACTCGGAAACTAGAGGAAGATGGACAGCGAGGCTGATCAGGAACGTGGCTGAGTGGAATGACCGGAAACATGGTGAGGTTAACTACCAACTACTACATCACCTAGTTACTTACCTGACACGGCTATTTCAACGCATTCCTACATAAAATCGACAAAACGGAAAGTCCAGCTTGCCCAGTACAGGGACTCTGCAGAAGATGATGTAAATCATACCTTCTTTTCCTGCAGTAGATGGGATTCCCTCCGCCTAAGCTTGGAGAACACCATGGGTGTTATCACTCCAGACAACGTAGTGTAGTAGAGAAGATGTTATAAAGTAGAACACATTCTCAGAAATAAAAAAAAAAAGAAGAAGAAAATGATCGGTAAATAGTTGAGCACGTAAGCTAATCCTGAAAGGGAAAGATGACGCCAACAAGGGTTTTAGTCGATATATGTATAGCGAGTCCGACACACGGGGATGCTCAACGGGACTGTCGTTTTCCCATAAGGTAAAAAAAAAACATATATCTTTACCACCTCTTACACAGATTTCATTTCTTCCCACGGCTAACTTGTTCCATACATGTTTTTGTTTATAAGAATAAGAAGGGCAGCCAGAAGCACTGATGCACTAGGATCAGCCTGGCGGTGCACAAGTGGAGCAATTCACTCTAATCCCCCGGCTGATTTGGCCATTTTTTTTCATCTGAATATTCAGCACACAAGTAACCTACCGTTTTGCGAAATAACAAAGTTTGAAGATATCGGGAAGTGCTTCATAATTGTAATGATATGGCAGTAAGTGAACCAGTAAGTGCGGTACTTTATTTTTTATTTTGTTGGTTTACCTAGGAATGTTTGAAGTATCTGACTTTATTGGTACTGAAAATAGAACGAAGTCGAAAATTGGTTAAGGTGGATTCTTTAAAAATGTCGTTGTGCTTCAAAAATTAAATGAAGTGTCGTTGAAGCATACGCCTAAGCGCTACTTCTGTCATCAGATCTTCTTTTAAATCCTTAGACATACAGACAGAAGGATATGCGAGATCCACTTTTTCGGTTCAGCTTTGATCAAAATCTTGAATTCGAATTTTCTTCCAAATGCAAAACTTGCCCAATAGTACCTTAATATATCGCAAGTCAATATATATCGAGGTCAATTGGTAGACGCACTTTCCAAGTTCCTATTTGCTTTTACTTAAAAAATACAATCAAAGTACATTCAAGAATATTTGACCTGAAATGGTTAACGGTATACAAAATTCATCGATGGAGTTCGAATCATATTGTGATTTCAAAGGAATATATCATTTGAAAACTTTACCAATTCATCCATCATCGAACGTAGATTGGACGACATATAGGACAGTACCTTGGCCTTTAACTGGAAACAGCCTCAAGAACTCATCGAATAATTCTATCACAAATAGCGTGGAATACCAATGTCAATAATCTTAGATTATTATGTTCTAGCTTTGCAATAAATTTGGTTCGTTACCTTTTCAAAGTCCCCGAATGGTATTAAGCTAATCCGAAACCACGCTTATCTCGTGTGGTGGTGATGTGGAGTGGTGTATTCTGTGGAAGTCCTTCGTGTTCAAATGGCGCCACAAAAATAAATAAATAAATAAATAAGAGGCCATGACGGCCACTTATTGCGCCTAAGCCTAGTGAATTATAAATTTAAACCATAAACGCTCTCCGTGAGAGTATGCAGGAGAATCTGAGGCGTTCAATTCCGCGCCGCACACAAGAACGCGGCCGTTCGCAGACGACAATTTGGCTTTGTCTGAATCTTCTAATCCATTAAATTGTTTTGCTGATGACAGTATCCCCAGCTTCCTATATTCGTTTTCAGATACAAGTCTTTGTTCTTCGGATGTGGATCTAGAACGGCAGCGTATGATCATCATCATCATCGGCTCGACAACCGGGTTCCGGTCCTGGCCTCTTTCAACAAGTCTCTCCACCTATCCCGGTCTCTAGCCGACGCCATCCAGTTGCGCACCCCAAGGCTTCGGGCGTCCTGGTCTACGCCATCTCTCCAGCGCAAGCATGGTCTACCACGCTGTCGTCTACCATAGAATGTACCACAAAGAACTTTCCGAGCAGGTTCCTCTTCGCTCATGCGAGCTAGGTGCCCTGCCCACCGGAGTCTACCGAGCTTAATTTTTGTCACGATATCTGCTTCTAGGTAGATTGCGTACAGTTCATGATTGTACCGTCTCCGGAATCGTCCTTCCTCACATATGGGGCCAACAATTCTCCTTAAGACTTTTCTCTCGAACGCAGCTAAGAGGTCGGAGTGCCTTTTGCTAAGCACCCAAGTCTCGGATCCATATGTGAGTACTGGCAGGACCATGGTCCTGTACAGCAGCAGTTTTGAAGTTATGGTGAGATTTCTGGATTTGAAGAGCTTTGACAGACTGTAGTAGGCTCTGTTGGATTTGAGAAGCCGCCCGCGTATTTCTTCTTCTATATTGTTATCGGCTGCTACTATTGACCCAAGGATTGCACCACTTCAAATTCGTGCTCCGCTACCTTGATTGTTTGACCAACTGTTCCTCTCGCATTCGACGCCACCAGATTTTGTGCCGCCTGCTCGATCTGGATGAAGGAATCGTGTACAGCTTGTTCGGTTCTTCCGATGATGTCAATTTTGTCTGCGTAAGCTAGTAACTGGCTGGACCTGTTGACGATGGTCCCTCTTGTTGCCGTGCCAGAGTCACGGATTGCTTTCTCCAACGCCAGGTTGAAGAGGAGGCAGGCCAAACCGTCCCCTTGTCGGAGTCCATTAAAGATGTTGATTGGTCTGGATAGCAATCCGGCTATTTTTACTTGGCTTGTTACGTTGGTCATGGTCAACCTACATAGTCGTGTCAATTTATTTGGGATGCCGAATTCTCTCATGGCTTTGTAAAGTTCTACCCTGGCTATGCTATCATAGGCGGCCTTAAAGTCTATAAACAGATGGTATGTTGGGATGTTAAATTCTAGACATTTTTCCATTTCCTACCTAAGGGTAAAGATCTGATCAGTTGTTGATTTGCCTGGAATGAAACCACACTGATATTGTCCGATGACGGTTTTAGCGTATGGGGTTATCCGGTCTTGTAGGATAGAGGAGAATATCTTATAGGCGGTACTCAATAACGTGATACCTCTATAATTGCTGCACGTTGTGACATCTCCCTTCTTATGTATGGGGCATATTATGCCTTTTCGCCAGTCTTCTGGCATTTCTTCCTGCTCCCATACGTGCACTATAATATCATGAATTGCTTGACGTAAGGTTGGCCCGCCGTGATGAAATAATTCAGCTGGTATGCCATCGGCTCCCGGGGATTTGTTCTGTTTAAGCCGGCCTATAGCCTTCTCAACCTCTTCTATGCTTGGTGGCGGCAACATAGGGTATTCTTCTTGAAGTAGTGGAGCCTCCTCTTCTGTAGTGAGCTGACCATTTAGCAATTCATTAAAGTACACTTCCCATCGCTCCAGTATGCTTTCAGGATCGGTGATCAGATTTCCCTCTCCGTCCTTGCAGTATGTGCAGCGTGGTGTGTACTGCGTCATGTTTCGGACGGATTGGTAGAACTTCCGCGTCTGGTGCGGACCTCGCTCTCGGCTATTTTCTATTTCACAGATTAGGTTCTTCTCCCAGGCTGATTTTTTTTGTCTGTGTAGCCGTTTTTCTATTCTTCTGAGCTCTTTATATTCCTCTTCGCGTGCCCGCGTTCTATGAGATTGTTGCATTGCTCGGTACGCAACATTCTTACGTTCAGTCGCTAGCTTACATTCATCATCAAACCAGTCGTTCCGATTTTTACGACTGCTGCCTAAGATGGAGTTGGCAGTACTAATGACAATATTCTTAAGGCGTGTCCAGTTCTCATTTACGCCCAGCATACTGGCTCCAGGACTTACTCTCCCTAAATCAAGTGATTCTAGGGCGAGTCCTAACGCATTACCAAAGGTGTTACTGGTGTTTTCATTGCGCAGGGCAGCCGTGTTGATTCGAACCTGATCGGCGGATGCAATGCGTTTTCGCAAGGCAATCCGCCCTCGGAAAACCATACCAACAAGATAGTGATCCGAGTCGATATTGGCACCTCGGTACGTTCGTACCGTCATCAAGTTCGAGGAGTAGTGGCGACGACGGTCTATCAACACGTGGTCTATTTGGTTACGAGTGACCCCATCAGGTGATACCCAGGTGGCTTTGTAGATATCTTTACGCGGGAACCTGGTACTCGCAACGACCATGTTTTTCGATGCTGCCAATTCTAAGACTCGAAGTCCATTGTCATTAGTGTTCTCATGCAAACTATGGGTGCCTGCGTAATGCCTGAATACCGGCTCCCGACCTATTTTTGCGTTCAAATCCCCAAAGATGATTTTAACATCATACCTTGGACAGGCATTGAGGGCCCTCTCGACTTGTTCGTAGTAAGTCTCGTTTTCTTCGTCTGAGGACTCCTCCGTAGGTCCGTGAACGTTAATGAGGCTGATGTTCGTAAATTTGCCTCGCACGCGAAGGGTGCATAGCCTTTCGCTTATAGCGTTAAAGCCGATGATAGTAGACTTCATTTTTTCGCTGACTAGGAAGCCTACCCCGAGCACATGGTGTTTTGTATGACAGCTGTAGTATATGTCATATTCTTTCTTCTGTAAAACACCATTCCCTGTCCATCTGATTTCTTGAACAGCTGTTATGTCAGCTTTATACTTTGACAGGGCATCGGCTAGCTGCTGAGCAGCTCGAGCTCTATAGAGCGATCGTACGTTCCATAAGAAAATTCGTAAATCGTTTTTCCTTTTTCTTTGCGTGGGTTGTCGTCGTGAGATCAGTCCGTTTCCGCGCTTGTTGTCGGTCTCGTAATTCATTAAGTTTTACGGGATAGGGAATTAACCTGTCGCCAACCTGAGGAACCAGCCTGATCATATTAGCCAAACCTTTTTAAAGGCTTGTTTCTAGCGGCCGCCACGGAGAGGCTATGATCAGACTTCCACCAGTCCCGAATAGTTACGGCACGTGCATGTTTTCGTATGCTACATGTTATTCCCCCTATTCGTCTGATGGCTGACCGCCATCGTATGATAAGCTCATTAAATTCGGATCTGCATATTATTTTGAAATGTCGTTAAAGCGTAACCCACCCCCCATGACCGGCACTTACATTGAGAAAACCCAACAGCTCTCAGTTCTCGGTATGTGTATCACAGTCCACTTTGTGTAGAATGACCGCATATTCGACGTCGCCAAAAACGCGGCGAAGTGCTTAGGTTTCCTTCGACGTTGCAAGAAATTTGTTTACCCCTTCTGATCTGGCTGTAATCTATAAGGTCTGCACTCGCGCTTCAGAGAATGCCTATCAGTTTACCCTTGAGCCCAACTTCGGACGTACTGTTACATTCTGTGATTCTTTCCTTAATCGTACTGCACGAATGTGGAGTGCTTTACCCGATTCTATATTTAGACATTCAAAACCAATGTGCATCGATATCTCCGTTTAAATCCTCTCCTACTTTCCTAAAACGCTCGCACTGTGCTCAAAAATTTTAAGTGTAGTCAAAATTATAAAAAAAAAATTAAATCTGACACAACTAACGGCCGATCGTTCAATTTTACACAAGCGACATTTTTTAAATTGCTCGACAGGGTAATTCCTGTATGTGAGCGAATTCCCAAAGAAGCCCATGGTAGTTACTTATGAAACTTGACTGTTGCGTGACTAGAAGTTGAAAGTAGGTGTGTCTAGTCTAATAGAGATAAGGCAATTCCACCTTAAAATAAAGTGAGGATCTTTCTTTAAAACCATTTGACATAACCAAAATACTAAATACCCATGCAAACACAAAACTTTCTCAGTCTGTAACAAGAATCACCTCATCTCAAAGTCACCCAAAACTTACAAAACAAATCCACTCTCATAAATTCCACTCAACCACAAATACACACAGCACAACAAATTCATCCGCCCGGTACATTAAACTTTTTCATACAACAAAAACAAATAGAACATCTTACTCACCAACAACATCTAAATAACCAACTTGACTCTTCATCGGATCCGTGTTTATCTGACACATATACCATCCCTTGTCCGATTCCTTTACGTCGCGAATTTTCAATACCCAGGCACGTTTTTCGGCGTGAGTTATGCTCATTCGATGATTTTTGGTGATTACGTGATTTTGTATCGTTAGAATGGTTTGTGTATCCACACGTAACCACGCGATCTATACGTGAAAGAAGAAAAAAAAAAAATGATATGAAATACCGGAGATGGTGAATTAGACAAAACTACCCCCAAACACATGTTAGTTAGTGTTAGATCCGGAATAAACAGACAGGAAGGAAGCTTAGGTTAGGAGAGTTACCGTTACGTGTATTGTGTCTATGTATCGTCTTTCCTCTCGGACTGTTGTGGATAGTCCCGTTTTGCCGACATTTTTTTCCCTTCTTGTTTGGCAATAATCGCACAAGATACCTATCATTATTTTGTTATTGTGTTCCTATTTTGTGCCCAGGGCTCAGGAAAGGATGCAGGATGAAGAAGGGAGGAAAGAATGTATTCTCCTAATTATCGTTAGCCAGGATGATGAGGGAAATGATGGCAGTAAATCAATTTGGCATTCGTCCTTCTTGTGGGTTCGTCTTCATCTTGTAGTTGGTTGTGTGTGTTGAGGAGTCAATCAATTTACGTAAATAACCGGATCTCAACGAAACAAGAGGTTATGCACAGAGAATAAACAAGGATTGAGAAGGAAACTTTGATTGGGTGTAAATTATTTTTGTGTCCAATTCATTTTGGTCGGTGACTTATTGTCAGAGTGGGAAAGGTCTTTTCGGGCAAGGTAAGGATTTATATGTAATAAGGGAAAATCTATTGGGATGGCATTATTGTGGGAGTTGATAGAAATATTAACTGAATGGCAGGTTATACCTTGTAAGTCTGTAGATTGTCAACGACACACTGAAGAATAGCTTCTCGTCCCACAGGGATTGTAACATTTTGTAAAGGCTCACCGAATTTCGGTAGATCTGAAAGAAGATGAAAAACATTTGATATCCTTATTATGTATATTGTTCGAAATTGACAGGTAGTTTGTGATGGAATAGGCATTCTTAAACAAAGCTATTATATACCGTTCCGTTTGTATAATATAACAATACTTTGATGAAGACCAATATGTTTGCCAATGATTAGGAGGGATATCATGACAATGTGTCTCAAGGGAATTGATGGACTTTTGGATTTCTTTTTGAAAATTGTACGGGTATACAATGGGTGAATGGGTGGGATACGCATAAATCGCTTTCTGTCAACAAATGAACTAGTGATTGAAGGAAGAAGTTACCTATTAACTTTTATTTACAAGGGGATTGCTTTGATACAGTTTTCAGATGATTGTGATTATTTGTGGATTGTGTGTAGAGTTAATTTCAAAGTTCAGCATATGTGGGAGACGACGAGGCATGTATAAATGTATGTATTGAGTCGATAGGAAGTAAGTTATTATAATAAATAAACATAAATAAGAGGCCAACGTCTTGAACTTCCCTCAAAAAGATTTTTGCGGCCAGAATTCGAACCCAGACCCTAACCACGGCAGTATAACGAATAATCAAAAATTGTTATGAAGAAGAGTTCTGATGTACACTATACATACCATCAGATTTCGGAAGAATATAGATCAAAACGATTAACAATAATCAAAGAAAAATCAGTTACGGGTCAGCAAATTCACAGTAATTTAAAAAAATGAAAATAAATTCTATTTTCAAATGTATGAAGTGGTTGTCGAACTGAGTTTAAAACTTAAACTATACAGACTGATCTCTGTTCTTAGACTTAGACTTACAATAAAAATGAGTTAACCGCTTAACTAAATATGAACATCAAAACTATTTAACCATAAGATACTTATTTTTTTTTTTTTTTTATAATCTACCCGCGCTCAAGGGATTATGATTACCCTTTAAATGTTTCAACACAGCGCGGGCGTAAGTTACGGAAGAGAAAGAAGGATAGGAAAGATGTGTGGCACGATGTTCTGAGACTGAAGGTGGTTGTCTCAGATTTTTTTTTTTTTTATCTCCAGGGATGGCGGCTGAACTAAAGCGGAGAATGCCGTGTCTTTATGTCGCTTATAATTCACATTATTTTATTCGTGTTCATCCTTGTTGGGCATACTAGTTTAACTCAATTACATGTTGTTAGTGTTATGCCTGAACAACATGCAATGAGTAAACCAGCAACCCATTGATGACAATTTTTAGAAGGTTTTTAATGGAATTAAAACGACATAGACGACGGCAGGGATCGAACCTGTGATCATGAGGTTCACAGGCGAGCACACATCCATCGCGCCACGGCCACCCCTTATATTATTCAAATAAAATCAGATTCAATATTTTATTCTTAAAAACATTTTTAGGGCATTCGAAATCTATTTCATTTGCATATTTATTATACAGTTTACAGGCTCGTGTTATTGGTTCATTAATACCGTAATTAGTTGAATGATATGTGGAATTAAGAAACAGGGGTTAACCCCCTTGGTCTTAAACAATGCGCCGGAGTGTATAGTTTAAACAGCAGTTTTTAAAGAGCGCAATCAATGTGACCAGTTATAACATCACGCGCAAAGGAGATCGAATAGTAAACTCTTCTAGATTCAAGACTTTTTAAGTCAATCAAAACACATCGAGCTTTATATGCAGTCATAGGAGCGGTCCAACTTAGATTTCGAAGCGAAAATCTCGTGAATCGTTTTTGAATCTTTTCTATTCTACTTGAAGTATTTTTATAGTAAGGAGCCCAAACGACACAACAGTATTCCAAAACTGGTCGAACGAAACTAACGAAAAGACACTTCAACGTGAAAGGACATTTAAAATCCTGAGAATTTCTCATTAAAAATCCGAGCATAGAGTTGCCTTTAGATATAATGTAATCTAAGTGCATTCTAAAGTCTAATTTTACATCAAATATAACTCCTAAATCCTTGTGGTTGCAAACTCTCAAAAGATCATGACTTGAAATTCTGTAATCATAAATAAAAGGAATGGATCATCGGGAAAATGACATAACCCTACATTTACTTATATTTAAAGTTATGTCATTTAAATAACACCAATCAAGCAATTTGTCTAAATCTTCTTGAAGTTGAAGGCAATCAGTTAAACATCTTATTGTTTCAAAAATTTTAGCATCATCTGCTAGATAAAATATGATGAATACGAAATGTGAAGTGGCAAACATTTATAAATAACAATAACAAAAGCGGCCCAAGATGACTGCCTTGAGGAACACCTGAGTGGTTTAAAATTTTCACAGATTTTTCAGGGCCGATTTTTACATATTGGACACGGTTAGTCAGATAGCTCTTCAAGCAGTTTAGTAATTGACCATGAAATCCAAAAGACTCAAGGTTTTTAAGCAGTATTTTGTGATTGACTCTATCGAATGCCTTGGAAAAGTCTGTGAAAATTACATCAACCTGATTTCCTTTTTCAATAGCATTAACACAGAAATTTGTAAATAAAGTTTGATTAGTTGCTGTTGACTTACCACTGACAAACCCGTGTTGAGAAGGTGATATATATTTTTTTTTACAGCTTCATACATATTTTTCTTTACAAGAGATTCAAAAACTTTAGGAATTAACTGTAATTTAGCAATAGGCCTATAGTTTTCCACACATTGTTTTGATCCCGATTTATGAATCGGAGTTATGTATGAACTCTTGCAGCAGTCAAGAAACACACCATTTTTTAAAGACATATTGAAAATAAAGAAAAGATTTTTTGACAAGTTTAATCTACAATTTTTTTAAATAATGACGGAATGTTATCAGGAGGCATGCTCAAACTTTTTTTTAAACTACCCATTTCAGAAAGGACCTCGTCTTCAGAAAGAGAAATGTTTGAGAAATTTAGATGTGTAGGACAAATATCTGGATATGTTTCAGAATTAATTGAATTTAATTTAAAATTTGATTGATCACTACTTACAACACCATTATAACTAATAGAAGATGGTATTCCAAAAGATTTTCTCTTATTAGAATTAATAAATTGCCAGAAACATTTCGAATTCGTTTTAATTTTTGATTCGCTTCGAAAACTAGGCTCTACTTTACTCTTACTTTGCATTTTAATCATAGCATTTTTTAATCGCGTTAAACTCTTCCAAAACCACACCGGCTTACCACTCTTCTTAATCCGTTTAACAGGTATAAAATAGGAAAAGGTATCAAACAAAACTTTAAAAAAAATTTCATAATTATCAGATACATCTTGACAACATAAGATTGATTTCCACTCAATAGTACTTAGATAATTATTTATGGTAAAGTAATTAGCCTTATTAAAATCATATCTATAGTTAATAAATTGATTTGTACAGTAAATTTTATCAAAGGAAATAAAATCCAATGAAATATTCAAACCATTGTGGTGAAGATCATTTTTATCACTATTTATAAGATGAAAATCTTCTTTCAACAAATATACATTCAATTCTTCATGAACAAAAACTATATTTAAAAGTTTTCCTAGAGTATTAAAAACATTATTAATTTGCAAACAATTTAAAGCATACAAAGTGTCTAAAACTATTGTTTATATATTCTATTACATTTATATTCTTAGTATAAGGAAATTCTATTTGAACACATAATTGTTCGATCAAACCTGAAGAGTCTGAAAGGGTAATTTGTCTGCTCTTAATACTAGATTTTACCGCTAACAGCAGTCCACCTGCTCAAGTTAATTCAGTGAATATAAAATTTCGATCTCTTCTATAAATATTATACTCATCATTACACAATTCGGCGTTGTAAATGTCGTCACTCAACCACGTCTCCGTAAGTGCAATGATATCGTAAGAACAGTCCACAATGGCAGAAGAAAAACTTCTTAGTTTCGTTCTCACCCCCCCCCCCCCCCCCCCCCCACGTTATGATAATAAACGGAGAGAGCATTCGAATGAGGTTCATCATGGCATAATGACCTCTGTTCAAGGATTAAATGACACTGTGAAACCAAATTAATTGGTGAACTGAAGTTTAAACCAAAAGTGGGGCTTAAACTTCCACTGTGAAACTGGGGGTTAACATTTGTTTAGTAAGTTGGAGCTTAAAACGAAATGCCATAAAAAATATGAATTTAGGCAAGAAAAACAATTTTAAATCATTAAAAATAGTTTTTATACAAAAAAATGTTCGAGAAAAAATACTTGTACGCCAATTTAGAGTTTTAATTATTGTGCAAATCAAAAGTAAATTTCAAAAACTAATTAATGACCCATTTTTTGAGATATTGAATTTTCTGTATAAGAATTTTCATTAAGATCCGCAGTACCGATAGTAAGGAAGACAAAAATAAAAAAAAGTGGTTGATGGTAGGTACTGTCAGTAATATCTCAATTTCATTTTTTTTTCTTAGATTATAAATCACAAAAAAAATTTATCAAAATTCTAGGTGCCGTTTTCGAATATAAAAGAAGAGTTGCTTTTAGATCAATTTTATTACATTTTTTCCAACCTCTTTTAGATAGTTTTACAAGATTTTTAATTATCAAGTTTTTAAAAAATCGAGCATACGGTTTTCAAAAATTTGACTTTTCAAAAAAAAAAAAAAAGAAATTGAATATTTTTTAAAGCAATATAAATTTATTAGATATTAGACTAGCCACATAATTTCCACTTTTCTTATATTTTAATCTTATCGGTTTTCAACGTGTCTAGAAATCACTTCGGGTTATACAATTTTGAGTATCTATATAATCGCATTAGAAAATTTAAAACCATTTGGAGCTTCTGATGAAGCGAAGTGTCTGTGTTCATGAGATCGCTTGGTTCATTATAGAAATAGTCTCCCAAATTAAGTTTGTGTCTGAAAGAGAGAGCAGGGTATGTACAAAGAAGGTGTGAGATTGTTTCCTCTTCCTCCTCGTCCAAGCAACTCCTGCAGAAATCATTTGATAGTACACCGAGCCATGCGGCGTGTCCACTTATAACACAGTGTCCAGTTATGACACCTATTACGGAGCTGATCTGAGATCTACTGAGGGACAACAAACAATTTGACCGTTTCAAATCTAGTTTGGGCCAGATTCGTTTGGTCGCCAAACAAGTAGTATTGTTAAGCCATCTTGTATTTGATTGTTCCAGACCGATTCGCTTCAGCATAAGTTTACTAGTAGCTATATTTACCCTGTCGGGCAAGATAGGCATTTCCGTTCCAATTCTGGCGAGTTCATCGACTTTACAGTTCCCCAGAATATCCCTGTGTCCCGGCACCCAGAATAGGTGAATATTGAACTGTTTGGCCATCTCCATTAGAGCAGATCAACAGTCTTGGACTATAATGGAGTTTGAAGAGACTGATACCAGGGATTTTAAAGCAGCCTGACTATCTGAGAAGATGCCGATATCCGAACTAGATATCACGTTTTCTTTAAGCCAAGACAATACTTTCCTTATCGCCAGAATTTCCGCTTGGAATACGCTGCAATGGTTTGGTAGGCGGAAGAAGGGACTAAGGTTTAGTCTACACTGTCTCCACAACCACTATGTTTTCAGTTTTCGATCCATCTGCCACTACTGACCTCAGAGCCAATCAATGGTCAAATTCAGCAGCCTGATTTATGCGCCAGAGTTATGGAAAATTGGACGTTTTAGATGCGGGCCATCCAGCGAAGCCCCGTTGGACATTCGAATGATTATGTTTAATTCCATACTCAATTTCATGCAGGCCTTTTAAATAAATTAAAGAATTGGATGGTATCTCAGTCACAGATTGTTTTACTTAAATTTACAGATATAGGAACCGCTTATTGAAAAACTTGTGCGGATCCAACAACTTACTGTTGAACAAATAATTGAGCCAAAAGATGAAACCGGTTATCTATGTGGACAATCAAGGAGCCATTAGCTAAATATAGAATCCAGTTTCATACGGAATTAAGGGTGATCATGATCATAAATGGAATTCAAATTGAAAAAAGATATCATTACCTTATATCTATGACTACTTTGTTCCTGGAAATCCGCAGGCTGAATGTTATTTTCCATTTAAGCACACATAATGTATTACCCTAATAACATGATAAGTGATTTAAAATTCATCATTTTATTCCATGTCCTCGAAAGAGGCGGTACCAATGGTAAGTAGATGACAGTCCAACTTACTAATCATTATGCCAAGGGGTGTACTACGTTTCTACAATATATTTTTTACAGCACATCTCAAATTTTAATAGGTTAGACTTTATATTTTTACTACCTCAAAAGTTAATGCCCAAAATAATAGGGAAGTCCGGAGAGAATAGAGAGCATTCCGTTAGAACAGCACTCCTTCAAAAACTTTCCTCAGTTTTGTAATTTCTATATTTCCTCAATTTTCTTTTCTATTTAAATCGATGAAAGTAGCAGCAGCTGTTAATTCTGCATTTGGATAACAAGCATACTCTTACGAGTATGTATGTACAAGTTAAGAAAACTCACTAAACCCTTATACAAATTTAACTCAAACAAATACTAAAACCCCGAAAACCCTTTCCTACAATTCTGGACATCAACACCGTCAACATACAACACCAGCCGTAACTACATCCACATCACACGGCCAATTTAACATCGATTTTCGCATCACTAAATTCTGCTCAACATTTTGCATTTAATCCCCAAAAGAAGAATGCACATTGTTGGCTAAACGGACGTTTATATCCCAGTCAAAGCAAAATATTTATAAGCACAATTCTGTGGACCGGCTATGGCGAGTGTTCCAAACGAAGCGAGTCTTTGCTCTATACTTTATGAATGCATCCATGCAACGGTAACCGTACCAATCACTCAGGATATTACCATAATCAGACAGAAAAAAATAAAAATTGTATTCCCGCCTTCCTTCCAAAAAAGGCAGCACATCAGCTTTCCTAGGCAAAATGAATAAAAATATTTTTGCTTTCGGAGGACATTTAAAAGTATTCGCAAAAAACGCTGAGAATATTATACACTTTATCGTATGTATGCACTTTTTTACCATGCCGCATGGACGTTTATGAGATGCCATTAATTTTGCGTTGAAGTTCCTCTCTTCGTGGCAAAAAAAATCGTATATAAAGGAGACCAGAAAAAAACATTCAACAAAATAGGAAAATAAATTGCAAGAATAAGAGGCAAAGCTTGTATCAATAAATCGAAAAGAATATGCTTGCTCGTCCTGGGGGATGATAACTTACCCTTTTCAGGTATTGTATTCACCGATGTATCTTCTCGGATGTCTTCCAGTAGCTCCTCATGATTTTTCATCTCTGTAATAAAAACAGAAAGAAAAAAGTTACAAAATTTCAATGATCCCATGTAAAATAGAAAAAATATGATTAAGAAAAAATCCGGAGGAAAAAGTTCTTCGTCCCTTATGAATGTCGTATTCTACCCGAATAATGTTGAAATAGTTTTATTTTTTTTTTTTGTAGGGAGCTTAATGTACCTTTCGTGTGCACCTCTTTTTGTTTAAGATAAAAAAGAAATTCTTTTACTATCTGTAATTCAAGATTTTTTGTTATGAATAAGATTGAAATAAATTAGGCTAAGAAATGTAAAATTGCAAGCCCAACCAATCGGAGGATATAATGTATGTACATACATATCTACATTGTAGTTGTTTCTTGATATTCGAGAAGGAAGAAATGAGAAAAGAAAAATACTTAATTATGTTTTGGTCGTTGCAAACTTAGCAAGGTCGATTTTAATTTAACAAAACAGGCACAGGTTGTAACAAACCATATCTGGTAAGACTGCTTTCTTTAAAGTTTTAGGTGACAATTATTGTTCTATGTATGTATGTATATCCTGATAGTTGAAAACTTACATAAATATTTGGTTTTGAATATGTGTATGTATATGCAAAGCCTCCTTATGAAATTGTTATTAAATATGTGTGGTTGATCTTGATGGGGAGTATTCGCATGGCATTTCAGATGAGAGTCAGATAGAATAACAGGATTCCTGAATTTCAAATCCGATACGACAAATTGAACTGGAAAAGATTTTGTTCAGAAGTGGGAGAACAGCTCCCAGAAGTCTTCAGCTGCAACAAGCGCAACAACAATGAGATAGATAACACCATTGATCAATTTGAAACACTGATCAGGCAGCAAACGGCCCGCATCAGCAGACCGGTATGCTCACCGGTAAAACATCCGCATAAGGCTCCAAAGAATCTACCACAGGACCTTCAACAGGCATAGTGAGGAATACCGGTGACTGCATTCAGAACTTCAGTGCGCGATGGCAATGTTCAACGAGGCTGTTAGACATCATTCAAAAAGGATTTAAAGGTTTAAGAAGATCAATCTAATTTGTGGAGATACGAACTTAATTCCAGAACCTATGAGGATAGTTTCAAAGACCGCTCCCCCATACGCCTGCCTGACTTTATCGAAGAAGTAGAAACTCGATTTGTGGAGATATTAGCTACACCGAATCCCTGACCTTGTTCAAGAAAGAAAATTCTTCATTGGAGCGGCTGACAATGGGGGCTATCGTGAACAAAATTTCCCTCGGAATTTTCCCCATCCTCGAAAATTGGAAAGGTCAATACTTCTGCACTGTTCATTTTAAGCTGGCGATTGGCATTTTTAAATGATAGCCAAAGTCACTATGAAACTTAATTCCCAAAATCAATAAATTCCAAGGGAAACTTTCGACATTATTCGAGATGACAATTTTGAAAGTTGGGAACAATTCCCAGGGAAATTTTATTCACGATAGGCCCCAATACCATCACCAGAAACTCCAAAAAATAAGCAGGAAATTACAAGATTTCTAATTACGTATTTTAAAAGTTAAGAAAAATCAAACATTTCCTAACCCTAGACTTTTTATGTACAGATAGCAGAACACGTATCATCAACCAAGTGAATCAACTCAAGGATCAAAACTTGAAACGCTGCTCTCCATCTGCCAATAAACCAGCCAACATACCATAAGAAAAGACGAAGCTTTATGGAGACTGCAGACGACTTCATCACATACATCACCGCTTGTTCACCAGAGATTGTTGCCAGGAGAGTCCAAGAGCACGTTTAAATCTGTGGGAATACTATCTCGAATGGGAACTTATGATAAGCAGCGAAAAGACCAAACTTATCTGCTTTCGACCCAACTATTCCCTGCACTTGGTCAATCCGCTTTCAGTAGGACTAAGTAAGAAGACTGCTTGTGTACAAATAACTTATCAATCTTTTCTGACTTACGCTTTTCTCATTTGTTTTACTATGTCACCTACAGCAATGATGAGGATGAAGCATTTTGAAAGAAAGATGCTCTGTCTTTGCACTGGACTACACCGTAACCCACTGAGGAAGAACTAAATCCCAACTAAGAAGCTGTTCGAGGAAGCAAAATTAATACCACTGGACCAGTATTTGCTTTCCGGAAAAATCATCAGAAACCTGGAAAATCATCCCAAATCAGAAGTACAACAACTCCTCCAGCATCAACTAGAGCCTAGGCACAGGTATCTACTATACACCCGAGCCATTACTGACTGAATTATAAAAAAAGAGCGATGTTCTCTTATAAACAGGGATATAACTTTGCCTTCTTTTTGTGCGTTATCGTAAGAAAGTCTGGGCTTTATACTGGTTACTGGTTCCAAATGTTGTATTTTATTTTGCCTTTTTTGTATGCGTTTGTCCTTTTTCCATTTTTATCAAATTTGCTTACCATTATTTCAATCAATGAATATCAATTTGGCAAATATTCCCGATTTTAGGGAATGCGAGAATCGCGGCAATTACAAATTTCCCACAAATGAATGATATAGGGATTTTTAAATTTGCTCCCCTCGTTTCTGCTCGTGTCCTTTAGCTTCTTCAAGAAATTTCTAACAACTACTCGTAGAAGGTTGTTGCCTGAGCACTTTAAAAGCTGTTGGTAGTTCAATGCTACTAGTTATAATTAAACGTTAAGTTATGTTCGCCTTTTTAACAAATGCCTTTTTTGCGCCTTTTTAAGAATTGTATTCTGCCTTTTTAATCTTTTTTATGTCAACGAAAACCTATTCCTGCTTATAAACAATAACCTGTATGTAAGAAGTAAGCCGCTAAAACTAATGAGAAATAAGAGCTCAGTTCTAAGATAAGACCAAATATTTTAAGTGGAGTACGAGTTAATGATTACTGAACAAAATTTGGTGTGAAAGCTTGGCAAGTTCTTTGTTTTCCCTAAATTACCTACAATTTCAATGCTTTGAGATCATTCAGTAGTCATTAACTTACAAAATTAATAGAAAATAACAATACTATTAGTAAGGATCTGAAATTTGGTGTGACTCCTGTGCAGTGGCGTAGCGTGCCACCGCAGCGCCCGGGGCGGGAGACCCATTTTTCCGCCCCATTCAATACTTAATCAAAATCAAATTTCGAGACATCATTTCACAGGCAATAAGGTATCTTTTATTGAAGGTAAAATAAGATCAGCGGTTTCACAAACGAATTCTACGGGCCTTACGAGCAGGAAGTCAGAAATAACTTTATCAAAATCAATATTTGCAGCCAATACTTGTTCAATCGACAATATAGCCAAGTTTGATAGTCTAGTGGAGCTCATAGTGGATCTGAGATAATTTTTGATTAGCTTCAACTTCGAAAAACTTCTCTCACAACTAGTGACACTAATTGCCAAAGTCAAATATATACGAATCAAGATGACTATATTTGAAACCGAAATCCCCAGATTCAGTTTTTTTATGAAGTGGAGGAGCTCCAGTGATCCTTTGCCCCTTATATCTTCCTCTGATTCAGAACTGGTGACAAATTGCTGGAGACGCTTCCGTTCCATCTGAAACTCGTCCTTGTCGATATCTTCTAATACATGGGAAAGATCACACTCGTACTTGCTGTCCAAAAGTTTCGCTGGCGTCAAAAATCCGAACTTGTCCGCTATTTCTTGGACTTGCTGGAATCGAGTCGTCATTTCTTGAATGATGTTCTCAAATGATGCGAACACCTCTCGACGGAGTTCGATTCCGAGTTTTTAGCTGAGAGTCTTAGCAAAGTCGATTGCGGCTTGGACGAAACGGTCTCTGCTCTCCACTAGTAGAGCTTTTAAAACGCAGGGATTTTTGAACACACTTATCCACACTCAGTCCTGGTTGCTGCGGAGGAATTCACTGATTCAGAAGCAGCTTGTACTTCAGCCAAATTGATTAAGTGGTTTGTGCATGCAACGAATGTAGCTTTCGGATTCAGTACTTTAATCCGTGCTTGAACTCCATTGTGGATCCCTGACATTATGGCAGCGTTGTCATAAGCCTGTCCTCTCAAGTTCTGTATGTCCAGTCCGTCTGATGTTATCTTCGCGATTATATCGTTGCTGAGATCTCCTGCATTTTTTCCTTTTTACTTGCGACTTATAGGTACTATAAGGCAAGTTATGCATTCGTAAAAAAAATCGAACTCGAGATTTTGATCAAAGTTGACATTACGATGATAGCGAAGACGAAAAAAGTGGGTCTGGCAATTCTGTCTGTCTGTCTGTCTGTCTGTCTGTCTGTTCGATTACAGCTAAACGGCTCGGCCGATTTTCTTCAAACTTGGTAGATAATGGTTTTGATTTTTTACCCCCGGATGTTTTTTGATTTGATTTTTTATGACCAAAAATAACGGTACCTGCCATACGATTTTTTTCCGAAATTTTATAAATATTTTTTTTCTCAAAAACTGTCCCTGCGATTTTCTTAAAAAAAATTCAAAAAATTTAATTTAGTTAAACCTAGATAATGGTCGAAAAAAATTTTCAAAAAAATGAGTGGTTTTGGTACCCCCATTGGGACCATTTTTTTTGTTTTTGATTTTCTCAAAAACAGTACCACCGATTTTGATCATATTTTTTATGCTAAAGCTTCCCAGCAGTTTGAATATTATTGTGTATTCAAATTTTCCAAAACAATTTTTTTGGATTTTTAAAAAAAGTTTCAAAATTTTTTTTTGAAAACTAAATATTTCGAAAACCCCATGCTCGATTTTTTCAAAACTTGATAAATAAAAGTTTGGAAAAATAACCTACAAGATGTAAGAAAAATAAATTAATTTTACCTAAAAATAACGGTACCTTCCATACAAATGTTAAAAAATGGTTTTCGAAAATCGTATTTTTCTCGAAAACGGTTCCGAGAATTTCGCTTAAATTTTTTTTCTTTCTATTATTTTTTAATATCTGTAATTTAATAAAAAAAATTTTGAAAACAAGATATTACTGACTGTACCTACCATAGAACGATTTTTTAAAATTTTGAATTTCTCATTATTAGCATAACGGATTTTAATGAAATTTCGTAGAGGGAAGCTTTTAAAAAGTTTAAAAAACATTGCATTTCAAAACTTTAAGAAAAATATTTTTTTGAATTTTGAAAAAAAAAATCAATTTTTTGTTTTTTGAAAATTCAATTACTCGAAAATGGCTCAATACTTTTTTTGTAAATTTATTTTTTATTCATACAATAATAAAAACTTCAAATTGGCGTACCAACATTTATTCTTAAAAATGTTTTAAAATTTTCTTATATAAAACCTTATTTTTTAAGAAACCACTACAAAGACTTATAATTTTTGTTCTTGCATAAATCTATATTTGCCTGAATCACATGGCATCCTATTCTTACCTTTAACTTAACATATAACTTAACCTTCTCTAATAACATTCATTTTTGAAATTCTTAGTCTTTTACATAGGAGCAAGTTCGTGCGACCCAGTCGTGCATTTTATTTTTTTTACGAAGAAGTCGATGAAAAATTCTACCACGGCGACCTTTTCTCGATATGTACGTATCGCAGAACCTGGCTCATTTGGTCTTTGTGGGAGATGTCTGGTGTACTGTCGAAGATTACGCAATAAATTAACAAACAGCTTGCAACAGAAACAATACAAGGATTACTTCAAAGGCGAGTAAGGCCGTAAGAGTACATTCCGTTATTGTCGCGAAAATCGCGAAACTAAAACGGAACGTTCCGAAACTCTCGCGAAACTGAAAGGGAGCGTTCCGGCGCTGGCGGTTAACTACCTATATATATGTACGTGGTCAAAAGTCTGCTCGTTTGTAGCGCCCCCGCCAGCGGTCTCGCACACATATGTTTCGGAACGCTCCCTTTCAGTTTCGCGAGAGTTTTGGAACGTTCCGTTTTAGTTTCGTAAGTCGCGCGACAATAACGCCCATGGCCTTCTGCCTCCCGGGGCCGCACCCCCCGCCCCCCCTACGCTACGCCACTGCTCCTGTGCATATTTACATAAGCACCTTTTGTTTCATTTAAATTTCTGACTTTATTGGTTCTGCAGATAAAATGACGGCAGTCGATAATAATCGGTTGAGTTTGATCCTGTAAAAAGGGTATATAGAGACAGAATTTTGCTGGCAACTACCGTGACAAATATAGTATATTCAAGCAGCAAGACAATAAAATGGTATATATGTATATAAACTCCAAAGCTCAGCAATACAAACATCTGCAACCAAATATTTTTTTTAAACTGTCAACTTCAAGTTTAAATAGCTCGAAATATACAGAAATGATATTAAAAAATATTTGAGCGCAAAATTTGAGTTGAACAAGTACGATGTTAAAGCTGTTTTAGTATGAAACTTGATTAAAATGAGGATTTTACAAATTTCAAACGAATATAGCATCTTACTACTGAACACTCTGTTGAAGCTAACAACAGCGTATCGAATTTCGACTTTATTCGATTAACCGATGAAGACGTTGTTGAAGCTTTCCTGTCGGTTAAATCGAACGCAATAGCCTTGGATGAAATAAATCCCAAATTCTTAAAGTTACTCCTTCGTATACTTCTGAAATACATGACTTATATTCTCAATCAGATACTTACCACTTGTGAATACCCGGTTTCCTGGAAAATGGCTTAAATTATTCCTATGCCCAAGTCTAAAAACCAGAGTAATTCTGAGTTTAGGCCAATTGCAATACTACCGTTTCTGTCGAAAGTATTCAAAAAGAGCATTTTAAAGCAGATGCAAATGCATTTGATTAGTAACAATCTTTTAAGCCCCGCTCAATCCGGTTTTCGTGCTGGAAGGAGTTGTAAAACTGCCCTCTTACTTGTTGTCGATGATATTCACCAAGAACTAGACACAAACCGACCTACATTCCTAACGTTGTTAGACTTCTCAAAAGCGTTCGATACGGTTAACCATTCTACTCTCTGCAACAAGTTGATGTACTCATTTCGATTTTCTTCTTTAGCAGTCCAACTCTTGGCGTCATACTTAGATGGTTGTCAGCAATGTGTAGCTATTGGAAATGTTACTTTTTCATTCCTTAGTGTACTTGCAGGTGTTCCACAGGGCTCCATTCTCGGTTCTCTACTTTTTTCACTGTATGTAAACGAAATTCCTCAAATAACAAAACATTGTACTGTCCATATGTTTGCTGACGACACTTTCAATTATATCTCAGTTCTCAACTGCATATGATTAACAGTGCTATTGGCAAGGTGAACGATGATTTAAAAATAATTCAACAATGGGCACTCAAACACAATTGATCGCTAAATCCGGAGAAATCAAAGACTATTTGCATTTACAAGAGTCCATTAGATACTTCCTCATTTCCACCAATAAAGTTAGGTCAAACTTCTATCGAATACGTTGCTAAGGCTCGAAATTTAGGTATAATCTTCAATGATAATCTCACTTGGTCAGATAATGCTGCAGTTACAATTGGTAAAGTTTACAATGGTCTACGATTACTATACGGTCCACTCAAAGTTCATTGCCTACTAATACGAAAATGCTACTCGTAAAATCTCTTTTATTACCTGTTTTGTTATATAGTTGTGAGGTTTTTCGCTATGTTGATTACAATACCAGGCGTAAACTAAATGTCATTTACAATAACTTAGCAAGATATATTTAAAAAAAAAGCCGTTTTGATCACATTTCAAGTTACTCTCTGCAACTCATGGGCCTAAGCTTCGATAACCTCATTAAGTTCAGAGGTATTAATCTATTGCATGGTATTATGCAGACTAAACAACCGGAGTATTTGTACAGTAGGCTTAATTTCGTCAGCTCGCAACGAACATTTACTTTAATCCAGCCTAGGTTTCTTTGCATGCAATCTGAGCGCACATTTTTTTGTTCATGCCACCCTTCTATGGAACTCATTACCCGTCACACTTAGGAGAATCAAAAACCCAAGCGAATTCAAAACCCTTCTTTTCAATCACTTGGCTAGTGATATATAATTATATATAAATATTATAAATTAGCTTTATTTGATTAAGATTAGATTTTTCTTTTTTGTTCAAATCTAACATTGAAAGATGGCATTTACTCCTTCTCAATTCTCATATTTAATGTTAAACACTCGAAATCACGTTTGTAAATTATTTTGTAAAGCATTCACAAATTATGAGATTTAATCTTAATGTGAAACTATTACTTGTTAATAAAATGAAGTGAAATGAAATACTTTTTATACCCTTTTATTAAAGTTAAATTCATCGAATACCTGTTTTATTTTTTAGTATCCTGCTAACTTCATATATGACTCTTTGACATTTACTTAGTTTTTTGCATGAACTGCCATTACTTTAGGTGTGTTCAGAAGCTTTTATTAAAAAAATAGCCTTAGCACGATACTAGTTCGAAAATGTTTAAAATTAAGAAAGAGTTTGTAGACTACTTAAAATATAGCAAATTGTTAAGAAGTATCATACTAGTACCTTTATTCTTAGCTTTTTAAAATTTTACGCCATACATTTAACATGCTCAACACCAGCTTGAATTTTCTATCAAATTCATTATCATTAGTGTTCTTTCTGGACTCAAAGTATACAGCAAAATGAGCGTAACGTTAGAACCGCCATTTTTGATTTTGAAAAACAAATCGTCACCTGAGTTCTATCTTGTTCTATGTCCATTTTTCAAAATGTTGGGAAATCGATTTTTAAAGTTCAGATCAAAAACTTTTGTTTATTTTACCTAATTTATTTTTGGAAGTGATGTTTTTCTGAATGCCTTACCAATTTTGTTTTAAAAACAAATTTCTTTTTTCTTTTGTTTTGAAATAATGATAAATAAAAATCCACGCAGAGGTCATTTTGGATATTGAACAAAGTTATATGGAGTGAAGATAATTTGATAAAATTGGTGGATATTGAACAAAAAAACTTAATATTGAACAAGACAGAAATTAACAATGATACTATAGGAAACCAGAGGTATTTTGTATTAAATTGAACAAACACATATTTCATTATTCAAATCAGATTTCATTAGGTTCTCTGAATGGGAACAACAAAATTTTGAATATCTTGGTATGTTTTTCTCTGAAATAAAAAAAAATTATGTGGGTTTTAGAAAAACACTTTATTTCATAACTAAAAGATTTATTTCTCAACAAAGGGTTGAATAATTTATTTTTTTAAGCAAAAAATAAAGGAGAAACTCTGTTATATTATCAAGTATCTTATATTAACTTAACAAAAACATAGCTTCATTGAATTTACTTAAAAAAAATTATAAATTATATTTTACTTTTAAAAATAATATGTATAAAAATAAGAAACAGTCTTTAATTCATTTTTTTTCACAGTTTGTTCTTTCACAGTATTTTGTTAGGTTTTAAATAAAAAAATTATTATTAGCTTAAGGCGATAATATAAAAATAAATAATAAAACTCAATAATTACATTTCATTCAATGGTTTCTTATCATGTTTTCGTAAAAACGTTGAACTTGTATGTTAGGCATGTGCGGCAACATTGCTTGAATGTCTTATTCTTTTGTTTTGTTAGCCTTATGTTAAAAATACTTTGCAGTAGGAAGGATATCACACTTCGAGCCTCTCACAGTTTTAGCGATTCTAACCTTTTAGAAATTCTCACTATGTTTTGCTTTATAGTACAAGGAAAGAAGGTCATTGCTTCTATATTCGATTTGTCTGCAATATTTGAAAGATACCATTTTAAGATCCAGACGAGCTGCGCAATCTTAAACTTAATTTTGCTGTAATTGATTCCCTTCAGAATCCTTATGAAAGAAACGGGGCTGTAAACTTCCAAGTCCTTCAAGTATTTTTCGATTCCACTGTGCACAGCATCCACATTACGTTCCATAAATTTAAGAATAGCTAAGGATACCATTTTATTCTTATTTTGCGGAATGCAACCATCGGACCACAAAATAATAGTAAATAAATTAAATAAAATAAAATAATAGTAAGACCAGATGCTATGTCATTTCCAGACCGGCCGCTTAGCGTTTCGTGCCAAATTCCACAGTAGTTGGTTTTATTATTTTGGAAAATTATATACAGCATATTTACGCATATAAAAGTAACCCGAAACATTAGCTTTCGGCAGCGAAAAAACTTATTGCAGATCATAAGCGATAACCGCCGTGTTTTTACACTTGTTTTTTCGATCGATATCACGCTGAGTCTTTGCTTCACTGTGATTACTGCAAAGAATATTATAATCTTGTTTTTCACGTGTATTCAAAATTCTTGTTGCTGTGAATTTAGCACATTTATCGCAAATATCTTTTTTAGGTTTAAAAACGACAAATGGAATGATTCATTAAAAATTTTCCGATAAATAATACATCTAACAGGTTTTCTGGTTATCTCAACAATTTTAAACCTATTTTCATTAAAGTAAGGCCGGCTTCGAGATATTGTTTTTTAGTATTTGCTCGGTAGCAGTGCGAATCCATTACTGGAAAAGATTTTATATGTTCTTTTACTTTATTTATCTCTTGTTCTGGTGTGATTTTCTTGATAATTTTCCATGTTTCGGTAGAGAATGAGTACCCGTGTCATCATATTTTGTTGCACAAAAATCCGATTTTGAGAAATGTCAAGAGTTGACAAAATAAATTTTTGGTAGGCATCAAATGTTTCGTTGCCTTTTCGCAAAGAATACATAAATGTAAATTTTTTCCGAGATACAACTACTGTTCTTTTTCTTTTTGGTTGAAGTCTTTGCACGAATTTGGAATAAAATTGGCCGTTCTCATCGTCTTTTAATACCCAAAAAGCATTGAATATTTGTAGACGCTCCTAATCGGAAAATTTGGAAAAAACAATTATGACAGCAAGTAATGTTGCAACTTGAAGACATTTGAATTTTGCGTTTTCTACGCTTTTGGCCGTTTACATCTAGGTACTCTTTTCCATTTGGACGCATTCTTTTTTGTAAGTTTTTCTTCCATAACGCAGTTTCCTTCGGTTAGAATTCAAATTCTTGCTGAGAAAATTCATTTGCTGGCGCAGCGATTCTTTTTTCTGATGAACGTGTTACTTCGGAGGCATGAAAATCGGCATATAGCCAAATCAAGTGTAACAATTGTGATCTAGTATGATATTGAATTATATAGAATTCTTGTTCTTACACAACCAAATTCATATCTTTTTGTTCAATAAGGTACAAATTGTAACCAAAATAATTTGAACATTGAACAAAATAGAAATGAATGAAGTATATAAAGTTATTGAACAAAGAATCCATAAATGTGGATATTGAACAAGAAAGAAATAAGAATGTATGATTTTAAAGATATACTATGAATTGTTCAATATGATACGAAAAGAATGACTAGTGGTCTATTGAACAAAAGTGACACTCAAAATGGTCAGAAAAGTGGTTTATTGAACAAAACAGTTATCCATAACTTGAAAAGTAAATGAGATAGAACAAAATGGTTTACGCCAATCGAAAGAGCACCCTCGAATTATAAAAACTGCATTTCTAACTCAATTTCGTCAAAAATGGTCTATTGAACAAGATAGAACTCAGGTGTCGAAATGTACTCGGTTAAGTGCTTACTTCACTTATTTGCAAATTTTGCGAACAACCCATTTTTATTCCTTTTAATCGTCCTTAGAACGAAATGAACAAAATATCTGCTCATCTTGTACTGCCGTGTGATGAAAATATAAAAATAGTAATTTCCAACTTAACGACTGAAATTAAATTCTAAAATAACCAACGCCATTTTGGAATTATAAAAACACGTTTGCCTTGGAGATTCAAATAAGAAAATACGAAAATTTGTGAACTCATCGAACAATGTTCGATTTTTACTGATCTAGAAATGAATAACGACAAGACATATTGGCGCAAAATTTTAAACAGTTCTCGTTTAAGGAATAAAACCGGCTCTACTTAACGCAGTCGTTTAGCTTGGAGACTTGGTCTAACTTTTGCATAATTTTAAACACGTTAGACAACTCTTCTAACTAATGTGGGTTTTACAACAGAACCTAAGCGAATTTGCGTTGAACAACCCTTAATTTGACACATACATAACTCACACAACTACAAAAACACAAAAAAAAGTAAAAAGAACAGACAACTTTAAACCAATTAATTTTTCGCCGAAAAAAGTACATTTTATACAGGGTGTCCCACAGTCACCGCCCCAAACGAAAACAATGGATTCCTGAGGTCATTTTAAGTCGAAAAACTTATGAGGTAATTTTCTCGTTTTCGTCCCGTTTTCGAGTTATAACGGTTTTTATGATTTTTGCCCTCTTTTCCCTTAAGTGGCTTTATCTTTGCCAAACTACGTCCGATTCATAAGATTTTTTTTATAACCAATCAAGAATTTATTAAAATTTTAGTTTGTCTCAGATTTTTTTTTTCTGCGGGCAACCGTTTCTCCGCAATTTTGCATCAAACCCAATTTTTTTTTCACTTTGATATCATTTTTTTCAAAAAAACACGTTAATGAGTATTAGTTTTTTTCGTTAATTTATTAAAGCCCACTTCATTTTCTTAAAAACAAATATTGTTTTTTCCTTAAAAAGAATACTAAATGTAATTAACAACAAATAAACAAACTGAGTGAATTTAAAAAACTAATAATTTTTAAATACAAAATTAACTTTTTCTGAGCTATTGTGGTTAAGAAAAGGAAAAATAGATAAAGTTGTCCCATTTCAGCGTATATTAATAACATTTCCAGATATTCTTGAGTAGTGTAATCCATTGTTCGCAAATAATTGAAGAAAACTACAACTTAAATAACAAATCCAAAATGGAGTATCAAGTGAAAGAACACGACGCGGACACTAGTTCACGCGAGAAAGACATTTACAACCTTCAAATCATAATGCACATCTTTACTTTTTACATTAGTTAACGGTCTTACTAATTTACTTTATCTATTTGTCCTTTTCTTAACCACAATAGCTCAGAAAAAGTTAACTTTGTATTTAAAAATAATTTTTTTTTTAAATTCACTCAGTTTGTTTATTTTTTAATAATTGCATTTAGTATTCTTTTTAAGGAAAAAAAAATATTTAATTTTAGAAAATGAACTGGGCTTTAATAATAAGTGAAAAAAATCAATACTCATTAACGTGTTTTTTTGAATAAATTGATATCAAAGTGAAAAAACTACTTAAAAAACGAAAAAATTGGGTTTGATGCAAAATTGCGGAGAAACGGTTGTCCGCAGAAAAAAAAGTCTTTGAACAAACTAAAACTGTAATAAATTCTTGATTGGTTATAAAAAAAATCTTACGAGTCGGACGCAGTTTGGCAAAGATAAAGCCAGTTAAGGGAAAAATAATAAAAACCATTATAACTCGAAAACGGGACGAAAAAGGGAAAATGACCTCTTAAGTTTTTCGACTTAAAATGACCTCAGCAATCCATGGTTTTCATTTGGGGCGGTGACTGTGGGACACCCTGTATACTGCCTCGGTACAGATTTTGATTGTTTATAAGTTATTTACATTATTTTAGATGGAAATAAAGTATAAATCGCAAATTCACCTCATAAAAACTCAATTTGTTGTTGCAAGGTGCAGATTCATTTAGCTATACTCGTCTCGGCCGGCGGTGGCGGCGGCGCGGCGTGCATACAAAAAATATGTACATTTGTATGTACAGATTTGTTAATCGTAGAGCACTTTCGAACGATTGTTTCGAATTTATAATATTCAGTGAATCAGTCTACATATCAGTAAACATTTTTTCTTCGATTTGCTTTGGTATGAAATGACCATTGTCAACATGGATAAAGCATACTGTTAAAAGATAAACTAGCTATTTGCTGCTGTTAAAGTAAGACGAGCTCTTTAACGTTAAAGTATAGTTTATGTCCTTTAAAATTAACAAAAAGTCGGTTCTCGTGTTATACTCAATATTTAAAGTCGACTCCCATTCTAAAATTGATTTAGAGTAGGTTTTAAATGTTTAAAATTTTGCGCCATTACATTTTCTTGCTAAGTTAGTTACTTTTACTTTCAAATCATTGCGTAAAAAAAATGTTATGAAAAGAGTGGTGCACATATTTTATTACCTTAATAACTTATTTCATAATTCCAACAATATTTATATTGTGCTACTTCAATTATAAGATAAATTCATTAGAAAAACTCTACCACAAACCATATAAATGAAATAAAATGACAAACAAGGACACAAGTGACGTTTAACAAATTTTCCACCTTCACAATGAACGAACACAACCATTTTTCTTCCTGCAGAATATTCTAGTGAAATTAATTAAATACCTTTTTTCTTGTTTTATCAGACTCTTACTAAACAAGCTTATTCTATTTTTGCTATTGCCTTCTTCTACCCTCAGTTTGTTCAAGAAGCTCAATTAAAATTGTAGGAAGACATTTTCTCCGTTCGCCATTTGGTCGTTCGCATCCGTATCCGTTGCTTCAAGTGCAATACAAAAAAATTAGCATTTAAGTAAAAACAACAAAAACAAACACACGAGCGACACAAATTGATCTTTTTTATACTGGGTGTAGTATATTGCACAATTAGTTGTATATTTTCTTCTCAGGATGCTTTATTTGTTAATATTTTGTTTGAGATGGCTTGCAGAGAAACGCATGTACCCCATAATTAGTTAGTAAAGGAAATAAAAATAGCAAAAAGTTATCCGCTTTTAATGATGGCAAATAATTCATTTGAAATATGAAGATGAAGGTTTATTTCATATCGTAAGACTCGAAAGGCTAATGCACCGAAATATGTTTGCTTCCTTCTCCACAGGGACTAATTAGAGAAAACATGAATAAAATGTTTTCTATTTCAATTAAAATTCCAAATACATACTTTAAGCTATACGAATATAAGATCATACGAGTACATGCGCCACAACTAACGGTAGTTACAAGGCTGAGGAGGCTAATCAATAGGGTCTTTCTATCAACATGACTCTCAACAAATTCGCATAAAAGAAAAACATTTCAATTGAACTAAGACTGTAAAAAATCTTCAATTAGAAAGAAAATAAATATAAAATCAGAAATAGGGAACGATAGCAAACTGCCCATACTATCGTTGTTTTGTTAGTTATTGTACGTTAATGGCTCTTATAGTCCAAATCTATAGAACCCTGAGGGATTTTCAATCAAAAATGACGCCAGAAATTGCTAATGATAGATACATAATTACTTTCACATACCAAATCAAATGTATATCAATTTATCAAAAGATATAATAGTCAAGAGATTCAGTAAGTCTATGTTCAATTTTAACCCTGGAGGGCTTGAAATTTTACTTATGATAAAACAAAATTGCAAGTACTCTCTGCAACTTAAAATAATAGAAGGTGAATTACTCGTACATTTAAGGACTATTCACATGAGAGCGATCAACGACCAACGAATAAAAAACAAATGGGATTTAAAACATATATAAGCCTAAATTCTTCAAAAAAAAACTTTACAAAAGGGTAGCAAACTAGTTTAATTTAATGTTAATCTATTAAAATTTGCGTTGTAATTGCTAAAATGAGAGAAATTTGAGAAAATAAATTGGTCGTAGCAATCAAATTGCAATTCGCGACGACCAATTTGTTTTTTTTTCATATTTATCTCATTTTAGCAATTACAACACAAATTTAAATTAAACTAGATTGCTACCCTTTTGTAAAGTTTTTGTGAAGAATTTAGGCTTATATGGGTCATTTTTTAAAAATTGACATTTTTTTTTGATCGTTTGAAAAATTTTTTTTTCAGTTTTTCTTGGGTTTTAGTTTCTAAATCTATAGTAAACAAGTAGAAAAGGAGTTCTCCGAGTTGCGCAAAAATAATTTCAAATATTTTCCATTTTGCGAGTATTTTTTGATAAAAATTTATATTTTAAATTTCCAATGTACTAAAAATGTTCCACAAAATAAATAGTAACAATAAATAGTTGAAACTTTGTGGAAAGCAAATAAATTTAATAGGATAATTAATAAAAAAAAGTTGTTTGTTTACGAAATGATTTTGTTTAAAAGCATGAAAGAGTCAAACAAATATTTTTAAATAACGGCACATAACTTTCTTGGAACTTTTACGGTACCAATACTGTAAGGAATGATGAAATTCAGTATATTTATCTAGAATATAAAAAAATTAATAATAATATGAGCCATTATAAACTAAAAGAACATTTATTAAAAAACAAATACGAAAATGGCCACGGAGATTACAGGCCACGGAGATTACAAAATCGACTATTTCTTAATTTTAATATAGTAAATGTAATTCAATGTCATCCAAATTATATTAGGTTCAAGTATGAGTAAATACCTTTCTTTTGGCGGTGGTTAGACTAAAAAATATTTATACGGTACAAAGATAACAAGGCCACGGAGATTACACTGAATTTTTACTCGGATGAAAAAATTATTTTGTATGCAAATTTTAAAGGAATTAACTGCAATAATTAAATTATAATAAAACATGAAATTAAAGGTTTTTTGACATACTATAAGATAATGCATCGTAAAAAATTATTAAAAATTGTTTAGTTGTGTGAAAAAGCGAAAATGTTTAATTAGGTTTTTTTTTTTCCAAATCTTGTCACACTCGTTCAACTAAGTATTCGGACAACAAACCAAATTTTTTTTTTTGTCATATCATAAAATTGAATTTTGAGAGAAGGCCTTTCAAACGACAAGGCCCAAAATTAAAAACAAATCATTTTCATCATTAAAAATATTAATAAAACTGATTAAGCATGAAAATCACATCCCAAAAAGGCCACGGCGATTACACATTATTAATTACCATGGCTTTTCGTTACCATCAATCGATCTGCAAATTTTTTCTTATAATGCTGACATATAAACACACTTCCATGCCAAATTTCAAGTCTTTAAATTGAAATGCAAAAAAAATAGAAGCTAAACGCTAAAAATGTAATTTTTTTAAAACCACCCATATACTCGTATGTTTTAAATCTCATTTGTTTTTTTATTCGTTGGTCGTTGGTCGCTCTCATGTGAATAGTCCTTTAGTCTATGAGAAACGCCCACACTCTCGACTTGTTTGTTACTTCTTACCCTGGTAGGTATAATATAACGGTAAACTCTCCATTCGGCAAATATAACACAAACAAATCCGCTGGTCCTGATGTTATACCGCGCATTCCTCTGAAGAGGTTTCTTCGTAGTTGGAAAAACCAATGCGTAAGCTTTCCCATCGCTCCTACTGTTCTGGAATCTTCCGTTGAAGATGAAAAACAGAATTTGTCCAGCCTATTTCTTAAAAAAATCGAACTCGAGATTTTGATGATAGCGAAGACGAAATAAATGGGCCCTCAAAATTCTGTCTGTCTACCTGTTCGACTACAGCCCAAATGACTTGACCGATTTTCGTTAAACTTGATAGATATCTCCCCACACTTTTTTTAAGGCTGAAAATAACGGTACCTGCCATACGAGTTTTTTTTTTGAAAATTAAAAAAAATTGTTTAGTTAAAACTAGGTTATTGTTGAAAAAAAATTACGAAAAACGGTTATTAATGGTGCCCTCGTTGGAACCATTTTTTTTTGTTTTTGATTTTCTCAAAAACGGTACAACCGATTTTGATCATTTTTCTTATGCCAAAACTCCTCAAGAATTTGAATTTTACTGTGTATTCAAATTAAAAAAAAAATTGTTTGTATTTACAAAAAAAAATTGTTTGTATTTAAAAAAAGAAAATTGAAAACTTTTTACTCAAAACACAATATTTCGATTTTTTTACTTGATAAATTAAAGGTTCTTAATACAATCTACAAGATGTGTGAACAATTTTTTTTTGAAGATTCGACATCTCAAAAATAAGTATAACTATAAGTTGGCGTACCAACATTTTTTCTTAAAAATGTTTTAAACATTTTGTATATAAAAGATCATTTTCTAAAGAGACGACTTTGAATTTTTGTTCTTGCATAAACTAAAATTTTATTGAATCACATATGGCATCCTGTTTTAAGCTCCAACTACTACAGGAATTGTTTTAGTCATTTATTTAAAAAATCAATTTTATGCTTATGAACAGTTTTTCTTTTATAACATTCATTTTTGAAATTCTTAGTCTTTTACATAAGAGCAAGTTCGTGCGACCCAATCGTGCATTTAACTAAAAGTTGAATTTAAGCTTATTCTTACAAGTATAGGAAAACCAATTTCCAGCGATTCAAGGCCAAGAAGTTTGCATCTATACTCTGTCCAACAAAAATTGTCAGTACATACCTTATGGGAGAGCTTTTTCTAAAGCAGTGACGCCTGATGCACCCTCACTACAATGCGTTAGGAAAAATGCCACTAAAAAAAGAGCAAGCCACTGGCTTTTCTTAAGGAATTTTTGTTGTAATTCTTTGCAAAAAGTTGTACACCCCAACACGATCGTCGTATCCCACTGCTGATGAGATTTGAGATACTGTCAAGATCAAGACAAGAGTGTCAAGTGTCACTCAATACGATCGTGCGCTCTTTATCTACATTAAAACAGAGTTACCATTATCATTCTCAATTGCAAGAAAGGAGCTTTTTCAGTGGTTTTTATTAAGGAGCTTTTGGGATTTGAAGCTTTTGAGAACACATTTTAAGAAGATGAGTATGTTGAGTGTTGTCGTATTGCTTTTCAACTTAAAAAAAACGCGCCTATTATCTTACCGCTTGGCGTTGTGGGAAAAGGTAAATAGAATATTGTTTTCAGTCGTTTTGAATCGGCAGACGGTAGCCCTACGCGTTTTTTACTCTCATTTGCGGCGATTTATAATTTAAACTACGGAATCCCTGTGAGAGCTTTAAAAGGCGACACACTTATGCATGGCAATGCAACCAGAATGAGAGACAAACGTCCTATCTTCCCTGTACTGACGATTTTTGTTGGACAGAGTATAGTAGGGTATCGAGTTAATTTTTGCTAAATATTTTTAATAGTTTTTGAATGAATGCTGTAGTAAGGATTCAAAATGTTCTGAAATAACCTAATATAAGATGTATACAGGGACTTTAGAGTATATGAATCCTTAAAGTCTTTGGAATTGCGTTTTCTAAAACCTAACATGGACTTTTCTTTGGTTACAATATAGTCCACACGTTTAATAAGATTCAATTTTGAGTCAAAAACTATACCAAGGTCTTTTTTTCCGATATTGTATCAAGAATATTGATCTTAATTTCGTATCCGAAGATGACTGGTGAAAGTTTGCGATATAAATTCAAGACATTCAAGAATAATTGGTTAACTTTACACCGTTCTGTTAGCCTTAGAAGATTATCTTGTAAAAGAAGACAATCATCGATAGATATGTAGGTACATCGAAAGAATTTTAAGTCATCAGCAAAAAGAAGTCGAACGCAGTTTGAAAATATGCCAGGCATGTCATTAATAAATATAAGAAAGAGAAGTGGACCTAAATGGCTGCCTTGTGGTAATGTTGATAATACATTTACATTGCTTCAAACTAGTTGGTATTTGATACAAATTGTATACGACCTTTGAAGTAAGATATCAACCATTTCAACATACTTAAGTAAAAACCCAATCTCTCTATCTTCTCATCTAACTTTATTGAAGGCCTTGGGAAAATTCGTGTAATTGATATCAATTTGATATCCTTCCTCGAGTTTATTCAAAATAAAATTAGAGTATCTAGAGTTTTTTATTCATAAAAATAAATAAATTAAATTATAACTTACAACTCTCAAACACGCCTCCGTGGGTTTTGTTGGCAGGAATAGAAGTCACATACAATTTTTTGTCGATTCCAAAAGATGCGTTTTTTTTTCTAGAACAATTGTAAGGCGTTTAAAGCTACCTTTGACAAGGTCCATGTCTGCATCGTACATAAGGACCGGAATGATAAACGTCTTATAAAGGGGCACTTTATTAGAGAGAGAGGAGAACTTTGACTCCATTGCGTACTATTATACTTGGTCTTGCTTTCATCGACAATTAAACGGATTTTATTCAGTCCCATCTAAATGGTGACTTTTTTTTTTAATTGGTTCAGTATCGTCGAAATATTCAAGTAATGGGACGGACTTTAGAAGATTGTTCATCTAGTGTTGAAGCGGCAGTTTTTCAATATTTTCTCCAGTACGATGGATCGACCTAAATGGGGAAGCGGGAATTCTCCAGTTTTCCAAAGATGCCAGAACTAGACATTGCTCTATATATTTCGTCACTAAATATCCTATCATACGCGGCTTTGAAATCGATGGAAAGGTGGTAGGTTTCGATTTGTATTTCCTGTTTATTTCCACATCTCGTGTAATGTGAATATTTGTTCGAGGGTGGACTTTCTTTGTCTAAGGCAACACTGATATGAATCTATCAGACGTTAACAGCCGAAATGAAACATATTCTCGAGACTGGTGCCTATGAAGTTGGCGGAGTTCTTCCGTCCCCGTTTTGCAGATGAGCAGGTGTATAAGTGCAAGTGGTCAGCTCTAGCGCTTTGTTGCACTGAAAGTTCGATGTAGCTAATTTGACTTCTTCGAGGTGGAGTCAAATGTTACTATCTTTCTAGCAGCAGAATTTGGTTTGTCATCGCCTTTATACATTTGAATAAATAGCCTTTTCATATTCTCAGCATTTCCTGCGCTTTTAAAATTTCGAACTACTTGAAAAATTATAATGGCGTTGCCAGAGCACGGCTCATATGTTTTGTCCAGTACTCGTCGAATATATCTTTGGTGTCTTCGTCTTCATCCACTGTGGGGGCGTACGCGCAAAAGAGGCTTATGTTATCGAATTTGAGCTTGTCGAGAGGTACTCGTTCAAATAGTTGAAACTCAAGCCTGAGTCAAGTTACAACCACAAATCCACACCCGAAAATAAGATGCTTTTTCTCAATAGCAGTCGCTGTATTATGGTAAATCCAACCATATCCGAGGTTTGTTGTTGCTCCGGCACAAGATTATTTCAAATAGCCGGAGAGTTAACATAAGGTTTTTCTATTGGCGCGGCCATTATATTTTGGTGACATCTGTCAAATGTGTTTATTATTCAGTTACTGATGCCACATCACCATGGCAAGCATCACGATTGAATATCATCGATCGTGGTGCCCAAATAATTACGATAGACGCGGTAGACGTTCGCAGTTGACTATTGTTGTCAAATTTAAGATGATCGGTTCGGTAATCAATCTGCCAACATTCGTATGTCAAAGAAACGCAAGATTGGGTGAGAACATCGCCACGTTCCGTGAAAGTGCACAGCAGAACCCGAGGCAGTCGATTCCACGCCGTGCTTAAGAACTCACCCTTTCGCAGACTTCAACTTGTCGAATTCGGGACTTGGGCCTACAACCGTATAAGATCCAACTTATCCAGGATCTCAAAGTTCATTTTTTTTTTTTTTTCATGACCATAGACAAAGTTCTTTTTTCTCTTAGTGAGCTTCGGAGTGTCTGGAGGAGGATCCTAATTTCGGGGGAAAAATCATATTTTTAGTGACGAGGCGCATTTTTCGATGGTGCATGGATGAATAGCTGTTTTAGCAAGCCAATTTGCTGATATGGGATGGCATCAGCCCACACGAGGTGCATCAGGTGACAACGCATCCTCAAAAATTTACCATTTGTTGTGGAACTTGGCCCGGTGGAGTCACTGGTTCGTATTGAAAAACCACATCGATGAGGCGGTCAGTGTCAATGGCGGGCGCTATAGAACAATGATAACCAATTTGTTATTACCCAAATTAAACCATAAATGGATCTAGACGATATGTGGTTTCAGTAGGGCGGTGCTTCGTAAATTGGCCACCAAGGTAATGCAATTTTACCCCGCTAAACTTTTTAGTGACAGCTACAGTTTCATATTGTTAATGTTGCGGTGGTTTTAAATATTTGTTTTTTGTTTAAGAGATCCTGTCTCATCGGGTAGTCTCGACTCAACCCAAACGCTCTCATTTTTTGTTGCGAATCATCTTGCATATATGGCAAGTCAAGCAGTCTTAAGAAAATCGATCTGAAGATTGTGAGCAAACTTGAAGTTGAAAGATGATTGGGAATTTCAAGAAAGTGGATCCCGCACTTCCGACTGTGGTTCTGTCTATCTTTTGAGCTTGGTCGATTTTTGTTAGAAATGTTTTTTTTTTTCGTCACAGGCTAAGACTAACAAGCACTGAACAAGGAAACTGAACGCTGCATCAACGAATTTCAGCCACATTTATACAACATTTTCATGGAAAAGTTGTCAAAAAAGTTCGTATGTGCCAGCAAAGCTGTGGATGACATTTGACCAGTGTGTTATCTCTTACAGAAGTCTGTGTTCTCTTTGGTTCAATAAAAGTTACCAACCTAAAGAAATAAATGTGTTTTCTATATATTTCAAATCTAGAGTCAATTTTGGGGCACCCTTTATAAGAAATTGATCAACACAGTTGTACCGTTTTTGATGATGATGATATAATCGAAAATCAAAATAATGGTGGATAATTGGTATTTTAATTACCAGCAGCTTTTATTAATTTTTTTTTTTTTATAATAATCTGTACTCATACATTTTTTATGGCAGGCACCGTAAAGCCGCGTCTTTTAAAGTCGAGGATATTTAAATCTCGTGCGAGTAGGCATATGCAACTGCTACACAAGAGACATACTAATATTGATTTTAGAATTCGGTTGTGCCGATGCAGAAATTCGAATTGTGTACGTGACAAAAATAAAGCTTGGTATACTGCTTTGAGTTCGTTATATCAAAATCAGAAGCTGTCCCAGAAAATTCCTTGAAGCTTATTTCATTGTAGACAACAGTAAAGCGTAAAGCAGGCTATAGACTTGTGCACCTGGAAAACAGACTTTTGTTTGCATTAAAGAATATACGGTCACTTTACGAATGGGTTTTAAGAACATCCGAATGGTTATTGGTATTTTATGACTTATGATTGGATGATATTTTTTCCAAGCTGTTCAATGTATTTTACTTATTTGAAAAAGTTTATTTAATTGAAGCCTTCATACATCTCGAGCTACTTCGAAGGAAAAAATTAATGATTTAATAAGGGATTATTATGTAAATAAGTTTCCTATGGCATCGTTTCGTAACCTTTAGCGATGAACCATATTGTGCATAGGCTGCTGATATGGGGGTAGCGGCAATGTCAATGGTCTCGCTAGGATTGACTAAAACTAGCTACATACATACCTATAAAACGATGCTTGGTGTTACGTGCGTAATGCAAAACCTTCCTTCAAACAAATTGGCGTACAGCATGAGATGATACGAGAAGGAGCAATAATAATAAAACAGGTATGGAGGAAAATAAAACCCAACGACGAAAGACGAGTTCAGGAATTGGCAAAGGTAAGAATGTGCTCGAAGTGAATGCTACATAGACGACGACGTTATACAACCTCAACCTTCTACAGAAATTGTGTGAAAAGTTATATTATACCTTCCGGGGCAAATGAATGAAAAAAATCCGTCTACAGGAACACACTAGTGAGTGTAAAACGTGACGTGTATTCAACATCATTTGAACATGATAAACTTATGTACCTACGTACCTTATTATGTTTTGCGTAAATTTCAACAAAGGTCCTTTAAGTGTAAAGGTAATCTGTACAGTGTACCTACTATTGCTAAAGTTAAAGAGGCACACTCTGTGTATATGTTGTAGAAGAATTATTTAAAAAAATGCTTTTTTAATACATTAAATCTGTATATGTTGTAAACGAGCTAATAAGAATTTATAAAAGAGTTTCCTGGAGATAGCTAATATCGTGATAAAAAAATTAGAAGTTTTTCGGATTCTGAAAGATACACTTGTCAAAATATTGGTTAAGTAAGAAATATCTGAGGGAATTATTTAAATCACTTTTTAATACAAATCTAAGGAAAACGATATTTTATATTTTGACATTTAATTATAACTTCCTTGGACGCAACTTTTTTGTTTCAATGCACAGGATGTTGTGTGCTCTGTGCGGAATAAGACGACATTGATGTATTAAATAAATGTCGCTATTTTTATTCATTTTACGTATAAATGCGATGAATTGCATGTTGGCCTCCTTAATTCACGGTATACATATAATAAAGACAAACATTTTTATTTTTTTATTCGCTCTTGTTAAGAAGAAACCAGAGGATCTTAATATAAATTCCCAGAATTTCTCTAAGAACATATGTATCCTTTTCGAAAATCATCTCTTTTACATAATTGTTCTACCCGTGACAGAAAAAAAAAACACCCTGTCCATTTTCAAAATACATTAAGGTAGAGTTTTTTTATCATTTCATCAAAAATTAGTTAGAAATGAAGTTATTGATTCATAGAAATCCTTGCAGATTTTGAACAGTGATTAAAGGGAAAACAAAAAATTGATGATGCAGGAGAGAAATAAATGCAGATTAATTTTTGTCGCGACAAGTACCGGCAGTCCTTCGCTGATTCTAAAAATGTGAATTTTTTTTTAGCGCCAAAATTAACCGTACATGCCACACAGCCGTCGTAAAAAATCTAATCTATCTCAAAAACGGAAACAAATTAAACGTTTTTAATTATATTTTTATTTTTGATTCAACTTATAACTATCTTAGGGCTAGACAAAAAGTTCATTAAAAACTAGCCTACTTATAATTATCTTACAACTAACTTACTGGCCCTGATCGGGCACTCTAAGTAAAACTATAAAATGACTCTTGCTTCCTCCTATCTCTTTTTGGTCCCGATCGGACACAGTCCTTCTGAACAGAATTTGCTCACGCCGCCATATGTGCGAGCATGTATCAATTATAAGGAAGTCGCCTATACACAGTTCTACGGCCGATGTGGTAGATAAGCGGAATTGCCTCTATATCCTGAATCAGCCCTCGACTATCTAAAGAGAGGAATGCATTTGGTGAAATATAGCCACTTAAGCGCATGCTCTCGAAATATTCATTGTTGGGGTAGTAAGTCCCAAAGAGTAACCTATTAGCTGAGGCTACTCTAGTGTTCTAAGCACTGTCTCTCAAACAGCCGGTTCTTTACCATTTGAGATGGGGAAACGTTGAACCATGTCGGACATCCATAGGCAATCATCGGCTTGATGAAAGCCATGTAGCAAATCACCTTTACTCCGGGGTCCAGCTGCTATAAAACAACCGTTTCGTCAAGGCAAAAGCTCCCCTAGCCCTGGTCAGAGCAGCATTTATATTTCTGTCGAAATACTAATACTGATCCCACCAAATACCAAGGTACCTTACTATATTTTTACTCGCCACTGGATATCCATAAGGCCCCACAAAGACCAGCTTGCGCCAGTCCTTTCTCGTATCCCTCAAGTCAACGGAGTACTAAAAAAATAGTTCTTGATTTCTGAAAGTTGAAGTCGTAGCAGTCACGCTGCAAGAGAGCTCTGATCGCCTCAACTTTTGGAGCCGTTCTGTACGAAATAAGATTGTCGGCATACACAAGTGCCTGAGTTAGACTACCTATCGGATCGCTATTGTAAATGCTAAATAGAATCGGCGCGTTAACCGCTCCCTGCAGAAGACCATTTTGTGTGTTGAATACTGTGGTAGAAGCTACTTTGCCACTCTTGACAACGATGTTTCTACCATTGAGCATGCAGGTGGGAGTGTATAGAGTCGGAAACAGTTTAAGGAATGTTCGAGACTCGAAGAGTTCATGAACTGGTATCTCTACTGATTGATGCGTAATTCCATGATTCAGAATGGATGGTGGCTGATGGAGTTTTAATGCTAGTTCCGGATTTTCGCTATTGAAAGTGCTACTATTGAAGATTCTTTACACTCCGGGTTCCTATGGACCTCCTCGTTGTATAGGATTATCGTTCCTAGTTGATGTAAGGAGGTGAACAAAGATTAGGATTACCTTTCCTAGTTGCTGTAATGTGAACAATGGGTGCACACTGGTGGTTGGTTACTGTCTTTACCTGCCACTAGGTAGGAATGTACATTTATGTATAATCCAGGTTTCCTGTGGATAAGTGGCTGGTTTCCTGAAGGTATCCTAAGGGTTGACAGGCCCATCGATTGCTATCAATGAGGTAGGCCCCCTAGTGGGAGTATCATGGTGGTTGTGGTTTATTCCAAATGCGGAGACATATGGTTTTCAAGCATGCTTGAATTCAAGAGGTGTTAGATAGGCCTTGCTCTAAGCAAGTGGTGTGTACAAGCTGCAACATGTCACAATTTGCTACTGAATTGGCTTCGGCTGACTCGGGGTTAATGGTCATTACTCAATATGACTCTGATGAAGGTAGGCCTTCCGTGGAATTAAGTCCTAACCGACAGGTGTCCACGTAAAATACAACAAACATCACCATTGAGCATGTCACATAGCATATACAAAAGTGGTTTACTTATGTCGAGTCTGGTCAGTTTTAGATAAAGACATTCTCGCCAAACGGTGTCGAAGGTCTTCTCCAAATCAACAAGCACCCGTACATTGTCTTTTGGTTTTGTTCCAATGGATATCAGAAACGAGTTTAGATGCGGCATGAATGGTGTCATGTGCATGTCCCGCCTGATTATCCGGTATGATATTATTGTCCTCCGTCTACTTGGACAGAGCTCTATTAATAACTTTCTCGAATATCTTTCTGGTCCTCTGTAGAAGCCTTATCGACCGCAAATTCACCGAATTGGAGTTGCCCATTCCCTTTCTCGGGAGATGATGAACCAAGGCTGTCTTCCACCGCACGCCATAATATGCAGTATTCAGTACATTGTTAAAAATGTGGCATACATACATATATGTCAACTGCTTCCAGACGTAGATGTCGTAGTACAATATTGGATATACCATCTTGAAAATCGTGTCACCAGACGTTATAGTCAATATATTCGAGTAAACGTATTCACTATGGAATTTTCCTATGCCCGTGAAACAATATACCGGGCTAAGTATCGAGAATATCACAGCCGTAAGTGCTTCCGTTAAATATTTAATCTTTCGCAGAAAATGGGCACTGCTTATTTGACTTTTTGTAAGATTTTGCATAAAGATCTGCCTCTATACTCTGTTCAACAAAAATTGTCAGTACAGGGAAGATATGACGTTTGCCTCTCACTCTGGTTTCAGTGGCTCGCATAAGTGTGTCGCCTTTTAAAGATCTCACAGGGTTTCCCTAGTTTGCATTATAAATCGCCTACACTCAACGTATTCAACTTCATAAAAGTTGTTCAAAAGCTTCAAATCCCAAAAGCTCCTTATTAAAATCCACTGAATAAGCTCCTTGCTTGTAATTTATGATAATGGTAATTCTGTTTTGATGTATATAACAAGCGCACGATCGTATTGACTTGACAGTATCCATTCAGAAGTAGGATTGAACGGTCGCGTTGGGGTGTACTACTTTTTGCGAAGAATTACAACAACAATTCTTTAAGGAAAGTCAGGGGCTTGCTGTTTTTTAAGTGACATTTTTCCCAACGTAGTGTACTGATAAGTGCATCAGGCGCCACTGCTTTGGAAAAAGCTCTCCCATATGGCCTGTACTGACAATTTTTGTTGAACAGTGTATACATACTTAAAAGTTCATATTAACTAAACAACAGAAGTCCTTTGACAATTTCAATTGAAAATAATCTATACTATTATGCACGACTGGATCGCACGAACTTGCTCTTATAATATAAAAGTACTTTGGAATTTGGAAAAAAATTTTCGAATATTTTTCTACACAATATTATTTTAAACTTTAGGGGGCTCCTGGTTAAAATCGTTACAGCCGTTAATGAGAAAGTCGAAAATCAAAAAAACGGTTCTATGACAGGTACCACATTAATAACATTTTGCCCCAAATTTTTTTTTTTACAAAAATTTAGTCCATGTCCATAATATCACACATAATTTTTTTAATCAGAATCGTTAGAGCCGTTTTCGAGATAAATAAGATTTTGCAATACGGGTGCATGGGGGGTACCGTTAGTTTTAGAGCTAAAAAAAAAGTCAATTTCCCCTCTAGGGAATCACCGAAGACACTTAAGTACCGAGTTTGAAGAAAATAGGTCCAGTGGCTTAGGCTCTAGATCGAGGTACAGACATACAGATAGACAGACGGAATTGTCAGACCCACTTTATTCGTCTTCGCTATCATCGTAATGTCAACTTTGATCAAAATCTAGAGTTCGATTTTTTCAAATGCAGAACTTGCCCTATAGTAAGTGGTATATTTTGCGGCAGCTTTTTCAAAAATACTTCAAAATTTAAAATTCTTAATTGTTATACCCACTATTGCTCGTTTTAGTAAACAGCCAGTTGCATTCCTCCCTTCGAACAATTCAACCGTACGTAATACCCGTACTTCTAGGAATGCTCATCAGTTTACCCTGCGGGCGTACTGTCAAGTACAAAGATTCTTTTTTTAGCCGCATTACACGAATGTGGAACTCCTTCCCGGCTCAATATTTCCCACTCATTTCAATGTGCAGACATTCAAAACCAATGTGCATCGGTATCTCCTTTCTAATCCTATCCTTCTTTCCTAATTGCTCGCACTGTGTTTAACATTATAAAGGGTATTCATAACCCCTTGAGTGCGCGTATGATATAAAAAAAACAATTGTTTATACAATTATTGCTACAACTGATTTGGTTTTTAAAGACTCTTCAAATGTTGTGACCAGTTTTCGTAAGCGCCTTATTTCACTTGTAATCGAAGTGCAAACTACTATTTCGAATAGAGGAAAGTAGTTTATTCAGCTAAAATAATGTTTATCCAATCCCAAGTAGTACGGTATCAGCTTTCGTGTCAATAACGGGCTTTTTGATGGCGATAAATTGGCAGGAACTGTCATGTACGTGTTAATACATAAAGTGCATTATATCTTGTGCTGTAAGATGATAGTTTTCTCTATTTTTAAAAAAGATAGAATAAATATTAACTTAAACGTGACTGCTATGACACGACGAACTACAAATGTGTACTTTCCGCCCACTCTTGCGCCAGACGACGCACGGCGGCGGGACTATCACTCTCTATCCAACTAAGGTCTGGAAAGATAAAATGTACTCGTATTGTGCTAACTAAGGACAGTACTCGTCCGACAATAATGGGCTAACAGACCTGGTATAGAAGAATAGTGTCTTTTTTTGCTCAAAAGTATATTTTTGTTTGTACAACAGATATAAAAGAATAAAACGTTTAACCTGTGTAAAATTCAATGTGTCTACAGTAAGGTGGGTACTCCTGTTGAACCCTAATGTGCGAAGTCCTGGCTGGCGGGTTGACAATAGATTGTTGCGCCACCGGCTCGGTGAAACCGAGGGTGGATGATATGTGGTATGTGAGCAATGACAATGACAACTTTTGCGATGACTTTTTCAACAAATCAATTGTGTGCCACTTACGTACGCTGTGGTACAAAACAATCATATCTGGAGGGATATTTATTTTAACCCTCCGCACCACCATTATTATGTGGATCCATTTTCCGCAAACTTTCTGGGTAGTCAACCCAACCTTATGGATTTTTGTTGCAATGACATGTGTGTGCTAGGCAACCTCAATTAATTATAAATCAATAAAAATCAAATCGGTTGTAGCAACAATTGAATAAACAATTTACTCGAATAAAGAATACTGGGTATGAAAATTGGAGATTATGAATTTTGGAACGCTAAGGTAAACTGGGAAATTTGACCCTAATTTATTTAGTGAAAGTTAAAGACTGGTTTATTCGCAAAATTCAGTCGACTTTAACCCAACCTGCTAACTTTCAGAAAACATATGCGGAAAATAATGTGGGAAACGGCGTCGACACCAGAGCAAGTTGCTGTTGCATAGATGGGTTATTCGGTAAAATAGTACTGAACAGTGAGGTCTAATAAATAATAATAAGTTTACTAAACATAAAACCAAAATCAATATAATTAAGTGCCCGATCGTTTGACTAAATATAAATAAATTAATTAAAAGAAATAAGATAGTAAAATTGAGTGATAATTACGACATGTACAAAAAAAGACTAAAATTAAGTACAAGTACTTATTTTAGTTCGTTTCAAGTGCCCCACCCTCTGATGTCTAGAAAAGTTTGAATTTATGGAAACAAAGTTTAAAAAAAAGTTTTATTATTGAATTAATTTGTTGTATAACATATTTTTTTTTACATTTTCCAAAAAAATTTGGGATGCCAGTTTTAAGTATATAGTAATATAGATTTCAGGAAAAAAATTCAAAAAATAATCGTCCACACGTTTTAAAGATATTGGCGTAAAATTTTAATTGAATTAGTACAATGCTAAAGCTGTTTTAGTATGATACTAGGTTAAAACAACAAATTTGCAAATTTTAATCGAATATAGCATCATACTTTCTCTAGCTCCATATGACTCTTTGACATTTGCAAACATAAAAAAAAAGGTTCGTGTACTTACTTTTTTACACGAAATGTCATTGTTTTAGGTGTGTTCAGAAGCAATTTATTAAGAAAATTCTTTTAATACGATACTAGTTAGAAAATGGTTAAAATTAAGAATGAGTTAGTAAACTACTATAAAGTTAGCAAATTGTTAAGTAGTATCATACTAATACCTTAATAATAGGCTGCTTAGAATTGCGCCATTTATTTTTCAAAAAAAAAATTTGAATTTCTTTTTTTTTCAAAACCCAAAGTTTTGCTACCACTGCACGGTCTTTACTTAATCTTCATTTACGCATGTTGAAAAAGGTTCGATAAGCCCTAAAAGATAACTTACATACATCTGAACATCATCTGCATACATACAGATGGAGCAGTGCTGGATGATAACTGAATGAAGTTCATTTATATAGAGCCAAAATAAAAGTGGTCCCAGAAGTGACCCCTGGGGAACTCCGCTTGCGAGTGGTACAAAATTAGACAGAGCCTTATTAAATTCAACCCCTTGCTATTGACCTGTAAAATACGAGGGTACCAGTTTAATTTTAGTTGAAGAGAACTTGTAAGAGTTTTGAACACAACTTTAAGTGGTAGAAAAATCAATGAGAACCAACTCTTTTCTTTATCAATTGCTTTGCGTAATAGTTTGTTTTTTCGGCAACCAGATTGCTTAAGAGTGCGTAAATTCTAATGTTCTGAAAATACACCCATTTGCTTCTGCATAATACTTTCAAACACCTTAGACAAAAATAGTATGTTCCACTGAATTGGAAATACATACTCCAGTTGTCCAGTTGGAACCCTTCAACTCTTATATGGAGAATTCGTTAAAATTGCCCTTTTTCTCCGTATTCTTTGACTCCTTTTCTGTCCAGCACTTACTTCCGGCACTGGTAACGTTGGAAATATTTTCTTAAAAGGGATGAACAACCAGTTTCTAGCACACCTTTTTACCTTCGGTGTGACGAATATTATAAGTCGGTAGTCACTACTTCACGGCACCTCTTACAAATTTTGGAAATGTCAATTTAAACCATATAATTTTACTTCAAAAAACTGCATCTATAAAACAAGTATCTTCTTAGGACTGAGAAGTACCTAAAGGAGCAACCACATTTGTCTCGCGTGGAGTGTTGTGTTATGGAGTCGACCTTACACTCATCAAGATTGGTGTGTTGCAAACACTCCATATTCCAATTTTGTTCTATATATCATACACAGAAATAAAATATTAGCAACACTGTGTGGTATGACGCAATAAGAATTTCGATCCAACACAGCAGTCTACAATGCACCACATCTCACAAATATGGTTCTAAGCCAATGAAATACATGAGAAGCGAATACGACACATCACTCCATAATACATCACAGGACATTCCGAGTTCCATCTAAAGTTTTACAGTTAAGACAACTCATTTTAATTCTTGCCCAAATGTGACCACAGTCCGTTAGTAAAAAAACCATTAAAATCAATATCAAAGACTGGTCTCTTATATGGCCCAAAGTCTCGCTCGCTCCGACACTTCTCGTCTGTCAAGCACCAATGAGATTAAAAGTTCACTTCTGGGCTTTTGTGCACATCGTTTTTGGAATTTCTCGATAGCGAAAAGACTTCAAAAGTATTTAGTTGCTGGACGTGAGTGTCTGCCGGAAGAATTATATTCAGTTCCCTGGTGATATACATTATATGTATATAACAATATATAACACTTTTAATTGTGTATTAAGAACTTCAAACAGTATTTGATTTTAAGTGGACTGGAAATGACAACAGAATTCACTCACAAAAGACTAACGCTTTATATTTTTAAGTAAAAGACAAGTTCTCTGACGTAATTGTGTCAGTTTATGGCGTCGATTTGGGACGCATTATTGAAAATTATGTTCTTAAACGAAGTTTTTCAACGACAACCATCATTTAGTACAAAATAAAACTAACTCTATAACTTTAGGGGACAAATAATTTACTAAAGGTCCCCAAGTACTTGATGATTGGCATTAGTTCAGGGTGTGTTTTATATTCCAAGTCTATTTTATTTGGTTAGTTTTGTGTGAATGACATTTGACAGTCGTAGAAAGTGGTCGATAACAATAAACGTCTTCCAGATTGAAGTGCTAACTAAAGACGACCGCAATTTTTGAACAACGAAGCACATTTCGACTTGGCTGGCTTTGTTTATAAACAGAATAGCGGCTTGCTATTAGGGCACTGAAAACACTCGATTGATATACCAAAGGGTACCCTCGTAGAGTAACTGTACGTTGCGCCATTTGGGCCAGCGGCGTCATTGGGCCCTATTTCTTTAAGGGTGCCATAAGCAGTTCTATAAAGTTTACTGGTTACCGTAACAGAACATGTTGGAAAATTTTCTAGTGCCCGAATTGAATCAATTAGGCCTATAGAAACCGTGCTTCCAACAAGACGGTACTACAGCATGCACAGCTCGTGTTACGATGCAAGTTTAAGTAGCAATTTTTCCCCGCTGAATATTATCAAAAAGTAGTGATAGCGACTGGCCTAGCGACGAAATTGCTGAAATAACATCAGAAGACTAAAAAGTTGTTATCCAAAATGTGCTTAAAAGAGCTCGCGTTTGCGCCACAACCAAAATCATATTCTATACATAATGTTAAGGACCATATACTTAATCATAATAAAAATATTAGTTATTAAATTGTGTTTCATTCGAAAGTTATCGAAAAAAGTATCGACCTGGAACATGAAACGCACCCTGTATACGAATACAAACAAAATCTTTGACTTTTATCCGAAGACAGCTTAAATTTTTTTTTTTTTTTTTTTGTTTTTTGTAAACAGTTGTTTTGGCCTTTGGTTCCAATTTAAGGCTTGATTTTTCATACTTGACAGACGTCAAATGGAACCAATTCGTATTATATTCGATGTCAAGTATTGAGCAGTGTAAGAGCAATTGTGAAATAATTCCGGCTCACGCAATATATTGCAAGCAGAATAAAAATAAAATGCACGACTGGGTCGCACGAACTTGCTCCTATGTAATAGACTAGGAATTTAAAAATGAATGTTACTGGAAAAAACTAATCATAAAGATAAATTTTATTTTTTAAACTCTTTTAGTAGTAAGAGGTAGAAACAGAATGTTATGCAAATATGAATTTATATAAGAAAAAAATTATAAGTCGTTGTAGAGTTGTAGTGGTTTCTTAAAAAAATAAGATTTTATATACAAAATTTTTAAAACATTTTTAAGAACAAATTTTGGTACGCCAATTTAAAGTTTTATTATTGTTCGAATAAAAATTAAATTTACAAAAAAAATATTGAGCCGTTTTTGAAATATGGAATTTTCCAAAAAAAAAAAATAATTTTTTTTTTTTTCAAAATTCAAAAAATTATTTTACTAAAAGTTTTGAAATGCAATGATTTTTAAACTTTTTAGAAGAATCTCTGTAAAAAATTTCATTAAAATCCGTCATGTCATTAATGAGAAATTCAAAATTCGAAAAAATGGTTCTATGGTAGGTACAAGCCGTAATATCTTAATTTCAATTTTTTTTATTAAATTAAAGATCATAAAAATTAATTGAAAGAAAAAATTTTTATCAAAATTCTAGGAGCCGTTTTCGAGAAAAATACGATTTTTGAAAACCATTTTTTTATTTTTTTTTTACATTTGTATGGTGGGTACCTTTATTCTTAGGTAAAATAAAATTTTTTTTCTCACATCTTATAGATTATATTAAAAAACTTTTATTTATCAAGTTTAAAAAAAAATCTAGCATGGGGTTTTCGATATATTGAGTTTTGGAAAAAAAAATTTGAAGTTTTTTTAAAATCCAAAAAAAAAATGTTTGAAAATTTTAATAGGTACCTAATTCTATTTAAATTTTTGGGGAGCTTTAACAAAAAAAAATTATCAAAATCGGTCATACCGGTTTTGAGAAAATCAAAAACGAAAAAAATGGTTCCATGGGGGGTACCCTCAACAACCATTTTTTTCAAACGTTTTTCAACTACTACCTAGCTTTAATTAGATGAAATTTTTTTGTATTTTTATTTCTTAAATCTGTCGAACAGTTTTTGAGAAAAAAAAATATTTATAAAATTTTTAAAAAATTCGTATGACAGTGTATCGAACGGCACGACTATAGGTCATGACGTTCGATGTTAGAAAAGGATAGATTACATTTTTAACGAAAGAATAGCTTTAAGCTTTCATATGTTTGAATAAACGAACGAAAAGATAATGTAAGTCAGTCGGAAAGAAATCGTGAAAGACTCAAGATGAGTTATAGAAATATACGAAAGATAGTGGTTTTTTTTTACAACAAGATTTTTCCACTCTAAAATTAACCGTCTTTTATTTATTAATTTCTGTTTTAATGCTGAGAAAGAGTTTGTTTGTTTACGCTGAGCTACGATACATTTGGTCCATGTCGAGACCGGATAGATCAGCCCGCGGTTGTATTAATTTGATTTAAATCAATTAATTAATTTGTGAAAGTGTCTGCTGACAGAAAAAAGCGAAACAATACAGTCCACTGGGAAACGGAAAGAACGTGCTATGAAAAGTACCGAAAGAAAATTACCCATTTGGTAATTTGCATAAGGTAAGAGATTTATTTTGTTAATATAAAAAGGAAAGAATGTCCAACAAACACACGAAAGGTTACCCGCTTGGGAACGCAATATAAGAAAGAGAACGTGCTGCAAAGCACCCTAGATGTGAGAGGAAAGATACCAATCTAGCAAGACGCACAAGGTAAGATTTTTTTTCTCTTCTCTCCTCCTTTGCGAAACTGTGAAAGAATACCTTCATACGACTGCGCCCCATAAATACGAAAGACAAAAAATATACACACGAAAGTCATAGCAACGGTACGAAAGACAAAAAATATACACACGAAAGTCATAGCAACGGTACGAAAGACAAAAAATATACACACGAAATTCATAGCAACGGTACGAAAGACAAAAAATATACACAGCATTCATAGCAACAAGACGAAAGACAAAAAATACACACAAAATCTATAGCAGCGGGACGAAAGACGAAAAGAAATATATACAAATGAAATTCAGACTAACGACGCAGCTGTGGCGTCTTAGCACACATCTCCTTTTTTTCTGTTGGTGTTGTTGTTTCTACGCATGCCATTCGTGCACGAGCCATAAACATGTCTGTGCATGTACATAGGGATAGGGAAAGAGGCGAATCGTTCAATGAATGACGTCGATCTAACCAGTTTAGATTTTTTCGTCGAACAAGCCGGTAGTTTAATTTAGAGCTCTTACGAGGGAAAAAGAAATCAAGGAAAACAACAACAAAAACACAACAAAAAAAAAAGGGGGATTTTTACAAAAATAATTGGTAAGAGATAGTGTCCGTTTAAGACGTTGAAAATAACAAATTGTGAATATGTTTGTGAAAGATTTAGTTAATTATTTTGTGGAAAGATTGGTGAAAAGAATACTGTTGCAATAAAAAGAGAAAGATAAAGATGGCAAAAATATGTTTGTGAAAGATTTAGTTAGTTATTTTGAAAGATTAGTGAAAAGAATACTATTGCAATAAAAAGAGAAAGATAAAGATGGCAAAAATATGTTTGTGAAAGATTTAGTTAATTATTTTGAAAGATTAGTGAAAAGAATACTATTGCAATAAAAAGAGAAAGATATTAACGGCAAAATATGTCTATGAAAGATTTAATTAATTTGAATCAACGAATTAATTATTTTGAAAGAATGCGTAAAGAATAAATACGAAATGCGTATGCGAGTTGGAGTTGCGCGTGTTATTGTTTTGATTTCATTATTACTTTAGGTGAAATGAATTGTTGTTTCTAGGTTGTTTTGTTTAACTATTATGAAAAATTGGAATTCGGGCATAGACGAATTACCAAAGGGGAAAGATCAGAGACTGGAACCGAGTTCCAGACTCTCTGAGGAGAAAGAGAGAAAGGTGCCCTCAGCACGCAATGTGTGAGTGGCAGCAAAAGACGCTTGCAAGCAAAAGGCAGAAATTGAAAATTTATTTCACTTTCTGGGGAAAGAAAGAGAAAGATTCACAAATCTAAGATGGATTGTGGAATTTGCGAAAGTTGAGAAAGTGGATTGTTTATTTAGCGAAAGAACAAGAGAGAGAAGGATTCACAAATCCTAGAGGGATTGTGACCTGGAAAGAAAAAGAAAAATAATCAAAGCAACACAAACAACAATCATTTCATATTGGCATCTGCGTATATATTTATATTTTATATTTATATTTACATTTTATATTTACAATTATTTTCCTTTTCACAAGTGGGAATAATCCATGTTATGGAAGTACCTTTGTGAGAAGGAGTATTTACATTTCACATTTACAATTATTTGCCTTTTCACAAGTGGGAATAATCCATGTTATGGAAGTACCTTTGTGAGAAGGAGTATTTACATTTCATATTTACAATTATTTCCCTTTCACAAGTGGGAATAATCCATGTTATGGAAGTACCTTTGTGAAGGGAATACATCAATATTTTATTATCCTCATTTCATTTGGGTTTATTACTTTATTTCATTGTACAGATATTGGAAAGATTAAAAAATGGAAAGAGAAGAGATAAATGAGGAGTACACCTTCAACGCTGGCTGCAATGCTGTACGCCGAATGATGGCCTTTGTGAAAGCCGAAGGGTTTGGCAACAGCCCACTGGAGGCTATCAAAGTAAGGCTCGATGCTTTAAATGATGCCTGGGGACAGATGAAGGCCGGCGAAGAAAGGCTCGTCAGGACGAAAGACAGCATTAAAATTGCTGAGGTGGAAAGAAAAGTCGCAGAGACCGAGGAATTATATCTCGAGGCCTCTGCGGCATTAAACGGAAAGAAGGCTGAGCTTGAGCTTGCCTTGCGAAAGAAGGAGACACCCCCCATAGCGGTGCAGGTAAATTTACCATTCGACCAACACGACATCAAGAACACTTGGGGCGAATTCGACGGGACCATCACTAAGTGGCAAGGCTTCCGTGACAGATTTGTCGCGGCGGTCCACGACAATGACCGCATTTCGCCAGCGTACAAATTTGCTTACCTCAAAGCATCGTTGGTTGGAAAGGCAGCTCGCACACTGGGAGAGTGGCAGCTGAGTGAGAGAAATTACCAGGAAGCCTGGAAAAGACTCAACGAGCTTTACCATCGGCAGTACGCCACCTGTCGAGAACTTCTAAGACAGTTGTTCCGTTTGCCGATGCTGGAAAGATCGCCAAAGGCCAGTGAGTTGCAGAAAATGTCTAATGTGACTCACGAGACAATGCGGCAACTGGCGGCCCAAGGCATTCCAACCGATTCTTGGGACATGATTGTCGTCCACATGTTGCACGAAAGATTGGATGCAGAAACTGCCTGCAAATGGGAAGAGACGAGAACCACTGAGTTTCCGACGGTGCGAGAGATGTGTGCATTTTTGGATAGACGTGCGATAGCACTGGAAAGTGTCCAGGAAAGATGGAGAGAGCAGCCTTCGGGCTCACAACAGCCACACAAAACCGTTGAAAGATTTGAGCCTAAGCCACAACGCAAAGAGGAAAGAGTTGAGAAAAAGAAGATGCCGTGCAACATATGTAGGTCGATGAGCCATCCCATCTGGAACTGCCCAGAGTTTCAAGCGATGAGATTAATCACACGCAATAATGTGGTGAGGCAGAGAGAGCTGTGTGCTAACTGTCTGAAGGCGGGACACACACCGAAAGACTGTTTTCAGGGACCATGTACCAGATGTCCAGGCAAACAATTGCACAACAGTATGCTTTGCCCCATGAAGGAGCTTCGAAAGACCGAGGCAGTAGTCCTCAGGGTGCAGGAAGGCGGAAAGCGAAAGAATCCATCGAAAGAAGGGAAAGAGAAAAGGGAGTGACTAGAGATGCCACCTATAAAAAGAGCTCGTCATGCAGGAAAGACAACAGGAAAGACAAACGGAAAGGCTAAACGGGAAAGAAACGAAAGGAGGAGATCGGCCTCAATAGTAGAGAGTGTCGTCTCATGGAATGATTTCAAAAGGAAATCAGATGTTATTTCTGAAAATAAAAATTTAAATTCTGTTGTCTATTCGAATTCTTTTTTTGTTAAGGAAAGGCAAGGTTTAGTTTTTACACCAACCGCACAGGTAATGGTAGAGATAGAAGGAAAGAAATTCGGTACTTTTAGAGCTCTCCTAGATACTGGAGCTCAACCTAATTTGATTTGCCAGCAACTCTTGGAAAGACTATCACTTCCAGTAATGCAAGTGACACGAAAGATTATTGGTATTGAAGGAGAACCCTTTCATATCAAACATCAGGTCGTCCTCAAGGTATGTCCTTGGTTCGAATCGAAAGTTGCAGTTGAGCAAGAATTTTGGGTACTGCCAAAGGGAAGCCAATGGCAACCGGCGGTAGCGAGACATGATTTAGCAGGAATGGAGAAAGATCTATTTGAGGGATCATTGCTAGCCGATCCTCAATATTGGAAAGAGGGTCCCATAGAATTATTACTGGGATGTAAGTTCTTGGCAGAGATGTTTGTCTCAGTAGAAGGTAGACAGCAATGTGGGGTTCTTTGTATGGAAACCACGTTTGGAAAGATTGTCCTAGGAGAACAGGAGAGACTAAGATTTGGGAAAGAAACCGAGCAAGCCTTTGTGGTATGTATTGATAACAATCAACTGCACGAACTGCTCAAGCGATTATGGTCCTTAGATGAGGTTGAATCTTCATCTTTAAGAACGAAAGAAGAAGAGCAAGTTGAACAAAATTTCATCGACACGTATAGACGTGATGAATCTGGGAGATACGTAGTTACAATTCCTTTGAAAGAATTGGAGAAAGACATAGGCAGTACTGAGCTTGTAGCCAAGCGTAGGTTTTTTGCTTTGGAAAGAAGACTATCTGGAGATCCAGAACTGAAAGAGAAATATACAGATTTCATGAGAGAATACGAGAGACTAGGGTATATGACACCAGTCCAAGGTGAGGCCCAGGGCAAGATCGTTTATCACATACCACATCATTGTGTTACGAAGAAGTTTAGGGTCGTTTTTGACGCTAGCTGTAAGACGAGCAAGGGCATTTCATTAAACGAGATGCAAATGAATGGAGAGAAATTGCAGAAAGATCTGCACGAGACTTTAATGAGGTTTCGCAGGCACAAGATAGCAATAAACGCAGACATCAAGATGATGTTTAGAATGGTCAGGGTCGCGAAAGAGCAATGGGATTTGCAAAGAATATTTTGGAGAGAGAACCCTCAAAGACCACTGAAAGAATATTGGCTGACTGTCGTTACCTATGGTATGACATCATCTGCCTTTAATGCAGTTAGAGCACTTATACAGTGCGCGAAAGATGCAAGACAAGAATTTCCGAAAGGTGCAAAGGCAATATTAGAAGATTTTTATATGGATGATTGTACTACAGGTGCAAATTCCGAGAAAGAAGCGATAGAACTTTCGAGAGAAATCGATCATGTGCTTAGAGGTGCAGGATTCGAATTGAGAAAGTGGAAGTCAAATTCCAAACATTTGGTGAAAGACATGAATTATGAAGAAGCGTCATCAGTTATATTTCAAGATGACGACAAAACCTCGATCTTGGGCCTGAAGTGGCTCTTGGAAAGAGACCAATTCACGTTCATTGTAAAGACGCCAGTTATAGAGCAAGCGATGACTAAGAGAAAGATTGTGAGTTGTATTGCGCAATTATATGATCCAAATGGGTTCATAGCACCAGTGACGATTTGTGGAAAGATCCTCATTCAAGATATGTGGCGGTTGAATATTGATTGGGATGAAGGATTGCCGAAAGATATACAGGAAAGATGGAAAAACTTTTGGGAAGAGATAATACATTTAGAGAGCTTTAGAATCGATAGATGGTTAGGTACATCGCCAGATGTACGGAAAGAATTACATGGTTTTTGTGATGCATCGGAAAGAGCATATGGTGCGGTCGTTTATGTAAGAACCGAGCATCCAAACGGAAAGATTGTAACAAATATTCTTGTAGCCAAGACGAGAGTGGCTCCACTGAAAACAGTCACAATACCGAGATTAGAATTATCTGCCGCAGAATTACTTGGAAGATTACTCCTCAATGTCGTTGCTGCGATGGAATGGAAAGAGATTGAATACAATTTATGGACAGATTCACTGGTAGCATTGCACTGGATCAACAAATTACCATGCAATCTAAAGACATTTGTTGCGAATAGAGTATCGTCCATACAGACGAATACAGAGGTAAGAAAATGGAGACATGTAAGAACGAAAGACAATCCTGCCGACCTGTTGAGCAGGGGCATTAAGCCATCAGCATTGGTTGACAATAAGTTTTGGTTGAACGGCCCAGAGTGGCTACAGCAACCCAAATCCGAGTGGACATCTGAAAATTTTGTGCCAAATGTTTCAGATGGGGGGAGGGATGAGATGAGAGTATTTACGGTTATTAAGTTCAGCGATACACTGTCCATAACCTTGAAAGACGTGAAAGATGTTAGAACTGTGCCAGTGCACGAATATGCCAGGACCTTAAATAAGGCCATTGACATAATTGGGTATGTTTTACGTTTTATCGATGCAACGAAGGCAAAGATAAAGCGGCGGAAAGATTTGGAAAGACAATGTGGAAAGAGAAAGAGGCGCCTAACGCGTCGAGCGAAAAGAACAGAGCAAGTTCCTTTACAATTAACTTCTGAAGAGAAGGTAAAGGCAATTGATTATTTATTAGGGAAAGAACAAGAAAGATATTTTGGGAAAGAAATTATATCTCTAACCGAGAAAAGATGTTTGCCGGAGAGAAGTAGAATAGAATCTTTGAAACCCATATTAGACGAGAAAAGAATCCTAAGAGTTGGTGGACGTTTGGAAAGAGCAGAGATGGCATACGAAAGACGACATCCAGCAATCGTTCCTAATGGGTCACGGTTAGCTTGGCTGATCATGGAAAGTGCTCACAGAGCGACAAAACACGGTGCTGTACAGATAATGATGCAGCATATAAGAGAAAGGTTTTGGATTCCAAGACTGAGAAGTGAATTGAGAATGTTTCTGCACAAATGTTTGGTATGTGTCCGACACAACCATCGTTTTGAAACACAATTAATGGCTGAATTGCCGAGAGAAAGAGTAACTCCGGGAAAGGCGTTTCTTCATTCAGGAGTAGATTACGCAGGACCATTCGAGATAAAGATGATAGATAGAGCTGGTGCACAGATCATAAGACAAAAATGTTGGGTTGCAATTTTTGTTTGCTTAAAGACGAGGGCAGTACACATCGACGTAATATCAAATCTTACGTCGGTTGCATTTATTGCCTGCTACGAAAGATTTATCGCCCGTAGGGGCAGATGCGAAAGAATGTATAGTGACAATGGTACGGCTTTTGTCGGAGCCGCGAAAGAGTTAGAAAGAGCAAGAAAAATTTGGCATAGTAAGGAAACCTTTGATTTCATAGGTAGGAAAGGGACAGAATGGAAGTTCATGACGCCTGCGGCGCCGCATCAAGGTGGCATATACGAAGCTGCAGTCAAGTCGATGAAGTTCCACTTGGTAAGAGTGATAGGGGCAAAGGTGTTGACATATGAGCAATTGTTGACTTTGCTTGCGGGGATAGAGGCGATCCTGAATTCCAGGCCGCTAAGTGCGATTAATGACGATCCAAATGATCTGCAGGCGTTAACGCCGGGACATTTCTTAGTAGGAGAGCCGTTGGTACTCCCACTACCGTTTGGTTCTGGTGAGTTACCGAATACGCATGGGGTAAGATTGTGGAAAGAGAGAAAGATAATGCTTGTGCATTTTTGGGCAAGATGGAAAGAAGAGTATTTAATAACTCTGTTAGAGAGAAAGAAATGGAGAAAAGAGAAACATGGTTTAAAAGAAGGACAATTGTGCGTGATCAAGGGAGAGAATTTCCCACCCGCAGCATGGGCAATGGGACGGATCATAAAATTGATCAAGAGCAAGGACGGACTCGTGAGGACCGTAGTGGTGAGAACGGCCACAAATCAGCTGACCAGGCCAGTTCAAAAAATATGCATCCTGCCAACAGATGATTGAAAGTATAATATATTTTAATGTATTTTGTATTTCTTAAATTTTTCAGGATAGAGTACAATACAATAAAAAGCGAAAGGGTTGAAAACCGTAGGTTTTCGCCGGGACTGTATCGAACGGCACGACTATAGGTCATGACGTTCGATGTTAGAAAAGGATAGATTACATTTTTAACGAAAGAATAGCTTTAAGCTTTCATATGTTTGAATAAACGAACGAAAAGATAATGTAAGTCAGTCGGAAAGAAATCGTGAAAGACTCAAGATGAGTTATAGAAATATACGAAAGATAGTGGTTTTTTTTTACAACAAGATTTTTCCACTCTAAAATTAACCGTCTTTTATTTATTAATTTCTGTTTTAATGCTGAGAAAGAGTTTGTTTGTTTACGCTGAGCTACGATACAGACAGTATGACAAAGAAGAAAAAAACGTGTGGGGGGAAAAAAATAAAAATGATATCTACCAGTTTAAAGAAAATCGGCCGAGCCGTTTAGGCTGTAGTCGAACAGACAGGACAGACAGACATTGCGAGACCCACTTTTTTGGTCTTCGCTATCATCTTAATGTCAACTTTGATCAAAATCTCGAGTTCGATTTTTTTTACGAATGCATAACTTGCCTTATAGTACCTATAAGTCGCAAGTAAAAATTATATTTATTAAAGCTAGTGCCCCTTGGCTTAATGGTTAGTGCGTTGGACTGTCATGCGGAAGGTCTCGAGTTCGATTCTCAGCCGCTGCAAGGAAAGTTTTTTTCAGGGGTGTACTGCCACTTGCGAGGAATTGACAAATCCTCCAAGAGTATCTCTTATCATGGAAAGTGCTGCTCATTCGCCGTTCTGAATCGGCAGAAAATTGTAGGTCCCCTCCATTCCTGGTAACACGCACACAGGAATGGTTGAGAGTTGTAAGTCACTAGGTCCTGGTTCACTTCGAGCTGTTGCACCACTAAATTTATTTTTATTTATAAAGCTTCTACAATAAAGTAAACAATAAAATGTGTACTAAATACAATCAAGAACTGTAATCGGAGTCTTGAATAGCTGCAGAGAGTCATTATTTGAGGAGATGAAGACAGTTTAATGCTCACTGGTTTGACGTTAGTTTTGTTTTTGGTTGGTAACTGGACGTAAACACCGTTAGATTTTGCGTTAGAGGCAGAGAAAATTTTTGCCACCCATAACCCTTTTTTAAAGGTTTTGAATTTGTCATCGTAAACAAAAGTATTAACAAAATACAACGCCAATTAAAATAATTTTAATAATTCTAGGGTTCTAGGGTCCAAGGATGCTATATAAATAGGTTGAATAATTATCTAATTATCGATTACAAAATTTTAAAATAAATTACAGAATCAATTTTTTTTTTTTTTTTTTTTGAAATAATAAAACTGTATTACCGTTTTTAATCGGTTTCGTTATGGCCGACAAAACAATACAATTTTTTTTTCGAAATCCAAAACAATTATTTTTGAAAATTTGAATACACAATACCATCCAAACTTATACATATATGTATTTAAAAAAAATATTATAATCGGTTGTTACTTTTTAGAGAAGATAAAAAAAAATCGTATGGCAGTACCGTTATTTGAGTTCCTTAAAAAAGAAAACAAAGAACAGTGTGGTGGGAAATGCTATATCTACCAAGTTTAAAGAAAATTGGCGAGCCGTTTTGGCTGTAGTCAAACAGACAGACAGAATAGCGAGAGTTACTTCCTCGTTTTCACTATCATCATATGATGATCAAAATCTCTAGTTCGATTTTTTACCGAATGCAATAGCTTGCCATATTTTTTTATATAATTCACACGCGCTCAAGGGTTTATTAGGGGATATAATGTTAAGCGAAATATGAAAGATGAGGAAATAAGGAAGGGGGGGGGGGGGGCTTGTGGTCAAGGAGGAGTCGATGAACATTAGTTTTGAATGTTAGCAAATTGAAATGGAAAGGGAAAACCGTGTCGGGTAAATTATAAGAGAAATAATCCTAGCAAATATGGTTTGAATTCGTATTAAAAAAATGCTTTTTCTATTGACATTTAATCTAAGCAAGCTTTTATTTATATGTATGTATGTACTTGTTTGAACAGTAGCGTTTCATGTGGAATTTTTATTCACCAATGTTTAAGACAACGAAACTATTGACGATGACTATTTACCATTTTTACCAACCCGCAAAGTTTTGAATTGGAATTTTTTTTTGGGTTCATTTGAAGAAAAATGGATCTAATCGATTGATAAATGATTAAAAATAGAACAGGAAGGTATATCGAAAGGCTTTATTGTTTAAATTTATGTCGGCCAAATTTGCCGCCCCATGCCTGGAGCCTCTGCACATTTTATTTTGATAGCATTTTCAACAATGTGACGAGATCTGCTTAGGTGATAGTTGTATATACTTTTTTCTGTTTTCGAAATTTCTTCAGAGGCAATGTGTGATCGCTATCAAAAACAAAGTTTGTTTATATGCAAAGCTTCTTTATATGGAATACCAAGAATTAAATATCCTAGCATGCGCCATCAGGAATTCAGTCGTTTTAAGTTCGTAATTAGAATTAACAAGTACCAATAAAACTATACTGAATGTGCCTTTGTAGTTATGGACCCCCAAGAGCAAGAAGGAAAGTTCCACCGTCCATAAAATCTTGGGCTGCTCCTCTGGCATCTGAAAATGAATACATAGTTTTTAAATACTTCCCGATGTAAAGTATGTCGAAATTAAATCTTTCTTAAGGAATGTCTGAAGACGAAAGAATCTTAGGTGATGAATATATGAAAAAAAACTCGTAGAGTAAACGTAGAGCAAAAAAAAGAATTTACAGTCAAGCTAAAATCAGTTTTTTTCAACTGGCTAACGAGCGACTCCATTCAACTCTTGATGATACAAATCATTTATGAATTTCTTGGAATAATGAGCTGAAGAAAATGGATTCAGAACGATTAAGTGTTCGCATTCATAAAAGGCCGGTATTGATAATATTCGACAAACAAAATTTTTGCATGACCAAAAGGTAAGGCAAAAAATACTAAAAAGTAGTACTAATAATTGGTAACTTGTAGAAAATTTACGAAATACTACTATGTATGTCTTCGGTTCCTACGCTCGTCTTCAATGACACTTCTTATGTCGGATCAAAAGAAAAGTCACGCTGCCAAAAAGTGTCATGACTTTTCGGTACTTGAGAGCGTAAACTCACTCGTATAGTTGCAAGTGTATACTGTAGAGGATCTCGATGTCCACAAGTCCGCTGGACCGCATAGTATCCCTTCCATTGTTCTCAAGAGGTGTTTTTTCCTCTTAAACCGAGAGCCCACAGCAATTTTCGGGTGTGATTGATAACAAAAAATAATTAGATAGGCCTTTAGTATAGTTATTTACTAATGTAAACGTCTTGTATGCTCTAGTGGGAGCAATAGTGTATCAAATATGCAGTTTTTTCCAAAGTCTAAATAATTGTAATATACCCTATTGTTATTGTGTCTTGCAGGCAGGAGGCTGCCTGTCTTAAAAATGGTGGATCTTCTTTCTAATCTAAATATCATCCAATTGCAGATACATCACTTCATGAATTTTTGAATATTGCAACAACAACTTGAATGAACTACCACCAAGTGGGTTCTTATTTGGCTGGAGTTATAGCTATTTCACGGTTGCCAAGCCGATCATCAGACTCCTTTTTATTAGTGGTGCTTAGCCTTTATACTATCAAGTTTAATCGAAAAAACTTTTTTGCCTTGACTGAGATTTGAACCCAGACCTAGCGTCGTCAGAAGCCAATGCCCTACGCATCACGCTACCGAGACCACATGATCAGGTCCATCCCAATTTAGGTTTTATCGTTTATCAATTATCACTTGAGGACTAGCGTTTTTATTAGTCATTCAAGTTTTGTTGTTTTTCGATTAAACTTGATAGTATAAAGGCTAAGCACCACTAATAAAGGAGTCTGATGATCGGCTTGGCAACCGTGAAATAGCTATAACCTCCAGCCAAATAAGAACCCACTTGTGTGGTAGTTCATTCAAGTTGTTGTTGCAATATTCAAAAAATTCATAAATATATGAAGCTTCGCAGGTCCACTGCATGTATGTAACCATACAAAAACCCCTTCGATACATCACTTCTTTCTAAGGTCATGATAAATTATAAAAACGAAAGGTTCTCGTCTGGTGATCTGTTGGATTAAATCACCGAGCAGTGGCACAAATCTTTACATCGTTTCGGAGAAAATACTTCTTGGTATGTGCATTACATACTTCTAAAAACGCTGCTAAGTGTCAAAGTGATAACAGACATGATAGTCTGTTGATTAAAGTATACCAGATACATTTGCATCTCTCGAGTAGCGCCGCAGTGTTTCTTGTCTCTCATTATCTTACAAATTATTTTTAGAAAAAAATCTTTTGAAATAGTCCGTTGCATTCCTCCTCTTAAAAAATTTAAAAGTTTTACACTTCAAGGAAAGCCCATCAGTTTACCCTTAAGCCCAACTTCAGACGTAATATTAAATTCCGATATTCTTTCCGTATCGATACTACACGAATGTGAAATTTTTTTACCCTGCTCAATATTTCTCTCTCTTAACGATATTCAGACATTAAAAACCAGTGTCCTTTTAGAGCCTCTCCAAGCATGCTCGCACTGTGCTCTAACATTTTAAGAGTAGTCATAATCAAAAAAAAAATCATCACAAGTATTTGAGAGCGTTTCTACTTTCTTTTCATCATTTCCAGATAAATAGAATATCGTCGTCCATTTTTTGTGTTTTGAGATATTTGCATTTAAACTTGGAAATTAATATAAAAAAATCCAAAAATTATCAGAGTAGCAAGATCTCAGGCTTCAATTGTAGAATGGGCTGGGCGTAGCCATTGTGCAATAAAATTTTTTGCAAATAGTTTATCCGAAATGAATTAAATAAGAATTGAATCACATTTTTTTAAAATGGACTTAGGGTGTTTTCATAGAACGACGACGATATTATTTCCACTAGCCTGAAGTATTTTCATGATCTTCATCACATTGAAAATTCTGTTCAAACTGATTGCAATCGAAGACTTATGTAAATTTGTATTTTATTTACTACTGACCTGTATATAACTTTTTAAACAGATGCCAAGAGCTTCACAGGTTTCCGTCACTATTTGGTTGATAGTAATTAATGACACACAAGTTGAGCATTTTAAATTTTCAAATGTTGCTCCTGCTGCTTAATATTCAAGTAAATGCAGGCAATCTTTCAAGAGGATAAATTCAACCTCTCATAAGAGTTCTCTGTTTTGTAATAAATGGCAAGATCATTTTTATTGAACTACTAAATGTTTCTTCATCCATTTTCTCAGAGAGTGTTTGTAGTCACTGCACTGGACTCTGTTCTTGTATATCTACTTTTATAGAAGGTCATATGTGATACGGTTTTTAAACTATTCTTTCGTCCATTTTCGTGGTTGCTCTTTTCATTTTCAGCGATCCCTTTACAAACTAAATCAAAATCAAACACTGAATAATATGAATAAGGTAAAGTGCTATTATAGTTAATCCTGTAGATTCAACGATTTTACGAAATATTTTTGTACAATATTTAGAGCAATAATGTTTTCAAAACAAAATAAAATGTGGAACTCCTCTGAATATTTTTTTTTAATTAGTTCTCCATTCTGATTGAAGTCCTGAATACTCGAAGCACTCGAATCTCGAAAGAGACTTGGTAATAGGTATTCGGTAGCAAGTAATACGGGATTCTAAGGCAGCGCCGTCTCAATGAAGTGGTTTGCTGAAAATGCCATTGACCTGCTTCCATGGCCTGCCCACTCCCCAGATCTAAACCAATTGGGCAATTTTAAAGCATAAAGTCCGACAATACCCAACAACATCAAAAGAGATGCTCAAAAAGGTTCTTGAGCAAGAATGGCTCGTAAGCTCTATGTCCAAACGAGTAGCAGCAGTCATAAAAGCTAGGGGTGGCCATACAAAATATTAAATTTTCTTTAATAAAAAAAATTTACAACATTTCTGCATATTTGTTTTTTTTTAAATTTTACTTGGTTTTAAAATTATGGCATCTTTTTGGGGGTGCCTAATACATTTGGCCAAGACTGTACATGCCTATTTTTCAAATTTAAGTGTGCACTGGCTTTTTGACCAGTTTTCATTTTGCTGTCTTCAAAAAAGTGTGTAAGCGAAAAAAGACATCAGTTAAACAAATATTTCAATTTTTATTCTGTGAAGCCTAGTACTCACCTAGCGTGAAATGAAAAATAAATACGTTCCAAATTACACGCGGAGAATGAAAATGAAAATAGAATAAACTTTTCCACGTAAATTTTTGATACTCACTTTGAATGAAAAAAAATGACAATTATTTTTAAACTGATTCGTCCTTTCTGTTTATAAATTTTCAATTTTTTGTTTTGAAACAAAATATTCAAATCAACTGACAAATGTCACAGTTTTCCACGTTGCCTTAAACTTTTTCCTGATGGTTGTACATTGAGAAATGAAAATCATAGCGTGGAAAAAGTTGTGGAACATATTTGTTTTTCCAATCCACATTTTAGTACTCACCTCTCGTTGCGGATTTCATGCCAGTGAACCAGCTGTCACTTTTATATGAAATTTTCATTTTCACTTGAACTGAGTACTAGGCTTGATTGGTTGCAAATAAATAAACAATATATTTCAATAGACGACAGCAAGTTATTAACCCGAAGTTGAATGTACTTTTAAACGTACAGTGGGATTATCTATTCATTTATCAGAAAGGATATGAAAGCAGTTCCTAGCGAATAATTGTATGGAAATCGGTTCCATAATCTCGATTTTTCTCTTGGACATATGGCTAAAGTCAACGCTGATATTGTCATGAGCCCCCTGCAAACACAAGATGTTCCAGATGGGGTCGAGATATTCTGAGGAGAATTTCTTTTTATGTTGATCGATTTTTTAATATACCCAGTGGTATTATTTCACTGAATTCACTTCTTTGATTTGGAAATTTTTGATACCTAAACTTGATGTACAAGAAATCAATAATTAATTAACTATTTTGAACACCATTTAATCATTTAACATTGAAATTTTTAATTTATTTTCAAGAGCCATGTATGCTTCTATGGCCAGAGTATAACATCACTCAAATGTTTGCAGCAGTATCGTTGGGTGGCGCGTATCGGAAACGTCCAATTTTCCATAGCTCTTGCACATAAATAAATCTGAATTTGACCAATGGCATTGATTACGTTGGCTTTCAAGGCAGTGGTGGCTTGCGGTTTATTTCTGTGAATTGAGAAAGCCCCATAATAAGAGGTTTAACAGGGTCATATCGCTCGTTCGCGGTGGCCAATTCACATTGACGTCTCCGCGTGACGTAACCATGTTCGGAAATTGCTCGTGCCAAATATCCATGGTCCTATTGAAACCACATTTCGGTTTTCATATCAAAAAGAATTGGGTGTTATCGACGACAGTGCTCGTTGACGGAGGCAATGGCCTACCCAACGAGCAACGACGTTCTCAAAAAAAAGTGTTGCGGTAAAATTTACCACAACAAGTTTCACATGCCTATTCTATATCATTAACCATTTTTAGCGGCTCCAAAATAGAGTCAGTAAATACCTGGTGGCCATCAGCCAGAGACCTTCCCTTAAAGTATTTTGGAAAAGTAACAAAAACAGGTTGCTGAGCTATATTCAAACAGAGGGGAACAGCTGACTCTAAAACGAGTCAAATTTTAAACAAGATGGGCGGTCTTTTTTTTTTTGATGTGCCAGCGGATGAGCTGAAGAAGTAAGCGAGTCTGGCGGACTCTTACTTAACTCCAAACAGGCCGAATCATCAAGATTGACTTAACCAAGTTTAAATTTTTAGTAACGTAATTTAATAGTTTTTGTCAGCAAAATTGGTTGTTAACGTGCTTCGAAATTCTTAAAGCGCAATTTTAGTTATAATAGTAGATCTTTCAGAATTGACATAAAAAGAAAATAACTGATTAGACCTTAAAATTTAAAGAAATGTTTTTCTCTCTAACCTCGGTTTTAGTTTTGTAAAGATTGCTTCGCGCTTCGAATTACTCGCTAATACTTAGTAGTAACTAGGAGCATGTGTGAGAGAATGGAATTGCCGAGGAAGACAATAGGTTTAGCTTGGAAAGGTACTCTTTAAAGAACCAGTCAAGCGAAAAGTATTTATTTTTGTTTTAGACCGATCATGCCACCAGCTAAAAATCCACATGAAACAGTGACTTTCTCTGGATGCATTCCAATGTGGTGGATCTCGTGTTAATTGTGATCGTACCAAATTCGAAAATTTTGCTTGTTCACAAACCCATCCATCCAGAACATGGGCTCGTGGCTGAATATGATTTTTCCAGTAATCCTTCTCTGTAGTCGTTAACTCCTGGGTCACTAGAAGTTTTTTCGGCTGTAGGCTTAAGTCATGAAGCAAAATTCGTCAGGTTGTGGTGTGGAAAGGCCAAGTTCTTGAGCACGGCGCGGATTTGCCTCGGATTCTTTTGTACACCCTCACGGACAGCAACGAAATCTGCGGCAAATCTATGATATGTTGGTAGACTGTTTACTAAGCGATTAACTTGAATTTATCAATTTTTCAAATTTAAAATACAACTCTCGGAAGGACGCTTAAAATGGGCGAAGGCAAGAAATGTTAATTATTTGCACATCTTCTTGAACGCTATCAATCTCCTTGTCAATTTTGCCAATTTGCGAGGAAGCGTAACATATCCTGAATATTTCGAGTAATGAAAAGTGCTGCTCAATAACCGTTCCGAATGGGCAAACAATTATAAGTCCCCCCGATTACTCTCTCATCAGGAATGGTGTAAAGTTGTTAGTCTCTAGGGAACCAGAATCTCGACAAGCGATGGCACAACCAAATTTATTTATTAATTTCGGGTATAATTTAAATCAAGAACACATTTGAAATTATTTTTAAAAGGACTCCTGTTAAAGTCGAAATCGGTCCAATTAGAATCACGAATAGACACAAGAATCAGATTTCCATTACCTTGTAAAAACAGGCTAGTGGTACACATGGACATGTGTTGTGTATGTGTATGATTAAACTGTCACTCCAAAGCCCTCTACACTACTAAAATCTTCTCTACTTCATACGCTTTGCCACGCAAGCATGAAAATACTCCTGTTTCTGTTTTCAAATTCAATTAGGAAAATCACTCGGGACCAGCACCATATTTATTTTAAAATATTGATTTGGTGCCACGTTCTTCAATTATTGAGAATATTTGTACATACATACACAAACCGAATAACGTTACACAAAAAAACGATGGCGATGATGGTATAAAAATAGAAGCACAATATTCTAAGGATGAATTGTTTTTGAGGTTGGCTACCGCAAAAGGAAGGTGAAGTGTAGTTGGAACATCCATCTATTTCCGTGTCTGTTGATCCAAAATATATAATCCATGGTATTGGGTGTTTTTAATAATTTTCCTTGTTCGGTTCCGTTACAGTGTCGTGTTGTATTCTAAGCTCTCTTGAGAAAGAGATTTTTTTTTTTACTTTTTATTTATTTGAAACAAAACGCAAAGTTGTACACTTTACTGGATCTAGGATTAAATAATAAATCATAGCATTTATTGCACAGGTGCTATTTTCACAGGAAAAGCTATACATCTACACATAAATAGATATAAACAGGTCCTTTCGGGGGACTGTGGACTACGGTTGTTATCCTTAATAATAATTTGGATCATTCTTTTCGAAGTCTGGGTAACGAAGCGACGGTGTTCGTATGTTTTGGTTTATACTTCACAAGAAAATGAAAAGTAAAAAAGTAAAAGGTATTAAAACTGGTACAATGCAAACCGTGCATGAGATATGAAAAAGGTGGTAATACTGACACAGGGTGATTCTAATCTTAAGCGTCATGCTTTGTGGGTTGCTTTAAATCAGTTTTTAAAGAATATAAGATTTTTTCGTTGATATTGTTTGGTATTTTTTTTAATTTCTCAAAATACTTAAAAATAGACAATACCCCTACATAACTCAATAAGAGTTAAGAAATGTTTGAGGAAGATCCACCATTATTATTGTTACAGCTTCAATAACAGTAAAGAACAAAAGATATCAAATGCACTACTTTTGTAAAAGACTTAAAATTTCAAAAATACATGTTATTAGACTAAAACTGCTTCTTAAGAAAATAACCTTTTATACACAAATTTTTTAAAACATTTTTAAGAAAAAATTTTGTTACGCCAACCTTAAGTTTTTATTATTGTACGAATAAAAGTCTAATTTCCAAAAAAAAATACTAAGCCGTTCTTGAAATATCGAATTTTTCAAAAAAAAAAATTACTTTTTTTTCTAAAAATAGAAAAAATATTTTTTCTTAAGTTTTTAAATGCAATGTTTTTTTTTTAACTTTTTAGGAGCTTCTTTATAAAAAATTTCGTTAAAATCCGTTATGCCGATAATGAGTAATTCAAATTTCGAAAAAATCGTTCTATGGTAGGTACAGTGAGTAATATCTAGATTTCAAAATAAAGATTGATCAAAAGAAAAAAAATTTTAGCAAAATTCTCGGAACCGTTTTTGAGAAAAATACGATTTTCGAAAACCATTTTTTTAAATTTTTATGGAAGGTACCGTTAGTTTTAGATAGAACAAATTTTTTTTCTTAAATCTTGTTGATTATGTTAAGAAACTTTTATTTGACAAGTTTGAAAAAAAATCGAGCATGGGGTTTTCGAAATATTGAGTTTCTAACAAAAAATTTTGAAATTTTTTTTAAAAATCCAAAAATAAAAAATTGAAAATTTGAATGTGTAATAATATTCAAACTTTGGAGGAGCTTTGGCATAAAAAATGATTTAAATCGGCTGTACCGTTTTCGAGAAAATCAAAAACAAAAAAAAGGGACCCAGGGAGGCTACCAAAAATACCAATTTTTTGTAAATTTTTTTTCAACCATTAGCTAGTTTTAACCACATTGAAGCGTGAGTAGGGATGCAACATCGTTAAAAAAACATCGATGTTTGAAAACATCGATGGTTCCACGACAAACATCGATTTTAAAAAAACATCGGTTATAACAACGATACATCGATGTTTTTCCGATGTTTTTCCGATCATACAAGTCTGTGGGCTATACTTATGACGTACTGTACACTAGCAACAAAATATACAAGTCTTACCAGTTTCAACGCAAAAATTTTATAATATTTCCAGTCAACTACACTCTACACCACAAAATAATAAAATTCAACTTTGAAACAAAACATATTTTCTTAATAGGATTTATTTATTTAAATGTTAGTTTGAAAGAACACCGCAAATTTAACACGTATCGTCCGTCGGTCAGCAAAGCAAAGCACGAATGATAGTGACAGAAGAGAATGAAATGAGTGATTTGATTTCGATGTGATGTATGATGGTGATGTATATGTTTTGTACATATGCCATCACATTTGTGAAACGGTCCGCAACACTGAAAATATTGTTTGGGTGTGAGAGGGACAATCTTAGAACGAATATATGGTTTTTCGTATAAACCTAATACAAACACATTTTATGTTTAACACAATTTTGGCAATGTCTATGTTCAACAAAATGAATGAACGATGTCGATGTTTTACAATTTTTCAGTCGATGTATCGGCGATGTATCGGCAACCAAAACATCGATGTTAACATCGATGTTTTTGAACAAAACATCGATGTTTTGGAAACATCGATGTATCGTTTGCATCCCTAAGCGTGAGAGCTTCTTCTTCTTCTTCTTGCTTCTCTTCTTCCTTTTCTTCTTCTTCTTCAAAAAAATGATTTACCAACGATGACTTAAGAAATCAGAGCCCGGCGACCAAAAATTCGTTCAGCCTGTCTACTGTAAGCGTGGGAGCTTCTTCTTTCTTCTCTTCTTCTTTAAAAAAATTTATCTACCTAGGAAATCAGAGCCAGGCGACCAAATTATTATTTGTTCAGCTTGTCTACTGCTAATGCTTACTACAATCTTTCAAATAAAAACAAATGCTCCAATTTAAGTTGTTTGCTCTATGAGTTTATTGAATAGACTGTGACTTTTTTGTGACTTCCTGTGGCCTTTTATACTGTGAAAGGCGACAGCACATTACAATATGAAATTTAGAAAATATGTGTTTATTAACAACTTGGTGTAGCACTTTGACATTTACTTTATAAAAAAAAAAATGTGCTTTCATACAAATGATTTTATATAATGAAAAATTATAAGTGAATTTAAGTACATACATATATTAGGATGACTGTTACAACATGAAATTTTTCAAATTTTTTTTTTTTTAAATTCTGTGGGACAATTTTTGAGAAAAAAAAATATTTATAAAATTTCGAAAAAAAATCGTATGGCAGGTACCGTTATTTTTGGTCTTAAAAGAAACAGAAAAAAACGTCCGGGGGGGAAAAATTAAAAGCCATATCTACCAAGTTTGAAGAAAATCGGCCGAGCCGTTTAGGCTGTAGTCGAACCGACAGACAGACAGACAGACAGACAGACAGAATTACGAGACCCACTTTTTTGGTCTTCGCTATTATAGTAATGTCAACTTTGATCAAAATCTCGATTTCGATTTTTTTTACCTACATATACATACAGTGGTGGAAAAAATAATAGAAACAAGCTTCTTTTATGCCGTTTTTTAAAAACAAAAAGTTTATTGGGAAGAAATTGGAAATTAAAAATACATACAATAAGTCTCTATAAAGTTTAAAATATACACAATATTAAATTTATTAATAAAAAGAAAAGTAGTAATGAGAAAAATTAAAATTAATATTAACAGCCATTTTACCCTGGAAAAAATAATAGAAACAATATTATAATTGTGTTTTTCTTTTTGGTAAAGAGTAACTTAACAGTTAAATTGGTTCATATTCGTTTAGTACTTGGTCGTTGCACCTTTATTTTAAATGACGGCTTGACATCTCCGCCCCATGGAATGAACCAACTTAGCGCATGTCTCGGAAGGTATGGAATACCATACATTTTGTATTATAGACCACAGATCTTCCTTATTCTTGGCTCTGAAGTCTCCAATTTTCCTCTTAAGTATGCCCCACAGGTGTTCTATGGGATTAAGATCCGGGGACTGCGATGGCCACTCCATAACATTTATTTAATTTTTTTAAAGTATTCCTTAACCAATTTTGAGGAGTGCTTGGGGTCGTTATCTTGCATGAATTCCCATTTAATTGGCATGTTCTCTTCGGCAAATGGCAGCATAACTTCATTTATTATTCGTACGTAGTCAGTAGCATACATTTTGTCTTTTATCCAAAAAATTGGACCAACCCCAGATGTTGAGAAGCACCCCCAAAATCATGATATTTCCTTCACCATGTTTAACAGTCTTTTTTGTGTACCTTGGATCGAATTCTGCGTTCTTAGGTCGTCTGACATACATTTTGCCATCGGAATCAGATAAATTTATATTTGTTTCATCCGACCATAAAACGTTGTTCCAATTTGCTCGTTGGGCGTGTTTATTTGCAAAATTCATCCTCTGCAGAATATTTTTCATGCTCAAGAATGTTACTTTTCTGGGACCCCTTCCAGGAAGCCTTGCTTCTATTAGTCGGTTTCTTATTGTACGACTTGAAACAGGCGCATTTAGTTCAATTTTCAAGTCTTTGGAAGAAGAAAAAGCCTTTTTTTACACAGTCGTACCAATATCTTATCAAACCGTGTTGAGGTCTTTCGTTTTCTGCCTCTTGTTTCTGGCTTTGGACTTGAATGGAGAACTGTAAATATCTTCTTTTTTGAACAATTTAATGCTTGTGCTATTTCTTCCATAGTTTTCCCATTTTTTTCTGAAGTTTTTTTATTAAATTGCGCTCAGTAATAGTACAGTGTACTCCACGACCCATTTTTATAAAATTTTAAAATAACTGTTATATTTTTTTTTATTAAAACGACTGAAACACGTGCAAAACTAATAAACAAACTATAAAACGTCTATTTCAATAAAAATAAAAAACGAAATTTAAGTCAAATTGAAAGTCAAAGTACCTTGTTTCTATTATTTTTTCCAGGCAAGATTATCACTTAGCTCATTTTTTTTACCGTTAAGTCCAAACAAAGAGCTAATGACAACAAACGGCTGCACCATTTCAAAGTCATGTTAGGTGTTATTAATATATAAAAAATTAGAACCAAGGAAGACGTAATTGTATGTAGTTATTAATGGTTGATCATTATGTAAACCTTTGTTTCTATTATTTTTTCCAACACTGTATGTACTATCTATATAAGTCGCAAGTAAAAATCCATCACTGCTCATCGATCATGGATCTTGGGACATCTTTTCATAATGGAAGCTCTTTTTTTTCGGTGAATTTTATCTACCCTTAAATCGAATACTATATACATAACATTCTTATAAAAAAGCTAGAGGAAAGGCTTTCAGCCTTTTTGATGGTATTATTGGTTGAAGCAGTTATAGCTTCGAATATCGATCAGCAAATCTAAAACCAGTAGCCTGATAAGCTAATGGCTGAAAATCAAAATAAGACTCCTCATCTTCCCAGGGACTCCCAGAATTTAATCTTGCACATGCAATGCATTGGACAGTTTCTAATAAGCAAACATCTTCCAACATCTGACAATCTTGAACCTGACAACATTGTCAGAAAAGGCAGAAAAGGAAGACCTCACACTGCCCGAACTGAAGCGAACGTGGAACGCATTCTTGCAAGTGTTATGGAGAGTCCAGAAACATCGACACGAAGGCGGTGTGGTCAACTCGGTGTATCTTGCAGTTCATTGGGAAGATTTCTGAAAACCAGATTCCAGCTGTTTCAATACAACAACAAATTTGGGCAAGAATCAAAACCACAAGAGATCCTCAAGAACGTGTTGTTTACTCAGTTCGTTTACAAGAAATGGCAAGGCAGCAAAATGATTTTATTCATAATAAGTGATGAAGCTCATCTAATTAACAATTGCCGTATATGGGGTACTGAGAACCCAAGGTTGATCCATCCGTGGTGTAGCTTCAGGAAATATTATTGGGCCATTCTTCTTTGAAGACGATGCCGCCAATACTGTAACCATAAATGGGGAAAGGTATCAGGCTATGATCGAACATTTTTTGAGGCCAGCGATTGCTGATAGTCCTCAGATGTGGTTTCAGCAGGATGGAGCTACTACGCACACTGCTCGCGCTACAATGGCGCTGATAAGGGAAATTTTCAGCGACCGAATAGTTTCTCCGTTCTCCGGATTTGACTGGACCAGACTTTTTTTCTGTGGGGTTATTTGAAGGGTAAAGTATACGTAAATAAACCCACTACTATCCCGGCGCTGAGCCCAGATGCCCTACAAAGTGTTATGGAAAACGCTCTAGAAAGAATCCGCCTCTGTGAGCATAAAGCTGGTGCTCATTTGAGGGACATTATGTTCCATACTTAGCCCAAAAAATCTCCATAAATCATACTTCGTGATTCTAAAATAAATTATTAATAAAAAATTAAATCTATAATAGTTATTATCATTTTATAATAGCAAGTCACTTTTGACCCACCCTGTATGTATGATTTTTTCAAAAGTTTTAGGTTATCCAATTCTGGGTTAGTAAGTACTGAAAGCAACATTTTTTAAAGTGAACAAATTTTCTAAAAAACAATCCTTAAAATCAAACTTTATATTGGTAACATTTTTAAACGTGAAACTCTGATCACCCTGTATTTGAATAAATGAAAACCAAATCATAAATATATAAAAGATGAGTTTTAAGGGATTTTAAGGGTGTTAAGAATGAAATCCCTAATAGGAGTGAATCCCAGACACGAGATTTTGTATGTAGGTTGTCAGAAATTTTTAATATAATCTGATTAAGTACGCGAGTTTTGATTTCAAATAGATATGGACTTGATAAGTAATAATGAATCTTGACTTTCCTTGTTGAATATTGTGCACATTTCTATGGAGATCTATAGTGGGAGATATTTTAAAAATGATTTTTTGACTTAGGATAGTCCCTGACGGCGCGGCGGTGGCGTCGTCTTTTTAAGAAGTATTGAGAAAATCTGATTTCGAAAGATAATTTTTTGTCATCAATGTTTGAATATGATTTCGGGAATGTTGTCGGCAAGGTCGGCGCGTACATGGCATGATCTGGAATTTCAATTTCCAAACACTCTTTGCAGTAAGCCAGGCTGTTTTTGGCTTTTTAATGCTCAATTGGACCGTTTAGCACACTATGCTGCATGAGAAATCGCTTGTTCTGTCTTTTCTTTTTTCGAAAACGATGTATAGTTTCTTGAATAAATCGCTATGATAGACGATTATGAGCAACATGTAACGCGTGATGTGTTTCTCAAATTTGACATCTTTCGAAAATAAATTTGAACAATTTGCAAACGTTGCTCCGGCGGTCGATTCTGCAGTGGTTAAGAAGACCAGGAGGCCGAAACACTGAATAACATATCAACATTCAAGGACACAACCAGTAGCAGCCGTCGGCGTAGATTGAAATATTGGAATGTTTAATGACCATTTAAATATCTTTAATAGTAAGAATAAGGAGGATAGGTACTAAGTGGCTGCCTTGTGGGACCCCGGAGTTAGTTAAGAAATTATCAGGGAAGAAAGATCTGGATCGAACTTTGTAGTAACAGGTTTTCAGGTAAGAAGAAAGCCATCCATCTTGGAGTCGTTCTCGGTCCAATGTTGTGCCTTTGATGATGGCGAAAAGCTTACTGATACGAACGTAGAGAATTCAACTAACAAAATAAATGCAAAAATTTAAATTTAAAATTTTAGATTTTAAGTTTTGGATACTCATCTTATACAGTGGGTCAAAGTACGATGTAAGTATAAAATGTGTCTCTGTTATCATAATTCAAACTCGCTGACATACCAGTTTGAGCATTAAGCGAATGTAACTTAAAGTTTGTTAAATCATGTTCCAATGCGTATCTGTTATCGAAGCTATGCATTCCCTAAACACGTTTTCTTTTTAAGGTGGCAGCAGCTGAGAATTGAACCTAGACATGCAACAGTCTAATGTACTCACAATTATGGCATAGGCTAGCGGCGTAGAACCAATTTCGAAGCTATATTTGCCTTTCTTGTTTGCTTTTATTCAAATCTATGTCCATAGAGACAAGGATATCAAAATTATTTACTATAAGAGTTTAATATTCCGATTCTCCCCACCTTCCCTGATACTTCACAAGTGACAAGAAGAGGTGAAATTGATTTTGTGACTTTTTCGAATTTTGCCCCACAGTCACAACTTATGAAATTCACAAAAAACAATCGAAATTGTGATCTCCTTCAAAACAGTCAGAATTCACAAATTGCTTGAGAAAGATTGCAAAGTTGACATATGCTGTGGATTTATTGCGTGGGTTTTGGGAGAATTCGAAAATTGTTACAGAATCACAACAATCCTCAAATGGAATAGTAATAACTGTGAAAATTTATGATCGTAATGGGAAACTGAAATGAAAGAGGCGAAGGGCTTACGACAAGACTTGGCTACTGGCTATAGCAACATAACTCTGTTTTAAACAGTCTATTTAAGAAATCCGAAAAAGAAAAAACTTCATAATTATTACCAATGGCAATACTGGTCAAAGGCACAAACCTAGCCTTTTAAAATAAATCACCAAGTCACTGTCGGATGTTTTCTTGAAATCGAACAAAAATTGACTGTGAATGGATAAAGGGAACTTTTTCAACTAAGATTTCCATATTCGGGTGATTCTACAAACAATGGAATAAAATGATACAAATTTCGGCACGACATTTTTCGATTCCAAAAGTCGTAAGAGTTGTTCTAGATGATCATTAGAACGTCCCTTTGCGTTGTTGAAAGCGGCCAGTTAAAAAAAAATGAAAAAATGACGATTTTAATGACATTTTTTGAAAAAGGATGTTCAGGGTACTGAGTTTTTTTTAAGGGAACTGAATAAATCTTTATTTTTTTTTTCTTATTTTCTCTTGGGTACACATTGAAATATAGAAATTAAATTTAATTATTCTTCATAAACATAAAATTCATGGTAAATAAATATTATTTAGCATTTTATTAAGAGAATATAATATATTATAAATAAATATTTTTTTTTTCTAAGAGTCAATTTAAAATAAATTATATTCTTTTTAAAAATTTTAAAAATATTTCGCAATGAAGTTCGAAATTCAATATAACTAAAAATTTCTCAAGTTTCTGAATAAAATACCCAAGTAACATCGTTGGAGCTAAATGTTATTTATATGTTCTTAAATAGCTCTGAGAGAGTTAAATGCACGGCCCTAGCTCTATTTCAAAACATATTGCAGCTCTTGGTAAACGAATTTAAATATCTAGCTCTATAATGGAGTTTCTTAACAATCTGTAGATATGTTACATTTACGAGCTTTTTGCTCGATAAATTTGCTCCATAGTAATGTTTTTATCAGCTGTTGGAAAGCATGTTAGCATTTTGATACTGCACCCTTTAAAATAGCTCTTTAAGAGCAAAAGAATTTTTTAAAGATTTACTTAAGAGCTACAAGCTATATCTTAATGTGTGTTTAACAAAATGGCGAGTATTTAAGAATTTTTATAAAACAGGAAAAGAAAACTATTAACAGTGCTGTGATGACTCCATTTTCAAAAGAATCATGATAAACACAGAAGCCTTATCCAAAAAAGTGCACGAGCAAAATAAATATTTTTTTCTCAAGTTAAAAATTGAAATAAAAAAAATTTACCATCCACTTAAAACAAATTATTTAAGAAGGGCGTTGTAATATTTCGAAGTACAATATCAACATTTCTGATAAAAATGAAATCGCACTTAGAAATCTCTCCCATGTTGAACGTATTATGGCTTTTAATTATTACCTTTACTCATTGTCCTATGAAAATAAATTATGATGCTAAGATGATTTACCAACACAAATAATAATTTCTTTTCGTGTTCAATAGTATGATTTGTATTAATTTAATAATACTAATAAAAAACGTAAAAGCACGCGGCTCTACGGCGGTTTTAAAGTGTATATTAAAGCTTTTAGCTGTCAAAACCTACTTACAAGCACTATTAAGGAGCTAAAAAGTGCTCTTAAACTCAATGAATTAGCTGCAAGTGGGCTCCATGCTTGCTCTAAAGGCGCATCTAGAGCGTGTTTTTGAATTAACTAGCTATAAGATTAGCTCCGAAAGCGCTTTTCAAGCATTAATACAGCTAAAATTGTTTCTATATCATTTGCTCATTTATTAACCAGGGGACTGAGGCCAGGGGACTGAGGTTTTTCATGGTTTTTGTGCAAAAAAGGTACGAGTATTAAGGTTTCACTTTGAAAAATAAAAATATATATATAATATTACAGTTTTATTAAACCTATACTATACTTCTAACAAATATGCCTTCTTACATATGTTATGTGATTCTAATTAAATGAAAAGACTTTTAGTATTAAAACTAAATAAGAAAAAGAAGTTTATTCAAAGACAGAAAGTACAAGACTGACTTATCATATTATCTTAATAACTACGATAGGATATAATGTAATCTCAGTATTTGTGTCTTCGTGTATATCTATATTATTTATATAGGTATTGGATATTCAACATTAGTTTAAGTGTTATACAATTTATACTATTTAATTATACTTTATACAACATCTCCTTTTTATACAATATGTTTTTATTTTAATGAATTCATTTTTTTTTTTTTTTTTTTTTTTTTTTAAATTCATATAAGACTTATGAAATTTGTATTAAATATTTTAAAGTAGAAATAGTTTATAAACAGTTTGAAGATTTGGATTTCTATTCAAAAATAAATACTTTAAATTATTAATAAGAAATTATAACTTCTGCTGTTAGAAAAATGTCATTTACTTTTTTATTAATTAAAAGCTAAACGATTAGGTGGCGCTACTGTTCTTCCAAAACGAGTTACATATTCAGGCGTTGGAGTGAGGCAGGGCGAATTACTTGAACGTTGTACATCTTCATTACTACCTTTTCCTTTAATTTCTGAAGATTCTTGTTGACTTTTTTCAACATTAAGTTCATTTTGAATCTGGTCATTAACTTCCAATTTAATTTTGTCCGTATCCGTTAAAGATCCCTCTAGAATATGTTCTCTATTACGTCGATATTTGGAACCATCATCTGAACTTATTATATAAGATCGAGGTTCTGTACAGTGCTTTAACACCGTACCTGGTTCCCAATTTGAAATCGGTGTTTTCTTGTAATAAATATTTTGACCATTCGTCAAAATTGGTAATGCCTTAGCACTTTTGTTGTAATAGTCGCGGGTCTTATTTTGCTGAAGTTTTATTTTCTTGATGTGGTCTTCAGTGTCAACATTAATGGGTTTTAGATTTTCAATTAAAACTGGAATCTTTGTTCTTAACTGACGAGACATTAAAAGTTCCGAAGGGGAATTTAAATTTCCCTTTCGAGTAGTTCTATACTGCAAAAGAGCCATATACGGATCTGAATTTGTTTCATGACACTTTTTAAGCAATTTTTTAATGGTCTGAACAGATCGTTCAGCTAAACCATTGGACCTAGGAAAATATGGACTTGAGGTGACATGATCTATACTCCATTGTTCAGAAAATTTTTTGAACTCTTCAGAGTTAAAAGGTGGTCCATTGTCACTAAACATTATGGTTGGAATTCCATGACGGGCGAAAATTGACTTGAGGTGAGTTATAACAACATTACTTGAATAACTTTTATTTAACTGTGCGATTTCGATATACTTTGAAAAGTAATCAACCACCAATAGATACATAGATTTGTTGAATTCAAATAAATCCATTCCGATTTTGAACCAAGGAATGGACACGACATTGTGAAATTGTATCGGTTCTTTCTGGTTTTTTGAACGGTGGCGTATACATACATCGCAATTTTTTATGACGTTTAAAATATCTTGGTCAATATTAGGCCAATATATTGAACCTTTGGCAAGATTTCTACATCTTTCAATGCCCATGTGTCCTTCGTGCAAAAGCATCAGAATATCATGACGCATTTTTGAAGGAATCACTAGGCGGTTTGACTTGTATAAGAGATTATCTATGACTTCAAATTCATTTCGAATATTGTAGTAAGGCATTACAAAATCAATAATTTTTGTTTTGCTATTCGGCCAACCAGAATAATGGTATTCAATAACTTTTGATAACACCATATCTTTCTTTGTTTCATTTTGTATTTCTTCATACTTTGATTTTGACATTGATAAAGGACGTGAAGAAAGGACTAAATTGCAATGGAGACTTATGTCTTTGTCAAACTCCGTTAAGGTTTCGTTTGGCATTGCGGCACGAGACAATGTATCAGCGACATACATGTACTTTCCCGGTTTGAAAATAACTTTTAAGTCATACGCTAAGAGTCTAAGCATAAATCGCTGTAACCGAGCTGGGACTTTATACAACGCCTTCTCAAAAAGTGGGACCAAAGGTTTATGGTCTGTTTCAACCAAGACTGACTTGCCAAAAACAAAAGAATGAAATTTTGTACACCCGAACAAAATCGCGAAAAGCTCTTTCTCGATTTGGGCGTAGTTTTGTTGAGACGTTGTGAGTGTAGCTGAGGCGTATGCAATGGGATTTCCTTCATGTGAAATTACAGCTCCAACTGCATTTTGTGACGCATCTACTGAAAGTGTCAATGGTTTGTTGACATCGAAATATGTTAAGACCGGCGTGTTAGAGATCAACTCTTTTAATTTTTTAAATTCTTTTTCATGGTCTTCGGACCAATGCCACTCAACATCTTTCTTTAAAAGATTACGCAAATTTACATTTTCGGCAGACATGCCCTTGACAAAAGTACCTAAATAATTTACCATACCAAGGAACCGTTGCAACTCTGTCATGCACCTTGGCCTGGGTATAGCACAAATTGCTTCTACTTTTGATGGATCAGGACGAACACCATCATGACTAAAAAAATGACCGATAAAAGTTACTTGATTTTGACAAAATTTTGACTTTAAGGGGTTAAATTTTAAACCTATTTCTCTGGCTCTTTGCAAAACTTGCTTCAGGATTTTGTCATGCTGTTCCTTGGTCTTGGCATGAATTAAAAAGTCATCAATATAGATTTCGAGGTTTGGTATATCACTAAATTTTTTAACCATTTCGCAATGAAATATTTCTGGGGCCGCATTTATACCGAAAGGTAGGCGCAAGAAACGACGTCGGCCAAAAGGCGTATGAAATGTGCACAACATTGAAGATTCTTCATCCAATTGAATCATCCAAAAACCCGAGTTTGCGTCTAAAACAGTAAAATATTTCGAACCATTTAATTGAGCTTTAAATTCTTCTACATTTGGGAATTGAAAATGTGGGCGAAGAATTGCTTTGTTTAAATTACGCGGATCAAGACACAAACGTAAATTGCCATTGGGTTTTTTAACTAAAACAATAGAGTTAACCCATGGGGTCGGCTCTTTAACTTCTCTTATGACATTGAGATTTTCTAATCTTTTAAGCTCTTTTTTAAATTCTGGCATCAACGCGAAAGGAATTTTACGAGGGCTGTCAACCATTGGAGTGACATCACATTTAACTTTCAAATGACACTTTTCCTTTAAGCACCCTAATCCTTCAAATACATCTTTAAAATTTGAAATAAAATTTGGCAAATTCTGAATTTCATTATTTTTACAACATAGTGTATTGACATTTAAGTTAAATTCGTCAGTTTTCTTAATTAAATTCATTTCAAGACACGTTTTGAGACCTATAAGACACTTGCAGTTAATTTCGACAATTATAAATTTAATATTATAGACTATATTTTTATAAGTACAATTCAGCATGCAATATCCTAATGAACAAATTTTTTCTCCACTAAAGGATAATAAATTTTGTTTACTTGACTTAATTAAACTGCGTGACAATCCAAGTGTTTGTAGCTGATTGACAGACATGACATTACCTTGAGCTCCAGTGTCTAGTTGACAAGAAATGTTGCGGTTATTAATCTGTAGTGAAACATACCATTGTGGCTCATCTTCATCATGTTGATAACGTTGTTGATTTTGGAATTGTTGTTGATGACGTTTTTGATGCTCGTTCTGACGTTGTAGAACGCCGATAAACAATGTTGACATGACGGATTCTGTGTCGGACACATTAGGCGCTAATTCGATGTTGCGAACTTGAAGGTTCCTTCGACACATTTTAGAAAAATGATTTTTACCTCTACATCTGTAGCAAGTTACACCAATAGCTGGACATGTGTATTTGTGAATCTGACCACAATTTTTACATAAGGTATTACGGTTTGACGAAGAAAACTGTGAAAACTGCTGATGGTTATTTTTTTGACTGCTTAGATGATTATGACGTGAATGACGGGATGAGTTTTGAAGATTTTGTGACGACTTGATATGAGATTGTGGCGATGACGACGATGACGTAGACGTATTATGTTGTTGGAGAGTTGACTTGGGAAGATGACGATGATGACGATGATTGTAGGCTCCCGATGACGAGTTGTGGTTTTGCAAAGCACCGATAAAACTGCTTGTTTGTTGGGCTTGCAATTGCTGGACATGCTCTTTATTGAGTTCCATACTTCGAGATGTTAAGACTGCTTTATCCAAAGTAATTTTATCTTCATTTAGAAGCTTTTCTTTTAAGTGAGAGAACCTATTGTGAAGAGCACAGATAAATATGTCGCGTACTAAGTCCTCACGCAAGGTTCCAAAATCACATGTAAGGCTTAAATTCTTAAGCGAAGTGACAAATTCATCTATGGATTCGTCTGAACCTTGGCGCCGGGAAAAAAATGAATACCTTTCCATAATTATATTAACCTTTGGTAGAAAGTAATCATCCAATTTTTTGACAAGCACATCGTATTTTATTTTGTCCAGATCTTCATTAAAAGAATTAAATATATCCAATGAATCAGGGCCCATGTAATGTAGCAGCAATGCTACTTTGCGGCTATCTGGTTGAGCTTCAAGACCAGAAGCCCGTAAATAAATTTTAAATAGACTTAACCAATGTCTCCAAGTGGCTGGAAGATTATTGCTTTTTAGGTTAAGTGGTGACACTGAGGAGACAGGCGTCTCTGATGAGAAGGAAATCACTTGAGTTCCATCTGTTTTTTCCGGACCAGGCATTTTATTTGTTCAAATTTTAATTAAATTTCTGACTTGATTTTATTTTAAATTTAGTGACACACACCTGACACCATGTTATGTGATTCTAATTAAATGAAAAGACTTTTAGTATTAAAACTAAATAAGAAAAAGAAGTTTATTCAAAGACAGAAAGTACAAGACTGACTTATCATATTATCTTAATAACTACGATAGGATATAATGTAATCTCAGTATTTGTGTCTTCGTGTATATCTATATTATTTATATAGGTATTGGATATTCAACATTAGTTTAAGTGTTATACAATTTATACTATTTAATTATACTTTATACAACAACATACAAATTTGTTTTGTAAAACCTCACCAGAGGACTGATAATCTAAAGGGACAATCCACGACTTCTTGCACAAATGTCTTTTTCACAATACTACTCGTAACATAAGAAACAGAATCGATTTGCATAACAATTTTATTGTAAGGAGATTTGGTACTTCAAATTGCTATTACTGGAAATTCGATCGATATCCTAGGTATTGATTTTTCGACTGTTTCAATATGCCAGGGGACTGATACAAAAAGCGGGGGACAAAGTTTAATTAATTTTTTTTTGTAATAAAATAAATTACTAAAAAATATTTATCTATTTCGTAGCAAAGATGTGTTATTTTCCGTAACTTTGGTGCAATTCATCTAAGTATGAGACCTGAAAAAAGAAAATGGTAATAATTTTTCTTTGCGAAAACGCACTGGGGACACGTCAGGGGACTGAGAATCAGACACTTTGAAGTTTTTTTGAGCAATATAAAATAAGGTCAACCTAATGATATTGTTAGGCCAGGTAGATATCAACAAGATTTAATTTTATAAAAAAAATCAGATTAAATAATTAAAATTAATTAAAATATTTCTTGGGCCACCGAAAATTCCATCGTTTGTAGAATCATCCATTCACTAAACAAAATTATCGATAAACTTACATCATTCTACAGTCAAATAGAAAACTGCCAATCGACATCATAAGCTATGTATGTACACAGCATACATCGATTTCAACGTCTTGTAAAGTTATTTTATACCGGATGTATTGGGTAAGTTCTTAGCTCGAAAGCCGCTTATACATCCGAGCAGTTAATCTGCACGATTACAAGTATTGTCTGAGCTCTTCAGCCGATAATAAGAGTCGTCTTTCAGTATAAAACCAGACTAACCTTTATTAACAAAATTTTCTCCTTTTTATACTTAATTAAATCAATGTATTGTTTATCGGTACTTACATATATTTTTCTTTAAATCATTCAGTGTTACAAAATTTTATTTATAACCCACAAAGAATTCGCAAAAGAATTTAATGTCCAGTTGACAAAATAAACTTTCAGTTGTATTTCCTCAAGGGCATTCCAATTGCTTACTCAATAAGTGCAGTCATAAACAAAATTCGTCATAAATACTTTTCTTTCACACCCTATGCATTAGGGTGTGTCACTTTTAAATGTAATAGTGCTCAAATGTTGTATTAGGGTCAGAGGTTTAAGAACATGTAAAAAAAAAATAAGATATCGTTTGTCTTTGGCTCGCTCAAATGGGTTGAAGTTGAAAAAAAAAATTTAATTTACAGTAAATTTTTTTTTTTTTTTACGTATACTAAAAAAAAAAATTAACAAAATACAGAAAGAATTTTTGTCTTTACAAAAAGATATACCACGATATTGTAGGTGGTTCCGTTGATTTTTAAGAATTTTTTTTTGAAAAAAAAGAAAAACGATTTTACATAAAAAAATGATTTTTCTTCCTTCTTTTATTATTTCATATCTTCTTTACCAAGTGTTCAATTTAAACAAATATAAGCTTAAAAGTTTTTCCTTGCAATTATCTTTGACTTGAAAGCCTAAAAATATTTTATATAATTTTTTTATATCCACACGGTGCAATTTAAAACAACACCTTTTTCAAAAATCTCGAAAAATCAAATTTTTTTGGAGTTCATCCTATTTTTGAGGGAGCCAAAGATATTAATTAAAATGAAAATTGTAAACGCAGGATTTAATTTTGATAAGCAATGCAACTTTTAAAGGCTATTACATTTGAAAATACCATAGTTGAGCACTTTGACACACCCTACTATGCATAGCGACCGACTGCGGCATATTGTGTAATATGATCAGGTCAACGTACGATGGTGACGATGGGTGATGTCTGACCATACCTAACATAATCACCAAATGTAGGTCGATATACATAGGAGTGCATTGTCGTGTTATTTACATTTTTGTTTTTATTCATTTAATTATAATTGTTTATAATTGTTTATTGATATGATATGCACAACAATCTCTACATCAGACCAACCAGAGCCAGAATTCGCACAGACTTTCCTGTTTGCTGATGACTCCCTCAAGTCCGCTAAGTCCTTTTACCAATAACTGCTGCTAGAATATGTGAAAACCCACATAAGTGGATACGAGTACTGCCAGCGCTCGAGGTTCAAAATTGACACGACCCAATCCAAACTCAAAAAGTAGAGGAGCCGCAAAAGGAGAAACGCAATATAAGCCTATCTGACGGAACTCTGCTGTCAACAAAAAATAAAGTCAAATACTTGGCAGCTCATATTAGCAAGCTGTACCGGTTTGATCCCCAGCTGTCCAATGTTGCGAGAACAAAACGGACTTATCTAATAGACAAAGCTTGTTTTGCGGAACTGCACAGGGATGAATTACGATAGGATACGCAATACAGACGTCAGCAACAAGATATTGTATGAAACAGCTAAAATTCTACAACTTGCAAGATACCTCGTTCAGTTCAGCTAAATAAGACGCCTACGGAATCAAACCAACCACCCAAATCCTCTAATATGGGCAACCTATTCAATATATTGGCGAGAGGCTTCTGGGGGAGATTTATGCTTGCTTACATTACATAAATATTTTAAATAATAATTATTATATTATTTAGCAATAAAAATCGATTTTGATGAATGTTGCAGTTTTAACCCTGCTCAGAATTTTTAACAACGTTTATAATATCTATATTAGTATATTTATTCGTTACCAAAAAAAACTCACGAGGGATGTTCGGTTTGTGAGGCTCCGATTTGTGATAAACATCGTTTACTTTTTTGTTATTCTTGTGCAGGTTACACTGATTAATTTTGTTTGCTATTTTTATAATAATACTACAGTCCTGTACTATTTGAAGTTTCTACTAATTTTCCTATTATCCTTATATGAAAAGAATGTTTTGTATTGAAAAATTATTAATAAACTATGAATAAAGTTTGAAAATTGCAATTTTTTTTTCTTCAATGTAGCGCTCTTCATAGTACAAAATAAATATACTTTTTCTCTAAGACAAATATGAAGTATTTTTTTCTTGAAGGTATACATCTTGAGAGTATCTCATTAAATGTTTAGCTCAAAATATTAAAAAATGAAAAAAACAGAATTTTTTTGGTGAAAATGATCATTTTCACCACTTTTTTTCAATTAACAATTTTTTTATTAATAATAAATATGAATATTTTTGTTTAAACCTACTTCATCTTACAAAATACATATTATTGATCAACACAGAATTTTTTTCAAGCAAAAAAAATCAATAGCTGGCTCACAATACGATATTTTGTTGTTGGGGCATTTCGTACCCCAGTGTGGCAGCTATGTTATTCTACAGAAGTGTGGCAGTTAAGGGTTAAACAACTTTAATTTAACTTTAATTAAACTTTCTGGAGTACAGAGTGAAAATCTATTTTTTTTATAATTTTGAATGCACTAAGGGGATTTTGACTACCTGATTAACAATGCAACGTGCAACTTGCAATGGACGTTAACATAAATTCAATATTCTTGGTAATGGACTGGACGCTTCGTTTATTCGGATGACAGCTTCCAAATGATTGAAACACAAAACAAAACACAAATGTTGCCCATTGTTGATTTCTCCTGCAGTAGATTTGTAAATGTGTGCATCTTCTTCTTTGTCCCGGCACATATACTATACCGAGGACTATCCTTAGAATGTTTGCGTACAGTAACCTTAGGAAGGTTATAGAGGTATAAAAGGCGATGGTACACATAGCTTCTGAATGTCTGAAAGAATTCCATATTCGTGTATTGCATCTAGAGAAAAATGAACTCAACAGTACGTCCGAAGTTGGAATCAAAAAACTCATATTTGGGCACCTGCCCCCACATGGAACTCAAGGTTTAAGCGAACGTATGCTTTATAAATAGATTACAGCCGGATTAGAATAGGTGGCACTTGGTAATGTGGTAACTCCATACAAGGTGCCATGTATTGTACATATCAAGAACCGAAAGCTTTTTGGTTTCCTCAAGATTCGTGCCACTGTTCAGTGAAGTATGCTACCAGGTCACTGGTAGACCTGATTCTAAATCAAGAAAACATCGTTTAGGAGGAATCATAAAGATTGCATAATGACTACAACTCATAAACTTGGAATATATCTGCAAAATCGGGAAACAACTGCCAAGGAGCACAATGTCTGTGCATGAAATAATAAGAAAGATTGCAGTTTTCGAGGGTGTTCTTAAGTACGCCAGGCTAGGCAGATACATATATCAAATGAACGTATTTTGACTTTAGAAATACACGTTCTCAATTTTTTTACAGGATTTAAAAGTTCCTTACTTTTTAACAAAAACTGATCAATAACCTCTTCACCTTTAAAAACAAAATAAGAATTTACGCACATAAGGGTTTTGAGTTAAATAACCATGTGACATGATGCAGCAAAACAAAGAAAAAGAAAAAGGATAAAAAGAGTGAAAAGAACCTCTTTCAAATTCCAAGCAAATCCTCCAGTTATAAAAATATTTCTCCTTGTTTTTTGTAGCGCCAATAAATTACACAATTACAAGATTCATCCAAGCAACCACATGAAAGCAAAGAAGTTTCTCCAAGTCATCCGAACAATTTCACACTATGCATTACATCGTTTGTTAGCTTTTAACTATTCCAGGGACGAAAAGTCTTTCCACTTTTTTCGTTCAGTCTGTATACAATACACATATCCACTGAAATATATCTCATTCACCAATTGACGTATAATCAAGCAACAACACCAACAATCTACGTAATCCTTTTCACACCTAACTTCCTCCGCATCCACCCACCACACATTTTTGTGGAAAGGAAAGATAGAGTAGACAAAATTACCTATACATATTTTAACATCCTGCTTCTTATTTGCAAGTGTCAAAATGTATTCCTTGTGGCAAAGAGGAGGCACAAATTAACACTTTTCTGTTTGCACTCATTAGGACCGCAAAAATTCCCACGGAGACTTTTCTACCGATTCCCCTTGACGTTCCTTACCCGGTACCAGCTGCAGGGTGTCTGTCTGTACTGTTTCAATATGGGGCAGGCAAACTTAGACACAAGAGGGCCATAAAGGGAGAAAGTGAATCTGAACAGAATCCTGCCGCAGATTTTGGTTACCAAAATGTTGCGCTTGAGGAAAACTTACACAAATGAGGCAGAGGCATTCACAGAATAGCTGCTACAGAAACAGGATACAAGGCAAACAATCTCTGTGCAGGGAATATTCCTTGTTATGTTATTCAGCGAAAGAAGGCATACACAAATATAATATCCTTTTCATCAGCGAGAACACTTTGTAATGCGATACGTATGGATACGAGTACCAATGCGCACACAGGACCTTTCAAACATCCGAACACCCAGCACGAGATGGGGTTTCGTATTGTGCAGGGCTATTGATGAGGAATTGCTTTTTTACACACGGGTATTTTATGTGCTCTCTCACTTGAGTCTTTTGCTTATCATGTTTCGATTGGATCACGAACTAGGACTCCGATACGTTCGTACCTTTGGGACGACAGCGAAAATCCGCAGTGTGGAATTGACAGACTATAAAAAATAGACAGCGTCAGATGGAGCAAGAAGTGGATTACAGAGATGCTTACGCCTCCCAACAGAAGTGCCTCCTCTATTGGAATTTTCGCTTTTGGCTTAACGTTTTTTGGAAAACTGATTCAGTTTGGCAATAGAGGGGGTCTTGTTATCTTTACTGTTAGAGGGTATTGAATCTTTTTAAGTGATGACTGACTGAAAGGAAAACATGAGTTTTCAGTGCTTTTGTGATTTGAATTCGAGATCAGCTATGTTCTTCTTTTGTTGTATGAAGTTTACAGGTAAGCCATGGCAATGTAAAATCTAATATTTATTTAGGCGCATTTCATTTTACGAGAGGGATACGAATATGAAGGTTATAGAAGATAGTTACTGCAAGAAAAAATTAAGTATATGGCATATATAAAGGAAGTCTATACTGTAAGTAGTAGGTACTATTCTGACAATGGAAGATATGTATGTAGGTGAAAGATGGGAATCGTGAGTGACATATGGAGGGCTCACAGCGAACCGAGTCATAAAAAAAATCCAAAACTAATGCCAAAATCTCCGAAAAATTGACCTCTATTCAGTGCTATAATGAACTAATTCAAAAACTGTTTTGTTCCTTAGTTAACGGTGAAAAAACCAAGTCAGTGGCTCTCATTTTCGATTTATTTCGAAGCATAAACGAACAAAGTCAGTATTATTCAGTTTTCGTCAATTTTGTCCTCGAACAGAAGTGGGGTATGGTTTGTTTCGTCTTTTTCATCTCATTCTGCATGCTGCCCCCTTGAAATCTCCATAGTAGGGCACACTATAGGATTTGGGGTATGTGCGAGGTTGGGTGTATACTTACTTACTTAGGTCCTCAGACTTTTTATGTCCGTGGGGGACCCCTAGTGGGGCATAGTGCATCCACAACGCCAGCTTGCCATCGTGTTCGGTCCCTGGATATTAGTCGCAACTCCCTCCAACTCTTGCCTAGTTGGGCTGACTACTCCTCGACTGTCCTTCTCCATGAGGTTCTCGTCGTCCAGCTCTTCTTCCTTCTTTAGTGAGCGGAATCCTTTGCATTGCATGCGCCGAAATACAGTTGTCGTATTTTCGAAGCGTGCGTCCGATCCACTGCCACTTTCGACGTTGTTATAATGGAGTCAATAGGTTCCTGAACCGTTTTCATGAGGAGCTCTTCGTTTGAAATACGATTGGGCCAGAAAATCCTAAGGATGTTTCGTAGACTTCTATTAATGTACGTTTGCAGCTTCTTAGTGACACCTACTGCTACTTTCCAAGTGCTGCAACCGTAAAGTAAAACGGATTCGACGTTGGATCAAAACAGTCGTAGCTTAGTTCTTAAGCTTAGAGAGTTATTTCTCCATATACCGGTTGTTGAGAAATATTTATGAGAGAAGATGATTGGGTTCCGAGGCTGATCATCTTTGATTTGCCGAAGTTGATTTTCAGACCCTCGATTTCTGCTTCTCTGTCCACCCCTGTTGTCATTTGGTGGAGATCCATGATCCTATGAGAGAGCAAGCATACATCGTCCGCATAGTCAAGATGTTTCAGGTGAGACATCAGTGTCCATCGAATCCCTCCGTTTCCCGTCAGGGCCGCTCGCAGGACATCGTTTATCACCAACAGTAACAATATTTGTGACAGAATTCAGCCTTGCCTGCCACTTTGGACTTCAAACTCTTCTGACAGGCTCTCTTCGTGCGAAACATGACTTTTGGATCCATCACAAGTTGCCTTAATAATAGCTATTAATTTATCCAGGATACCCTTCCTGCCTAAAGCAAATCCAAATAAATTCTCTATTGACGCTATCGAAAGCCTTCTCAAAGTCAATGAAAGCTGTTGAAGTGGTGATCAATATTTGACGCACTGCTCAATTATGATCCTTAAAGTATTGATATGATCAATGTATGAGGATCCAGCGTGGAAACCTGCTTGTTCGGCATCGAGTGTGGTTTTAAGATGTTCCCTGATGCGTTCCAGTACTATTTTCTCTAATATTTTGGCAACGGCAGGCAGGACGCAAATCCCTCTTCCAGTTTTCGGAGTTGGGTGTATGCATTTAAAAAATCTGGATTTAAAGAAACTTTGAATGTATCCTATTTTTCCAATGGCAACAGCTGCATTCTAAATAAACATATATGTGGCCAAATTAGCACTTCATTTCATAATTTTGAAAAAAATTCCTACAATCCCTTTAAAATTTTGAACAAAATAGCGTCTATCCAACTCGTCGTAAAGTTACGTCAGATAAAAAAAGGGATATGATAGATTTACTTAAATTTATTCCACTCATGTACCATAGTTTTTATAAGAACCTACCCATTAAACAAGAGCTAACAAAAGGAGCCAACACCAGAACCAACCCTAAAGTGATGAAGACGATGAAATGATGAAATTTTTTATCACTAATAACTGTTTTTTTTTTAATAAGCTTTACTTTGTAATACATTTCTTTTTTTTTAGTTTTTGAAATAAATATATTGTTTGGTTTGCTCTTTTTTTTTTAAATTATAGATACCAATTTTTATTTTCTTTAATGACAATTTTTCATAATTTTTCGATGCAATAATAAATAAACCAAGTCACATTTTTTTTAATTTTTCTTAAATATTGGGTACATTTTTCAATTCTTGTTTTCTATTTTTGGTTAAAAGAAAACTGGGTGAATAAACTTTCTAAATGTCTTTACTATGAGTTAAATATGTATTTCAGTAATTAATGGTATGTAGTTTATTTACCTAACCTCTTAATATCTTCGAATTCACTTTTTCTGACTTGGTTCGGTTTAGCTGTGAGGCCTCCATATAGAGATCTACAGAATAGAGTAGAAATATACGCATTTTTTTGACAGTTTGAAAGCCTACGTAGTTAAAGATATATACATTCCTTTTTGGTGTTTGAATAGATACTCCGCATATCGCCCAAGCTTATTCATTGGAACATTTTGATTTATTGATTTTAATTCTTTAAAATTAAAAAGTTTAATGAAAATATTAAGTTTTCAATAACTTTTTCGGGAAACTGAGTTAAACATGCAGTTATACTAATTCGAATATTCTCTATCGTTAGGCGCTATCCCCGTTGCTCTATCTTCATTATTAACGAAGTTACAGAAAGCACTTTTGCTCTATAAACCACACATTTTTGGGTTCTTTTGATGCTTATTTGCCGTATATCCAAAATGTCTACTAGGTGAAGCAGTTTTTGCATAAAAGTTTGAAAATCAAAAGCTGAATGCTAAACTGCCCCATTGCATTTTTTTTAATAAAATGAATAAAACAAAAAAGTTAAAAAAAAATTAATTTTAAGAAAAGTGTGAAAAAAATACCAAAACCTACTTATACGAATGCTAAAGCAGTTTTAAACCCAATTCTGAATGAAATTGAATGTATTTTTCTAGGAAAATTTATGGAACAAAGCTCATGTTCAGTATTCTTCATAATTAAGTTTTAAAATACTTTATCATTTAATATGTTTCTTATAGACTTAAGAATAATTCAATGTGGTGTAGAGGAAGGCGTAGCCACTAAATTCATATTACTTTTTGTTTTATGTTTTTATCACTCAAAGTAAAATTATAAAAATTAATAATGCTACAAATTTTGATTTTTTTTACTATTTTTGCTTTCGTTGATTTCCGAATGTCCAGTGCATAAAAGTCTTATATCCATAGGAAATTTGAAGTTTGGTTTTCATAGATTTTGCATTCGTATGGAAGAGGGTTCTATATCCATTTCTGAGTTTTTTCAAACTTTATTTTTTTTTAAATAACCGTAGCGTTTTTTGACATCAGGACTTCAAAATAGAAAAAAGGAATTTTCAATTAATATACATACATATATACAAAAATTCAAAAGTCATAATTGTCAAGCAAAAAATAACGGAATTATTTTTCAAATTTTTTATGGGGCATTTAAGTATTCAGAACAAAAGAACAACAAGTTGCCTCAAACATACAAAAGAAAAAACGTGGAGCTAACGAAGTCGATATAAGAAAAACTTTATCTATTGCATTAAGAACTCTTGATGGCTTTACCTGCAGAGCTATTGATATAGTAGAAAATAATGGTAAGGTACGTGTTTGCATCAAATAATCAACAAAGTATGGGTTGAGGGAAGCATGAACGATGAATGTACTATCAGCTCCATACAGCTCCTTCAACAAGAGGCAATTCTGTCTCCTGAAAAAAGCTGTAAGGACATGTATAATGTGGGAGCGTCTTAAGCCATTCTGCAAAACTATAAACGGTAAGTACCAGTATAGCTCCCGGCTTGGCAAATCGACTAGAGACCAAATCCTGGAAAATGCCAAGAACTCGGCATCTTTTAATCGATTTCAAAGCTTTCTTCTTTCTTCTGAAAATTCCTTTGAATGCTCTTTTTTATATATCAGATTTTTCAGTTTAAGAATACGTCAAAAAAGGAATCCTAGCTCGAAAGGAAATTTTCCATTGGCAGCTGGGGCACCTGCGCTAGCAGTGATAACATTTCACGAGCGGTGCTAATCCCTATTAGCAAAGTCGCAGTGAACTCCTACAAACAACTAGATATCTACCAGGTGAATTTTTGTAGTGTCTAACAATCGCAACACGTGTAATCTACTGTGGTACCTATTATTCGCTCTCAGCTGCTGTGCACAGTTCACATTACATTTTTTTTCCCTTTTTACTTGCGATATAGATACTATAGGGCAAGTTTTGCATTTGCAAAAAAAATCAAACTCGAGATTTTGATCAAACTTGAAATTGGGAAATTGAAATTTTCTTTTTTAGCTCTGAAGCAAACGGTACCCCCATACACCCGCAATGCATAATCTTATTTATCTCGAAAATGGCTCTAACGATTTTGAAAAAAAAAAAAAATTAGGCCTGATATTTTGGACATGGGCTACATTTTGGTTAAACAAAAAATTTGGGGGGAAATGTTATTAACGTTACATATCATAGAACCGTTTTTTTGAATTTCGATTTTCTCATCAACGACTACGATTTTAACCAAAATTTTTATGCAGGAGCTGCTTTGCATTTGAAAAAATATAATTCAAAATTTTTTTCGAAAAAATAGTTTTTGGAATTTAAAAAAAATAATACAATTTTTTTTTGAAAATTCAATATCTTGAAAACGGATACACGATTAAATTTTTAAATTACGTTTTGAAATGTATTTTATTGAATACTAACAATTTGCATATCAATTTTTCTTATACAAATTTTAAGGAAAATTTAGTACACAAAAAACATGTTACAGCGTGTCTGTACCTCTCCCTACAGCCTAAGCCACTGGACCTATTTTCTTCAACCCCGGTAGTTAAAGGTGATTCCCTAGAGGGGAAATTGAAAATTTTTTTAGGCTCTAAAACTAACGGTACTCCCCATACACCCGTGGTGCATTATCTTACTTTTCTCGTCAAAAAAAAATTTGGGGGGAAATGTTACTAACGGTACCTTTCATATAACAGTTTTTTTGATTTTCGAATTTCTCATAAACATTGTTTATAAGAATATTCGAAAAAAATTTTTTTTGTTTTTTTGAAAAAAAAAATTCCAATTTATTTTTTTGAAAAATCAATAGGTATCTTGAAAACGTGTGAACGATTATTTTTTGAAATTATTTCCTAAAATCAATATTACTAAGCACTTAAAATTGGCATCCCAAATTTTGTTCTAGAAAAACTTGAAAGAAATTTGTTATATAAAAAATTACTTTAATAAAACGATTTTTGAACTTTATTTGCGCAAATTCATACTTTTCTGGAAATCAGACCGCAATTCCATGCATTTGAACATTTTTATCTCAATAAATCCATGTTTTATATTTATAAAATATATTTTTAATTCCAAAGTACTTTTATATAAGAGCAAGTTCGTGCGATCCAGTCGTGCATTTTATTTATGCAAACTCTACAATTCCATAATTTTGTTTACACTCAAATTTGATTTTACATTTAAAATCTTTTGTGTCGATGATGATTTTAATTTTGATTGTATTTATTGAACACGTATACTTATAATAAATAATTTTATATGAGGTCCTTTTATACTTCGACAATTTCGTTTCATTTATAATTTGTGATGGAGTGAGTTTTTCTTTCATGTGCAGAGGGAAGCGATTCATCTATGACGACGACGATATGATAACTTCAAGTAGTTCTTAGAGAAATTTTAAATTTATACTAAGGGTCGTTAAGCAGACAATAAGAGTGGCTCAATAACCATGGAGTTTCTTGGTTTTTAGAGAAACTGAGGGCGGGATACACTCTGGGACCGAAAATTATACCTAGGGCTCCCATAGTTTTAGCTAGCATAGGTCTTCCATCGGCATGAAGTAAGTTTACGGTAGTCCAGCGGTACCCACCCCAGCGACGAGCGGTCAATCGTGAAAACAAGCATGCCGAGCTGTACCTTGTTGCTTGGACAACTTATTTATTCTCTCATGATTTATCTGATTATCTCAGGGTATTTGTGGCCTTAGGAAAGCTATGAGGTCACCGATTTTGATAAATAAGAGCAGTACATCCGTCACACTTTGGAAACTATGCAGTGAGTTGATTCTATTGTATTCATCACATGCGAGTCAGAAGTCCAGGAGCCTGTTTCATAAAAACATTAGTGTTGTACTTGTGAACTTCTTCGCATTAGGAAGGGTAAATCAATACCTCGATCAACTCTGTTTGGTGAGAAAAAAGTTATTGATGGAGATCGCCGCCTATAAAAAATAAAAATTCTAGTTGTCATGTCCTGTATTTTGATTTGAAGTCCACTTTGAACCATATCATAATCCATCAAATCGACACCATCCATGTGGGCGTTATATTCAATCAATCTTATTATAAGTTTTTTTCGTTTCCATTATAGCGAGCAATTTTTGATGGCTGCCTAACTATATTGAATATATATAAAATATGTTGAGCAAAGTTCGACATTTTTGGTGTCATTCCATAAAACTGTGGTAATGTCGACACCCTAAGCGGATCCGAAGTATTCTGTTGAATAACCCCTCGGTGCTTTCTTCAATTCTTCGCTTTTATCAATTGAAAGTTTGCATTTTGGTATTCGATTTGTCCTAACAGTACCTAGACTAAATATGTCACGAGCCCTTAGATACACTTAAAAGGGCAAATTTGTATATAAAGAAGGTAATCGAGTTCTTTTCTTTGGCTTACCACAAATATTGGTTTCACTTGTTGTGTTCTTGTCGAAACCTTAAACTCGATTGGAACTTCATTGACTGGCACTTCTTCGTTCACCAGCTGACACTACTTATTGTGATGTATCAGTTATGTTCAAACTTAGATTGCTTACGTTCAGGGACAAGGTAACACCATTGAGTAACGATGAAGTGTCCATGAGCTGCAAGCAATCACTTATCATTGCGATATCCTCAGGTTGGATCTCATCACAACAATAGTCTGGGTCAGCAATATCATCATCAAAGTCTTCGATATCATCATCTGATTCATATGTATTCATCAAGACGGCAATTTCTTCGTCATTCAACTTAGAAAATAGATGGTCTTCAAAAAAACACGATTTTCAAAAAAAAAAAAAAATTCACAGATCAAACAAAAAGCAAAATATCAAAATATAACATCTTATTACTTCCTAAAAAAATACTCGTGTCAATTTAAGTTTTCGAAATAATTTTTATTTATATATTAGTTTGCACACAAATCAGAACTAATTTTTTCGTCTGTTTGCAACAAAGTCTCGAGAGAAATGGCTATATCTACAGAACTCAGAGCTTTCAAACTGCTACAATTAGAGATGTGAGTGTCCGTTTATAGGAAAGTATAACTTGTCTCAGAAATTCCAAAAGCAGATTGTTCACGAAAACGTGTCCGTTTAAGGGAATTTTCCCTTTATTGTATTTCTTGCATATTAAGTATTTCTTGTCTACACGTGAACCCGCCTTGTGTGCAAATTTCAAAATGTTCTCTTGATATATCATGTTTATCATCACTTTCATCTTTGATTACGATTAAAGCAGACATAAATGGTATTTCCCAAATACATTTCAATTGATTTATACGAACGGCTTAACCTCTGCACGGCATCAGAATTGCCTAAAACAATACATGAAGTTGTTTTGGGCAAGTATATATATTTGTACATTTCAAAAACTGACAGCTAATCAAATAAAAACGATCATGAATGTGGCTTAACCCGAATTGAATCGGTCATTTCAAAAACCTCTTAAGTCACATTTTTTTCCAAAATGCTTTTTTTGCTGAAAATGGTTCCTTAAAGGGAGATGCGTATTCTGGGTAAGAACCACGTAAGTCTGTACACTCCTTCCCCTTCAAATAATACCGTGGGAAAGACGTTCATTGCATAAACAACATTAGTCAGTGACTTAAGAGGTTTTTGCATGCACTACCAAAATGGCCGGAGTAGCTTTATGACTGAGTTTTTTAAATTTGCTTTGCTCTCATTGGTTCAACAATATTCAAATCTTCAATTTGATAACAACCGTCATTTCATTAATGTCATAATTGCATCTTTCACACAACTGTTTTCTGCGAAAAGTAATTTTAGTTTTAAAAATGTCTTCAAGTGAAACAGAGAGTGATGGTGCGTTGAAAAAGAAGAGAACGTTTAATTCCTTAAAGTATACCTCAATGAAATATTATAACAAATTATAAAATTGAAAGACAAGCATAAACTAATTATCTAAGAAATTTGAAAAACCGAGAAACTGTCGCAAGTTGCAGAAGAGTAGAATCATATGTCGAAGTAAGATCATTGAGCTTGATAGCATTTGATAGATTTTGGCATCAAGCTTTTACGAGTATATCGAAAATACGTGAGTTTGCTATCAATAAAGCCCTTATTCGTTGGATTAGATTGTTCAATAAATTTTGTTTTGGAAATTTCAAATCGGATCTTCACAAAATAAATGCTGGGGTCCTCAAGGGCTCCGTTTAGTCTCGGACTCTCTTTCTCATTTTTATGAATGATCTCTGAAACTGAATAATCTTTTGCACTTCATTTTCTCTCTCAGCTTTTCATACTCATCCGTCTCGTCCATCTCATAAGAAATTTAGAAAATATAGTCATAGAGCTAAAAACTGAAAATGTTTTGGAATTCATGAAATGGTGGCCAAATTTGTACAAAAAACATGTTTGTCAACACTGAATCTTATAGAAAAAAGTCCCACAAAAACAGAAAAAAGCACCTTCGACATACATGAGCTTTAAGTATGCTTCACATAGAAAAGGTACTATCATAGGAATATATAGATGGATTAATTAAGCATTCATTCTTATTAATAAAGAAAGTTACAACTTCTGTTTCACTTCTATCAGTCAATGTTTTAAAAGTGCCCATCAATAAGTAAATGTTGAAGATAAATCAATCTATGTATGTACCTTAAAGATATTAAAACATGACGAACCGTTATTCTTAAGTGTAATTTTCAATACTAAGCTATACAAAATATGATTACTACCATTGTTTTGGTTAAATTATATACCACTTACCCCAGTCTTTGCTAAAACAACTTAAGTCAAGAACAGTTTTTTAGGTTTTTTTCATTATTTTTATTAACAAACTGTGAATTTTTTTCGCTTTTTAATTTTTTTACCACTAAAATACTTAATTAAGCATAAAAAAGTAGTTTAAAACTCATTTGTTTGTGCATGAAACAGTTTTTATTGATTCCTGAAAAATTATAATTGAATGACTTATGAGGTTTTTGAAATGACCGATTCAATTCTTCTTTGAGAATAGCACAGTGTTTCGCAAATCTCTACACTGAGAAAACTGTACTATGAGTTATTTAAATAGAAACATGTTTAACTGCATGTTTAAATAAGGACAAATAGAATTCGTTTATAACTAAACTCGAATCTGTTTAGATTCGAAAATACTATTATTTTACAGGAAAATATGTTTAAATCAAACTCATTCATGTTTAAGAATTTCATTAAGATCTGCACTTTATTTTTTATATGTATTCAAATTAGTTTTAGTTTGATTTTTAAAATGCAGGTTTAATTGTTTTACTAACTTAAAAATTGTAACATACAATGAACATGAACGAGTTTGTTTGAAATATAAACGAAGTTAAAATATTTACATGAGTAAGAGATTAAACATAAATGTTAAATTTAATCACGAACGAGTTTGAATTGAATAAAAATGAAGTAGCTAAATAGAACTTTTCTTCTTTTTGGCATCGAAAGTCATGGAGTGTGTTTATGTTCCGCGTGTGTGTGAGTCATTTATAAAATAATAAAGAAATATTTGATTACCATTATAATGTTACATAATCGAAGTTCTGTTTCAAGCAAAAATATAAACCATAAGATTATTCGAGGAGTGGAAGTTAATACCATTGTTCCCTGCTCTCTATTGTAAGTGTAAAAAAATATTTGTTTCAAAAACTGTTTATTTATATAGTTTTATTTAAAAAAATACTGATTAATAAGTATGTTTTATAATTAACTATCATTTGACTTCTATATTTTTGCCACAGGACGACTAGAGCACGACGAAAGACGTAAAAAAAGAAGCAAATTCCAGAAGACGAATTATATGAACCAGAATTTGAAGATGTTCTCAAGATGTGACAAAGATGAGATCTTAAAGCGCTCCACAACAATTTAATGACCTTTTGGAAAAATGTAAATAAATAAAATAAAAATATAAATACATACATAATGTAGGTACTTATTTATTTGTATTTGTGTTGAGTATTTTTTTTTATTTCTGAAAAATCTGAAGTAACAAAAAATTAATATGATTCTATTTAAAACAACATCAAATGAAGTTAATAAAAACAAAGATAAGCATGTTTAAATCAAATAGAAAACGTGGTAAATTTAAACCAAATCATGTTCAAATCGGGTCAAACATTGGTAAATACGTTTCTATTCAAATTAAATAGATATCGATTCCATGCCAAATCGTATGTGTTTGAGTTTGATTTAAATATGAATATGTTTGATATTTTTCTCAGTGTAGTATCGTGAACTTTACCTGGCCACCTTGCACTGACATAGTACAATTTCAAGTCCGGCTCACAAACGAACAAACACATTATGGAATCTATTTTTAAGTTCCATCACAACATTCGGCATACTGAATATTGAATATTATTTGTGGACCTCTGGCGAAGCTTAACTTCTGCGGGAACACTGTTTGATTAAAGCTTATACGACTCTTTTAACCAGACGACGCACGCACCGTTGGCTTTGAGACGCCCGCCCCGCCGCGCCATGCAAATTTGTAAGCTGCACCATGGTACTGAGCACCATTTCCTTACCAATGTTGCGCTATTAAAAGCTGATGTTTGGCTGAGAAAGCAACGTTACGATAAGTTCATGATGCAATGATGCACAACTTTTAATTAAATGCACTGATAAGTTAAAACTCGCGGTTTCGCGGTTCTCGTGTCTGGAAATCACTGCTCGAGAAAATCATTATAAATATTTTTACGGACACGTCAATTAAACAATAAATTCTAACCTCAAATGAGCCGATATTGCCACGCAATCTTTATCGTATTAATGTTTATACATAAATATTAAACTCACATGTAATTACAGGTCCGTCACAAATACTGTAGGTTTACTTATATTTAGTCAATACATAAATAAAAATTGTTTTATACCTAATTAATCCTAATATCGATTTTTTGTTAACTGGCTGCCAAACGCTTTGATCTGGATTGTTCACAAATTTAAGACTAAGTTTGCAAGAGAAATGGATGTAATTCACCCCAGTTGAAAAGAAGTCGAATTAAATTTGAGTTTGAACAACATTTTTTGAAAATTAAAAAAAAGTTTAAAATCGTCAAGTTTTAAAGCATCCTCGCACAGATTAATGTTTGTTATTAATTATTATTTATTATCGTCAATTATCAATAAACGAATGTTTTTTGTTTGATTTAAAACAAGGAACAAAGTTATACTTTTGCAAACAAAAATAATGTTAAAACTTCGAACCCGATACTGTGCATCAAAATCAGCATTTTTAAAACATCATTATTGATTTATATACATATTTGCATTCATATCAGTTTCGTGATACAAAAAACGATACATAACTACAAGCTGTTCATGCTGATCTCTCTTCAGCATGATTCCAATTAAACGGATTATTTGGTATTTTGTTTCCGAGTTTGCATCTGACTTGGCACCTAAATGCCAAGAGAACCTTCGTTTGCATAAGGTTAGATTATTTAAAAAAAAATGTATGATTCTCTTAAAAGGAAAATTTTTAATTTAGTTTTAAATAGAACGAAATAAATTGTACAAAATATTCAAAATGTGATAAATATCTTCTATAATAATAAAAAAAAGCAAACAAATGGAAAAAAATCGTTCAATTTATATTTATTCGAATTTTTGAAATGTGCGTCTGAGCAAGTGAACCGTACTGTCCCAAAGTTTAGGATATTAAGTAAAACAACACATTTTAAAAATATATCTTGTGGTAAATTTATAGATAGTCAAATTAGTATTTCTTAAAAAGATTATTGTATATAAATATATAACCATGCCTGCTCCATTGGTGCATATTCATAGTTAAATAGTTTAAACCTTGTTGGTTTAGCTAAAAACCAGCTTGAAGTTGTATTCTTTTAAAATCACAATTTAAATGGTGACAGGACAGGTTAGTGAAGTCGAACCTTTCTGTTCTCCTTCTTCTGATTGAAATATTTTTAGAATAATATATTATATACATATATTATTAATATATTTTGAAGTACGAGTAAAAAGGACAACTAACTATCTGCGTTTCATTTTGTTCTTATTTTTTATTTAAAAAGAATTCCCGTTCTTTAAAATTATTACGAAAAAGTTTAATATAATAATAATAATAATATATATAAATAAGCTTGTTTTTGATATACTGAGCTTAGGGTTTGTCCCTTGTAACCAGTATTCAACTATTGCATGTCTTCTTAACATGAGGTTTGCAATTTAATTTTGCGTACAGATCCAGAGTCATTGTGAGCTACTTCGGCTCGTTTGCGAACGGAACTTGATAACTAATAATTTTTTGTCTATTCATTTACGCTATATCAAGAGCGTTTCATAACTTATATGTGGCTTCTTTTTACGTCTTACTCGTCAGCAAACGTGGTTACGAAAGTGTCTTCCGTTTGAGGTATATCACCTATGAATTAAAGGAAACAGAATTGGACTTAGCACTCTTCTTTGTGGTACCTCAGCCAATATTTATTTGAAATCTTAATACCCGTTCCCGTGTCATACACGGCAGAATTTATTCTATAAATACAGGGTGGGCCATCTAGTGGTTTCTTTTTAAATTATATATTATTTTGACACTGACAGCTGTTTCCCGCTCGAAATCTTCACAGAGTCAGAAAGAAAGTCAGTATTATACCTCCGCAGAACAAAATGAGTCGCTTTACGCTTGAAAAACCTTGGTCGAAATGAAACACACACCGCACCTGCTGTACACAAGTTTGTGCAAAAAGTTCGTGGCAGTGATATGCTAGTGGACAACACTCATGATCCTTGTCGTGAAACGGTGTGCACAGACGAGAATTTGGCTGCTGTAGCAAAGAGTGTGAGACTCAATTCACGATCATCAACTCGCCATCGACCTCAACAGCTCATCATTCACACATATTTTATGTCTTTAAAGCGCTTAACGTTGGAGTGATCTGAAGAAAGATCAAAGCTTACTGAAATGTTGTTTTTTAAAGTAGGTTTTCTTTTTGCCACAAAGAAATCGATTAGGGCAAGTGTTTACGAGAGATCCGTCGATTTCCTGCTTTGCAGAACATTCGATCCTTTTGAGAAATGCTTCCAGAGCTCCAAAAGCTTTAAAGTGAACACCAACAATAAAGTTGGGTTAGCATGTACATACATTTACTTTTATCAATTTTAGACTGTGGGTTGCAGTATGTGAAAGATACATTCAATGTAACATTTTGAGTTCTTACCAGTACACTGACCAATTAAATTGATTCAACCTCTATTTTAAGTCGTGTCGTGTTTTTGATGCACACTTTTATATATAAAGTAGTTCCGCATCTTGCCTTGTTCCTACCTTTCTCAAGCATGTTAAGCCGAATAGAGTCCCTGGAGCTGATGGTAGCCCTGCTTGTTTTTTTTTAACAAATGTGCTAAGCTTAACCATACCCATTATTTTCCATATGTCATTGCGCTAGATTTGATTGGATCGTTTTTGAAAAACCGCGTACAGTTAGTAAGACTTGGAAGTTTCTTCTCCAGGATATTCTACTGTGCATCTGGGGTGCCTGAAGTCGGTCATCTAGGACCACTGCTATTTATTATATTCTTCTTTTTTCAATTCATACAGATTCTTCTTTATGTAGAGGATTTAAAAATGTTCTCAATCATATTAAACATAAATGATTGCTGTAAAGCATATTTTACTTAACATACAAAAGTGCAATGTCATGTCATTTTATAGAAACCTAATGCCTTTTATATACAGTATACTGTCGTTTTGATTAGGTTCCACAAAATTAAAGATCTTGTAGTAAATTTCGATCGGATTTTATCATTCAACGATCATATTGATTATTTTACGAGTAATATGTCAAAAGAAAATTCTATGCTGGGATTTGTAAAAATAAATACAGAAAATTTTGCTGAACCCCATGCTCTTTAATCGCTATATCTGGCTTAAGTGAGATCAATCTTTGAATACTGTTTGGTGCCTCGCTTTTCAGGTACAATATAGTCAGATCAAAAAAATCCAAAGAAGATTTACAAAATTCATCTTTGCCAAAAGGAGACTGCTGTCGTTTGCAAAAATATTAAGTGGATTAAAAGTTTCACACAAACGATCATTTATGAAGATAAGAAATAGTGTCGGAGACAAAACGGAGCCTTTTGGCTCACCAGCATTTTTTATACGAATATCATGATTGAAACCATCCAACACAACATGTATTGAGCGGTTCGGAAGGTAATTTCTAGTCAAACGAGGAAGAGACTCATCAATACCAAACGCACGCAATTTTGATAAAAGAGCTTCATGCCGAATTCTATCAAATACTTTATAAATATGAAGTGCAATTACCTTTGTTTCAACAAAATGATGTAAAGTTTTGTTCCACTTTTCGGTGAGATATGCCATCAAATAACATATTTCTGGAAATCCGTGTGCCGGTTATTCAAGACCTTTCGTTTTTCGTGAAATTTTTTAGGCTCATTGGCATTTCCATGACCATGGAAAGAAGGAATGAGAGAAAGATTCGCCTTTTTAGGGACCAGCTGGACAATTCCGTTTTCATGAAGGTTTTTTATAATACAAACTCTATATACTACTGAAATAAATCAGCCAAGTAGAAGACTTAGCACTATTATTGGACTTGTTGAATTATTGATTCAAATTAGCTTTTTTGGCCTTTAGTCCACAAAAATTGGCGTTTCGTCCGGGTGATGTCACATGGACTCATCAGTTGACTTGTGAGGACCTTGTCAATACGCAATTTTTGTTAAGTTCAGTTCATCTTACATGAATTTTTTGACGAAACGCCAATTTTTGTGGACTAAAGGCCAAAAAAGCTAATTTGAATCAATAATTCAACAAGTCCAATAATAGTGCTAAGTCTTCTACTTGGCTGATTTATTTCAGTAGTATATAGAGTTTGTATTATAAAAAACCTTCATATAAATATTCAATGCCAGGCCACGGGCAAAAAAAAAAATTCCAACATTAATGATTACAATTCTAATCTTTGTTGGATATAGTTCACATTGGATTTTTGTCAAAAAATTCATGTAAGATGAACTGAACTTAACAAAAATTGCGTATTGACAAGGTCCTCACAAGTCAATTCCGTTTTCTTTCTACTCCGAAAAAGCCCCGAGAAAGATATTTTTTTACAAATGACTTATGGTTTTTATTACCTTTAGAACATTGAAGAACCTATTTTTTGCTTAGATAGAAATCACTTTTTACTGTATTGGGACTTGATTTTTCGAATTTGAGCATTGCAGGTATTCTTAGCCTAGCTTGCCTGCTTTTGTCCGGTTTTCCACAGAGGTTTTTTTTTTTTTTGTAGCATCGGAAGCTTAAATTTGTTTTTTCCTTTTTTGTTCATAATCTCATACTTTCTCCAATCCTTAACAAAATAGAGTTTCCCCACCCATTTACACCCTTTTTACAGGAACAAACTCAGGCGATTTTTGACCCCTCCCTATCTTCAGTACCAATGAAGTCAGAAACTTAAAATTCCGAATACTTGCCAAGCTAGTCAGGCACAGGCGAGGCGCCTTACCAAATTTCAATTTTCTAGCATAAGCGGTTCCTGAGAATAAGGCCTCAAAAATCACAAAAACCGTAACTGACTGACAGATCATCAAAATTATGGAGCACTTCCCGATATCATAGAATCTTGCAATTTTGAACAACGGTAAGTCTTGTCATGCAAGTACAGAAAAAAATGAGGTTTTCCATTCAAGGGGCGTGGTATCCGCCCACTTCCTCAGAACTGATGTAAATTATATTGCACACTTCCGATTGCAGTAGAAAAATGAAATTTGGTAGAACGGTAGGGCTCAAATTGCATATAAAGGATCAAAAATAAAAATTGATGTTTTCCATTCAGGGGGCGTGGTATCCACCCACTTTTTGAGAAAATGATTAATTTATATGGAGCACTTCCGACTGCCGTAGAATGATGAAATTTGGTAGAGTGGTAAAGCTTAATGTACATTCAAAGCGAAAAATAGAAAATCTAAGATTTTTGATTCGAAGTGTCTTTTTATTGTCATTTGTCAATTTGATGGGCTTACTTCCAAGTTTTTTTGTATTCCCAATTCGAAAGGTTTTAAAAACTTGACCAGTGAACCCATCAAAATTTAGTCACTAATCAAATCATTAAATAATAATATTTAATTAGATAATGTTTCAATATTATTCTACTTTAAATATTCGGTATTAAACCTTCATGAAGTAAGAACTTGGCGTACTTTTAGATCTTATATACCCCTCTACATAGTTCAGTGTCAATGACTTTAAAAATAAGCCGGCTTTGTAAAAAAAATATGCTGCATATTTAAACCAACCATAATCGTGTTTAATTTCAGAATACCATTTATTCGCTCAGAGAATTTAATGTACTTCCTTCATGGAACTATCTTTACCAAAAACCATAAATGAAACAAAACTTACCAAAGTGTGACATATCCTGTTCATCTGAGTTGTTCGGCTCACAATATCCATAATGTATCAATCCAACAATATTGATGATTCCCATCAAATGAAGAACATCCAGCCGTTTCAGTTTTATTCGAGTCATTTTTCTTTCGCTCAGTTCAAAAATACAGCAACAAAAAAACAGCAAAAATCTTACTTTACAACAACTCGTTTAACCGCATAGCATCCATGATTCTATTTTCCAAAAAATACGTACACACCCGGAACCAAATATTTGCTCATATTGTCGATATAAATTACACTCCCTCCTTGTTATTATATATTATATCCTTTCAATGATTATAGAGGTGTCCTCTTCTCTTCCACTAAACAATAGAAAAAACCACCGCGCGCGGTTTTTCGAAGCAATAAAAACAAGTGACTTTTATTTGCGGTATTTGTATCTATCAGTGTTTTAGTTGTAGGAAGTGGAGTTCTTTTTTAGAAGAATAAGCAAAATACTCAAATCATTCAATGACTAAGAAAATAAAATTAAAAATAAAAAAAGAAGAATTTACACTTGTTTATCTTTTATAACACTGACTTCACCAACATCATTGTCGTCATATTTTTTATGCTCACTAAAACCCAATGACAATAGAGATCGAAAGAGGGCGCCACAAAAGATACAAGATACTTCGCACTTCTTTTGTGCTTTCTCGATTTCAAGTAGTGAATTTGAGCTCGACACAAAATAACAATACAAGGATAAGAGATAGGTAACTGCTTGTTGAAACGTTAACTCATTTTTTTGAAAGAGATATCCTTTTCGTTCTTTGTTATTGTCGCTAAATCGTCGGGGTCAAACAATAAAAATTTTGACCAGGTGTATCCTTTGGTAGCACACTTCACTGATTAAATCTTGAGGGTTACTTTTGTATGAACATAAGGTCAAAACCAAGGATGGAAATTGACCATAATGACACTGTTAACAGATGTTGTCCATTAATTTTGCCAAGCCAATAGGAGGCTCCTTCCTTCGTTGATAAGCTTAACGAGTATCCTTTTTTTCGTGTGGTTAAAGTTATTTCGACTAGTCCTAGCCTTTTGCAGGTTATCATTCGGGTTTTGGATATTTATTACCCGTCAAATCCTTGTCACTCTCTATCATTCAAATGTAAAGGAAGGAGAGTTCACATTTCTGGTATTTTTTTTATATCTAACTTTCGCAAACACTAAATTACAAGTGTCACGCGATGACTGAAGGTTCTCCTTTTTTTAAGAAAAAATAAATTGTGTTATTCGCAGTGCGGCATACTACTAGACAAAACCAACGATATGATTGGTGTTATCCTTGCTGTGGCAGCGCTATTTATTTCGTGCATGCAAGAGACAATAACTGCGATTAAGTAATAAACAAAATGGAATCATGTGTTCTTACATGATATTTTTGTTTTTAATTTATATTTCCATGAAATAAACACAAAAATAACACATCTTCCTCGCACTGTATGACGAATAACGTTTCTAGGAAAGAACGTGCCTCATCCACGCGACCTAGTTCTTTGACTTTGGGACAAACGAGGGAAATTCGTTGACAACAGTTTGATATTTTCGAATATTGTTCTTCTCGATTGAAAAAGTGTATTTCCTTCTTTTCGATTTGAACCGCATTTATGAGGCAGAGACTAACGCGACCACAATCGACAAAAGTTAAGACCAAACTAAACTAATTTACTTAAGGCACGCACTGATTATACAAGGATCACGGTGTTATTCCTGTGTCCTGGCTGTAAAATTGTTATTTGCCATAGACCAATAGACCTGCATGCAGCTCTTAAAGGAAGTCCTTTTGCAGACGTGAAAAAAATCATGCGCAATAGGTTTTTAGTACTCTCTTTAGCTCTGACACTTTAGCGCTCTGGCGTTTCTGCAAAAAGGACCTTTGTGTTCTCCGTCAGTGATAATTTTATTTTGTCAAACATCATAGGAAACAACATCAATCCTTGAAGCCAGCCTGATGATAGGATGAGGGGCAAATAAACCGGAAAAAATTAAGTCGGCCGGCAGTTTGCCAGAAATCGTTGACCCGGCTGAATGTGGGCATTCATCTCGTAGGGTTTTGGCCTCACAATCTCTATCTCAAGCGTGAAACTGGTTATGGGAACCTCGACACCATGTAAATTTTCTGTTGTATTTACGCAACAAAAAAAAAAACACTATATTAAGGACGTCGGAAGATGATGGCGGTGGTGGTCATATAGTGTAGCGATGATGAAGATGATGATTTGCGATTACCGCATGCGGTTTATTGCCAAATAATGATTGTGAGGCTATGAGTTTTATGAACACCATCTGCAGACCAATCATGTGTAATGCCGTATGTGGATGAATGATTTTTGTTCATTATTTTTATTCTCTGTTTTCAGGGTGTTTTATTGCTCTTCTTAATGGGTTAGTGCAGAGATAATGTTTCTTTGATGTAAGTCTTAACGATATGTGAAAAATTAAATTATTGTCGTGAACTAAAATATGGATTACTGAACAGAGAGGGGGTAATCTATTGGTGAAGGAACACATTCAATATACGGTACTATGAGCTTATACCTAGATGAGATTTGAAAATCAAAGAGTAGGTGAAGGTAGAGATACTATGCCTTCAAAATTTGTTTTAATCACTTGCAGCCATATTAATAAAAATTAGTGGAGGTGTATCGTTAAGTCCTGGGCTAAGTGGGAAATTTCATTAATAAAACATTTTTTCTGCTTAGTGACGTTTACTAACTATGATTAAGCTAAACCACCGAAGTAGGTAGTTTAGCGAAGGAATAAGAAATAAAATTGTCAAACTTGTTTTGTTTTATCAAAAAAATTAAAGTGAGAAGTTTCCAAATTAATTTTGAACAGAAATAATAATAATGATAGTGATGGCTCATAGAATTAACGATTTCATAAATCGTCTGGATTCGCTGGATAAACCAAAAACATATAAACCCCGATATGATCCAATGAAAGAGCTAAGTGAAGAGGAATTCCGAACGAAATATAGGTTTTCCAAGAAAAACATGGAAAAACTTGTAGCTATATTGTTGAGGTAGACATAAATGCAAATAGAAGAGATTGACATATTGCTGGGGATTAATAAGTTATGGCTTCTATTGATGTATATAAATATAATTTTAATGAAGATTGTAGTAACATCCACGACTTTAGTCGACCTAAAAACAGCATTTTCTTTGAAAGCAAAGCAATTTATTAAAATGCCCGAAGCTCATAGCAAATAAGAACTACGAAAGGATACACAAAACAGGCAGGAGAAAACGGTCAATACTATGTGAATTAGAAAGGGTACTACTCCATTAATGTGGAGGAAAATACAGTTTACTAAAAATTGTATAAATATAAATGTTTTTAATTTTATTTCCTTATCTTATTATCCTCAGTAAATATTTAGTTTGTGAGTTTTGACGCCAATTTAAAAATAAGTGATGTAGTTTGTCACTGGGACGCATGATTCCCATTTTTTATATAATATACCGACAAAAAGACACAAGACAAGCAAATGACAATCAATTTTTATGCAGGCACAGAATATAAATGAAATGCACGACTGGATCGCACGAACTTGCTCTTATGTAGAAGTAATTTTAAAATTTAAAATACATTTTATAAATATAAATCATGGATTTAATAAAAAACATGGATTAGATAAAATTGGTCAAATGCATGGAATTGCCGTCTGATTTCCGGAAAAGTATGAATCTATGTGAACGAAGTTTAAAAATCGTTTTATAATTAAAGTAATTTTTTATATAATAAATTTCTTTAAAATTTTTCGAGAACAAAATTTGGGATGCCAATTTTAAATTTGGGATGCCAAGTTTCGATTATCGATTTGGTTAGATCATTCATTAAACATTCTTAATATGCGAAAAACTGTTTGGGACCAACTTGAAATCACGATATTGACACCAAAAATTGTATTTTCTTACATAATATTAGAACTGTATTAATGTATCACGGGAAACTGAATATTACTTTTTATAACGGAATTTACCTGAATTCTAAAAGTTTCAACAATTTACTTTCACCTTATGTACTTGTTTTTAGTTTAGTTGTTGTTTGCGTGTTAAAATCTGCTGATATGACTTCTTCAAAATACGACTAATGTAAAAAAAGAGCTACAAAATAGCCAAGTACTTTTTTGAAAGGTAAATAACAACGAATAGGCGCCATTTTACTTTGATAAAGCACCCGTAGCTACGTTCTTCAGTAAGTGTCATACCTTCAATTTTGACAACATATTATATCGGGGACTTATGAAAAATTTATCTAGGCGACCCCTGAACCATGTTAAGGGAAATTGAGCTGATATTAATACCGTTACTTTTTGATAAAATAACACATTTTTGTCTAGATCTTGTAGATAGTACTAAAGAGCTGATATTTGTCAAGTTTAACAAAATGGCTGTGGCCATCAAGAATAAGCAAGGCTGTGCCTGGAGCTTTTTTGTGTAGAAATATTTCCTGGAACCATTTCAAAAACAAATCAGTGTTAACGTATGACGACTTCTTGTTCATGTACACGTCTGAACCAGGTGGGAGACCATCGAAAAACTGAGGCTTGGTGTAAGTGCCCTTAAAAATTAGAACGGGGGGCAAAAAGTTCCCTTCCCCATTTCAACAGGCTATGATCGTAACATTTTCTCCTTTTTCGGAACTTGTAAGTGTGTACACGTCCTTAGCTCCTTTTGATGCCAAGACCTTCCCAGGTTTGTTATTGACTTGGATTCCAGTCTCATCCATATTGTAAATGTTCCCAGGGTTCTTAAGAAGGTCATGCTCTTCGCATATAGATTTTAGTATGTCGAAAAATTCTTTAACATCGCCTCGATTCATACCATAAGCTCTAGCTAGCGATAGGCCTTCAGATTTCCTGGTCGATATATCTGGATTTCGTTTTAAAAATCCATTGAGCCACACATTACCAGCCGCTTTAGTGACGTTAGAGAAACGGTGTGCGACTCCCAGACGATCGGCGAACCGAAACGCAAATTCTTTAACGTCTTTACGGTCAGGAGCGAAACCAACTTTCTCCAACTTCTTTATGTGGGCAACCAATTTTTTTCTTGTTCCAACGAAAGAGTTGTTGACCGACCAAGCGATTTATTCGACATGCCTTTTAAAATATGCCTTCTCAGAGTTCTTGATGGTATGTTGAACTCCCTGCTAGCTTCATAAACTCCCAACGTTTTATTCATCACCTTCTTCATCGCTTCTTCCATGTCTTTTTCAGACCATGATGCGCGTAGTGTAGTCCTTACGTAATTTCGTGGCATTTCTATAAGCAATAGGAAATTAAAAAGCTCTGATAAGTGTTTTATTTCAATATATCATTGGGGCGTATTGCACTTACTTTTGCACTTTGAAATTTACAAAACGCCCCAGCCAAAATATAGGAATACAATCTGCCTTAACGAAATCAACGAAAAAGAACTAAAAAGCCAATTTTATCTACTTTCAATACATGTATAAAGTTTTTATATAACCTACATATGTTCTGAAAAAATACAATTATAACTCTACTCACCGCAATATGTTTTGGCACCAGAAAACTTGTTTTTATTTTTTTTCGCGACAGGGCACAGATAACACTTCCACTCTATAACACAGTTGGCGGACGACTAAAACTGTTTTGAACAGCTTTTGTCGTGAGTGAATAACAACATCTGTGTGCGTGTCAGACTACTGGGGCGTTTTGTAAACTGAGGCGTTTTGTATAGTTTTACCCTATAGTATTAAAAGATCTTGACATTCACAAATCCGCTAGCCCGGATAGTATCCCTCCTATTTTTCTGGAGAGGTGTTCTACAACGCTGGCAAAATCACTGTGTAAGCTTTTCCATCTGTCCTACTTTAAGTCTCTTTCCGAGTGGAAAGAAAACAGCATTTGTCCAGCCTGCCCCCTCTAGCTATCGTTCGATTGTAATTACGCCCCTTCTTCCCAAGGTGATGGAAACGCTGATCAATTTTCAGCTTGAGTAATATCTTGAGGAACGAAAGCTTATTAATGAATGGCAGTATGGCTTTCGTAGCAATAGGTCTACTGGTGATCTTTACGTCGGCGTCGTTTAAGAGAAAGTGTTTAGGTTTTCTTCACCGAACTTGCAAGAACTTTTGTACCCATTCTGATCTGGCTGTAATCTATAAAGCCTATATTCGTCCAAAATTTAAGTACAGTTCCAAAAAACCAACTTGAGTCTCTTGGACAGAATTAAAAAAAATGCTTTAAAAATGATTTGTTCAAGTAGAGAGATTCTTTTTTTTTAGGCGCACTACACGAATGGGGAATGCTTTACCTGTTTCAATATTTCCCACTCATTGCAATGTGCAGACATTCAAAACCAATGTGTATCGGTATTTCATCGAAACTTAATAGATATTATAATATGAACACATTATATCTCATCATTTAATTTTGTTCTAAATATAGAAGAACAAATTTATTATTCAATATTTGAGGTCGTGTTTCCTCTATCATTGATAATATAATTTTTCATTTCCTATTTTTATTTTCTATAGTAATTGCTCGTGTCCTCAAAGGCGGAAAAGAATTATTAATTATTTTTTTTTCACAACACTTTTGCATACACTTTATTTTTATTTAGATCTATTGAAATGTATGAATTTTTATTTTTGAATATATATGTTATGAATTATTATAAAGTATGTACATATTAAATATACTTTTTAACAGTGAATATCAACTATGTCATGAAAAAAAAGGAAGATAAATATGTAGATAGATTGGGAAATTATCGTATTAATATTCAATTTTATAAAACTGTGGAATTAAAATAGTGATTTTAAATATTTTAACAGAATTACCTGTTATTTCTAGATATTTCAAGCAAAAATTTAATTTCCAATATAAAATGTAACTTCATTAACAGTGCTATAACTAATTTGACATATTTTTTGTCATTTGTTGTGGATGTAACTATTTGAAAAAAAAAAATGAATGAATCTCTTATTTTTCAGTAATGCAAGTCCAGAGTTAAAATCTGGGGAAACACATAAATATCAGGAGTACATGAGGGTAGTCCCCCTGGCCCTTTGCTTTTTATAATATTCGACTTTATAAATCCAAGCAAATTTCTTATGTACATATACGTACGAGTATATAGATAGTCCAGTCAAAGCGTCATGAAAAAGGGCCTGACCTTGCGCGCAGAAGCATGGTCTATTTTTCTTTTTTTTTTTCATAAATCGATAGGGACTTATGAGAAAGGCTTAAAACCAAATTTGCACCATCTGACAACTTTTTTTACCAAAGTTATTGGTAAAAATGTGTATTGTGTCATTTTTTGATCTTTCGCGAATATCTCGGCTCCAGTATGTCGTACAGAAAAAATTAATTATTATGTTATAGAACAAATTTGTCTAAACAAATAAAAATATAGTAAGTTACAACAATTTTTTGTTGTTTGAAAATTACTTTTTCGTGATTATTAAGAAAAGAAGCTCATTAAACGATGCAATTTTTATTTTTTATTTTTGAAGTCCTTACATTAATTCCCTACAATTAAATTAACCTTCTACAGCTAACGCAAGCCGATCAATAAATTAATGAACATACGAGTAGGTAAGTCAGCGCACCCTCGCAATGTTATGTTTTTACGTTTTAATTAATATTTCAGTCCCAGTATGTCGCAAAGTAAAAAATTATTGTTTATAACAATATTTTCTATCAACTTGCGGTTTATTCAATTTGTTTAAACAAAAAGATAGAAAGTTATCGTCGGTTTAAACGTTTTTTTCTCGCTTTTGTTACCTTTTTTCATAATTATTGCGAAAAAACTGTATTTAATGGTACATTATTCTAAGTTTAGGATTTTTTTTTTATATTTCTGCTAATTTTCTATAAATTACAAAAAAATATAGTCCATTACGACAAAGAGGAGCCGAGATATTCATGAAATAAAAATCACAGTTTACCGACGCATAACAACTGTATTTTTTTTTAATATCTCGGCTTCTGTGTATATAACATTAAACAATATGAAATTTTATTGTTTTTAATAATAACTATTATCGTCTTAACGGAATATTATTTTCTTTTAACAGATTCATATAAAATTAATAAAAAGTAAAAGTTAGTTAGTTAGTATTATTCCGCACTTTTTTCTAATTATTTATAAGAAAAACTTAGGAAACGTTACAATTTTATTTACAATTTGTTTACCAATTAAAAAAAATAGTCTTTCGTAGCATATCGGTGCGTCCATATAAGCTCTTTTCAGCACCACCAAAGGGATACAGTTTCAGGCGCGTTTTGTCTTTGCCAGAACTTCGTAGTCATTGGGTGATATGCATAAAAGATAGTAAATGCTTTTACTTGAAAATTTCTAAGTAATTACTTTTTTTGATATGCATAAAAATGCAATAAATGCTGAAAATAAAGTATTTACTTGAGGCCACAGTACTTACTTTTTTCGGATGAACTTTTTCAGTAAATACTTTATTCCGTATGCATAAAAAGTAGCAAGTACTTTTTTTCTGTAGGAATTACTTCTTTTTTTCAAAGTCAAAGGATAGCAACATGAAAATTTAAAAGTAAATACTTTTTTTGATTTAAACACATAACTATGTAGCTTCGAAACCATAAAAACTTACAGTCTTAACTCTATTCTCAAAGGATTCACGTCGCTGATATAAATTAAAATTAAGTTACTGTTGACTGTACTGAAATGGCGGAATTTGTACGCGTTAGTTCACAAAAAGTCTATAAAAGTCGAAGATCGGGTTCAGAATCATATTTTAAACAACTCTATCGTTTTGAGAGGGAAAACGTAGATTGGTTGAGTGAATACTTCATTGGTAAGTCATTGCAAAATCGTAATTTGTAGTTTTAAAACTTGGCACACCCTTACTATTTGGAGCCTTTTGTTAGTTCGCGGAAATGGTGTAAAACTTTCTATTTTCTTATACGCCTGTTAACTTAAAAATATAATTTATAATTTTACAAGAAGCAAACACTTATGAAAACTGTTATATAGGTATATTGCGATACTATACCAATAGGCTTCCGTTAGTTAAAGGAGTTAGTGGTTTTTAGTTACTGGCGAAGTTTTAAAACTTGCCCTTAGTCGCCAAGTTTATATAGAGTCTTATGTTGAACAAATGGTTCATATATATAATACTTTTTAAGGAGCTCAAACTGAAACAAGAGGAGGGGCAATCACTCATCAAGAAAAGATGCGAATTTTTTTACGATACGTTGGAGATCCTGGATTTCAAGTTGGCGTTGGTGAAGATATAGGCGTTCATCAGAGTACTGTATCCAGAACAGTTAATTTTGTTGCAAAATTAATAAAAGACAAAGCTACTCATTGGATAAAATTTCCATCGAGCTATGAAGAACAGCTGGGAGCAAAAAATGATTGGCTAAGCAAATGCAGGTTCCCATTATGCATAGGAGCCTTGGACTGCACTCACGTGGAAATATTACAACCTAGATTTCATTCGGAAGAATACATTAACCGAAAAGGATATGCTTTAATCAATATCCAGGCAACTTGTAACAGATGTTTACAAAACAACAAGAAGGGCAACAGTAATTTAATATAGGGATTAAACGGTTAATCTGGCAAAAAACTATTTGCTTACTAACCCGATAAGAAAAAAAAAGTATTTACTATCAATTTTCGATGAATTCTAGTATTTACTGGGATGAATTTAGTATATACTGAAAGTATTTGCCAGTTAGTAAGTACTAAACTTTATGCATATGGAATGAAGTAAATACTTTAAATTTAACCATTTGCTTTAAGTTATAGTATTTACTATTATCTTTTACTTGTAGTAAATACTTCCGTTTTATGCATATCACCCATTATTGCGAAAACACACGATGCGATGCCGTGTGCGATTTCAAAAATAAAAAATAAAAATTGCATCGTCTAATGAGCTTTTTTCATAATAATCATGAAAACAACAAAAAATTGTTTTAACTTACTTTCACTTCTTTTTTATTTGTTTAGACAAATGTGTTGTTCTATAACATAATAGTTAATGTTATTATGAATAAATATATGTTTTATTTTTTTCTGTACGAGATACTGGAGCCGAGATATTCGCGAAAGATCCAAAAATAACACAAAACACATTTTTACCAATAACTTTGGTAAAAAAAAGTTGTCAGATGGTGAAAATTTGGTTTTAAGCCTTTCTAAGAAGTCCCTATCGATCTATGAAACAAAAATAGACCATGCCGCTGCCGCGCAAGGTCATGACCCTTTGACTGGACTAAAAGGCCAATTTTAAAGAATTATTTAAAAAGAATTTTTACAAACTTAATGTTAATTATTTCAGTAGAAATTGCTTTCGTTTTGATTTGCTAGATTGAAAAGCAAACAGTTAAAATTATATGAAATTCACAAAGCTCTCATACACTCTCAATACTATTTGCTTGTATTCCTCTCGCGCCTTGCATATAAATCTTTAGATATATATGTACCTATATACAAGGGCTCTTGTCGGAATCCTTGATGGATCCGCTTCCCTACCCGACAACCATTCACCATTCCCTTTTGCCACGTTTCAACTTATGGCAGATGTTAATTACACTGGTAAAGTGATTTATATGAATTATTTTTTTATCAATTCTCCAAGTTCTTGCAATTTTTATTCACTATTCTTTGGCTTGCTGACTTGGAATTACTGTGAAGTTTGTATAGAAGTCCTTTTTATCTACAGTTTCTAATATTTGTGTTATATATTTTATGCAGAAAGAACATTCCGGATTTTTTGATTAAGAAAAATATTCTCTATTAGACCGAGAGCCCACAGCAATTTGTGGGTGTGATTGATAACAAAAAATAATTAGCATAATTAGATAGGCCTAGCCTTGGGCTGGAATCAGATTTGGCTATGTTCGATTTGACATTTCATGATGGAAAGCATAATTGTCACGAGGCCAGATATGGGCAATAAGTTGAAATATGCCTTTCTTTCTTCACTGCTTCGACTAGCTGCTACTAAGTTGCATTCTACAAGTTGTTCCTCAATTCGAAAACATTGATACCAAAAAATGTTGAAAAATTATTTTGGAAACTCCAATTTTTCTCGACAACAGATCCAAAAATGTTGATAAGATTTTGTGTGTATTCCTTAATTTGTTCGATCTTTCATTAACTATACTACAATTTTAAATTAAGAAATTATTATCAGTACCAATAATAGGCCGTTTTGCAAAACGTCAAATCAACGTCAGTTTGATCCTCATTTTTTGAAGCAGATACTGCTATTGTTAAATATGCAATCGTCCTTCTCTTCCAGTCTTCATAATTAACGTCAGTCCATTTTCTTGCGAACACAACTAACTTTTAAAAATACACCTTTTAGCTTATCAATATTTTTGTCGTCAACTAGATTTTTTCCACTGCAGAATTGCACCGCAAATGATGTTATCGAAGATATGACTTTAGCAAACTGAGTTATGAAAATAATGCTCTTGCATAAAGTTTCGTTCTGGGTTTTCGAACAGTTGACTTTTAGAGTTTGCGTTAAAGAACATCTTGCAATTGCGGCGACTGACATTTTCCAAAATGGCCATAGAAATTTTTTTGATTTTCGATTTTCAATCTATCGGGTTAATCGCAAAAACTTCTTGTATATCAAATCAAAAAAAAAAAAAAAATGCAAAAATATATTTAAATTTGCTTGAGAAATCATCCTAACATGTTTTCATAAGTAAATTATGAACACTTTTCTTGAATAACATACATGTTTTATAAGGAAACTTTTTAAAATTCAAGTCTCTTGAACACATAAAGTGCATGCGACCCAGTCCTTAATTTTATTAACTATTGCTATTAGCTTTCTCTTCAACAACAGCACCATCAAGTGTTTATAAAAAAGGCACTTGACCTCAAAAATCCTTAAGAATGCTCTTAGAGTTCATAAATATTTATGGATCATAAGCTTGTTAAAAAAAACCAAATAATACGAGTTACTTATTATTTATATTTTCTATGGCTCTTCTTTGAACCTGGGGTGATCAGTTGAACATATAGTTATATCTGCCATAAGATCTTTAAAATATTGACAAAGTCTACAGTAATCTCCTCCACAGATATTTTCCAAGACGAAGCGTGGGTAGTGCCTTTTAAACTCATTGGCGCAAAATTAGTGAACTAAGTAAAAACTGTTTTAGAATGATACTACTTAGGTTAAAACAAAGATTTTGAAAATTTTAATCGAATTGCACATTTCGAAATGTCAAAAAACATCTTTTAAATAAATATTAAGTAGGAAGTCAGTAGACTGCTTTGAAGTTAGCCTATACGAGTAGTTAAGTATACTATCATACCAATTAAAATTGCCCGCCATTGTTTTTACAAAATTTTTCTTTCGAATCATATAAAGTTAATGTAGCTGATAATATCATTGCAGAGGGGCCTTAACTTTTTGGGGCCGATCTGTTTCATATTGCACAAGTGGGACAAGCGGGCTACCAATGCTTGATGGACTTATTTGTTTTGATTCAAGAACATAATTATGGGTCGCACTACTTCTGTGTTCAAAGAAAATTTAGTTTTCATCATGAAAATGCAATGAACTCAATGTTTAAATACAATGCACGACTGGATCGCACCAACTTGCTCCTAAGAAAATAGAGATAAACATCATTTTTGAATAGCTAAAATAATTAAATAAGTAAACGGAGCTAAAAACAAACTGCCATGTGATTTGAAACGGCAAAATTAAATTTGAAAATATTACAGAAAATCAGATATGAAACGCAATATACGAGTTATAAACAGATAGGTATCATCGAATTCTGTAGTATGTTTATTTACAATAAACAATATTCGAGTATCGATAGGCCACTGAACTGTAATCAGCAAAAATTTCGAAAGTCAACCTATCTTGTTCATTTTTTTTTGGTGGGTTGGGTACGATATCCCGCTTTTTGTAATCCCGTTTTTTATAATCCTACTTCTTATAATCCCGCTTTTTTATAATCCCGCTTTTTTATAATCCCGCTTTTTATAATCCCGCTTTTTAAAATCCCGTTTTTTATACTCACAGTGAGGTGTGTGCTTGGACACACTATAGAATTTGGGATAGGTTGGGTGTATGCAAAGTTTCTTAAGCATTTAAAGAATCCGGAAAATAACGAACATAAAATTAATAAATCTTAGTTACGTATTATAAAAAACGGGATAAGCGGTATAAGACGGGATTTTAAAAAGCGGGATTATAATAGAACGGGATTTTGAAGAAACGGGTTTTAAAAAGCTGTATTTAAAAAAAAAAACGGTATTATAGAGGACGGTATTTTAAAACTTTTTTTGGGGGATTTTTGAAAAACGGGATTATAAAAAGCGGGATTCCGTTACGATCCCTTTTTTTTGTATATTATACGTGCACTCAAGGGGTTATTAATACCCTTATAATGTTCAATACACAGTGCGAGCAATCAGGAAATTAGGATAGGATTAGAAAGAATCATCTGATGATTTTAGCGGGTCTTTTCATTCTCAGCTCTCAAAGTAATCTGAAGTCTGACCAATGCTTCTTACAACAAGGGATATTAAAAAAATATGATTTACTGCTCTATTCTTCGTTCGCAGTTTGCACGGAAACTTTAAAAAAAGAACGTCAAATCAATGTTTTTCTGAAGAATCCTTAATTGATACGCGAGATTTAAAGGCAAATATTTATTAAGGTAATTTAGAATAACGTTTTTCTAAAAAGTTTTTCATTTCACTAAAAGGTACGTTTATTTTTTGTGAAAACAGTACATATTCTTAAACCTTCTGTTAATGCGTTAATATGTATATGATATTGGATAAAACTTAAGTCAAAACAGGGCGTTCTTTTTTTAAAATATGCCATATTCAATACCATTAGAGTGCTTAGTAACAGAAAAGAATATATCTGTGGTGTTTGCTACAAACATGATAACTCCATAAAATAATTTGCGTTTTTACGTTCACTTTACATGGAGCTAGGGCTGAAACGGGTTGACTGATTTTCTTCAAATTTGCAAAACTTTTGAAAATATTCTTTGAAAAATCATGCATTCTCCAAATTAGAAAATCGGCTTACCCGTTTAAGTTCGAGCTCGATGTAAAGTGAATGTAAGGATGCAAATTGTTTTATGGAGTTATCATGTTTTTATTAAACACCACATATATAAAATACAAAAATGACGATATTGTGCTGCATTGTAATTTTTTTGGCAAATATTAGCCGAGTATATGTAGATTAACCCTTGAAATACGAGTAAAACGATATGGATCGTAGTGTTGTATGATCATCTCTCTTTTTCTTATGTTTGTTGATTTTAAAATTTGTCTTGCCCTTACACTGTAGTTTACACTACCTTACTATAAAAAGCCGTCAACCCGCCAGAGTAAAAACTAATAATGGATCTTTGAAATAGATCCAGATACAGGACAAGATCCCAAATCAACGCACCAACTACCTTTAATTATTCTTTGTTTCATTAATAAAACCTGCTTATCGAACTATTGGAGGATCTGATGGAGTCGGAGTTAAGGGGAGAGTTCAGCCGGTCTTACGAACAGTCCCCTTGAGGATTGCTTGTACAGAACCTACTCGTATGTTTGGTTTAACGCGAGCACCTGTTGATTATGACTCAATCCCACGGAAGGCCTACCTTCATCGGAGTCAGATTGGATCCTGACCACTAACCCCGAATCAGTCGAAGCCTGTTCAGTAGCAAAGTTGCGACATGTTGCAGCATGTGCACACCTCTGGCTTTAAGGCGAGGTCTATTTAACACCTCTTGAATTCTTGATAGCTTGAAGAAAGAGGGGTAGGCATGGGCCAAGCAAGCGCAACAGCCCTCAACCTCACTATCACGACTATCAGAAAGATAGATAGAGGAGAGGGGTAGGCACGAGCCAAGTGTCCAATGACGCAACAGCCCTCGATCTTCTGGGCACTATCTTCCATGGTGCCAGAATATAGCTTCCGGTGGAGCTTCGCAACCGAAGTCACTTAGATGAGTTCCTGCAAAACTCCGGGTTTGTCAACCCTTAGGATACACACACCAAGAAGTTGGTCAAGGTAGTAACCAATAACTTAGTGTCCTTAATTTCGGTCTTCATTCGCCATGCGACGAACTAGGAAAGATACTCTTAATCTTTTATTCACCTTACGGCAAACTGGACAAGACAACCGCATCTCCTATCTAGTTAGTTTAGTTACTATTGTAACCTATCCACAGACACCACGAGGAGGTCGATAGGAACCCGGAGTGCAATAGAATTGCATCAGCAGCCATCCGTCACTGTGAACCGCACAGTGATATTGCTCCGTAGAGACCTACTGGATCAACCACATCAGCACTCCTCCACAGACTCCCGGAGCGCATTGGATTTGCGCATCAGTAGCAATGACCCCAGTCCATCTGAGTTCCTGTTCTCAGTTGGACGAGCTTGTTGCAGCCCCGGGCAAGCCATTTACCACATCAGCACTCCTACATACACTTCCACCTGCAGTGGGGACCACGTCGACTATTTTCAAAAAAAAATTGCAAGGCGAAAAAATGAAAAGCAAAAAAGTTAGTTATGAGTGTTTAAGCATGCTCTGGGGTTCAAATTATTTCAAACATGTTAAATATACAAAAATGTTTCATAATATTTAAAATAAAAAAATACATAAACTAGTTAATGAAACAACACAGTTCATAGCACACACATTAATGCAGATAGCTTTCGCTAAATTAATTTTTTTGATTTTTTTAATAAAAAAATTATGACAAAAAAGTATTTTCTAAATTAAAAAAAATTTTATAGGTAAGTAAAGTATAATATGGCTTTTTCATATGAATTTGTATTGACCTCTTATATCTAGATTGTGTAACTTCTGCAAATCCGATTCTCAAAAAATGTCTACTCCTCCTTGTACTGTAGCTTAGTACATGCGACAAGGTCATCCGCTTTATTCCTCTTGTGTTTTATACGATACAATGCTTACGGCTGAGAAAATGTAATTCATTATTATCTTAACTGTGCAATGTACATGTTAATTTATTTCGTATTTATCGAATTTCAACGATTACATATTCAATTTAATTTTTTTTATAAGTGAAGATAATGTGATAAGGTTATATGTAGGTTTAACTGGTACATTTAACGTATAGTATATTATAACCAGCACTAAATATTTTTATTTTTTAATTGTGTATGAGAGAATCATGTAGTATAGCTGCGAGATATTCGTACACATACACATTTATTGCAGCTTTTAATTATTATTATTTGTAATCCAAAAAAAAACAACCGATAATATTGAAAAAGCATGTAATTAAATGCAGATTGAGTCATCATATCCAATATTTATTCGACTTTTATGTAGTTTTATTCTTTTCAGCCGGTGTAATTTCGAAATATTTTTGAGCTGTTGCGGGTGAGTTAAAAAAAAACAAGCATCTCTTTTTTTCTAGAGTTTAAAGTAAATTTAAGTATTTCAATTTCAATTTTATTTATTTATATTGATCCTTTCAACCTAGTGTAAAAATACATTTTGATATTTATTATTTATAGAGATGTGAATAAAATATTATATATGTATATTTTTAGCAACTATAAATTTTAATACATATTATGGAAGGATATTTAATTTAATGGTGTTGGTTTTGAATTTTTTTTACAAATCAGCGGCAAAATATTAAATTATCATTAATTGAACACTTATTTATTTATTTATCAAACGCTCTGTACATTTAAGCTTTAGGCTTTTCATCATATACAGGACCTACCAAATGCTCAACAAAAATATCCTTCTACTTCTTCGGACAGTAAATATCTAAGTCTGGAGTGTGAAGGACAATTGCTTTTTAAATTGAGCATGCTATGAGGAAGCCGATCCATAGGCGAATAGCATGAGCAACTGCTTATTAAATACCTGAGTCTAGGAGTTATTAGCAATAAAGACCTCAGAGAACGTGCAAACTTAAGCTTCTAAAAGAGATAAAGCGGTGTTTTATTTTGGATATATCAGGATGTGTTCTATATTCCAAGAGGTCCTCTAAATAACAGTCAGAAATCTGTCTGGAATAGTTCGAGGTATGATAAAATCTTCTTATGTTGAATATATAATATATCTTGCACAGTTATTATATGCCACATTTAATTTTCTTATTATTTCTGCGTCAAGATTTGAACAAATTTCACAGCCATACAATATTAAAGGTAGAACATAGGACCGATAAAGTTTAAACTTAACATTTGTTGGGAGATATTGTCTAGTCGGAATAAGTTCTCGAAGGATACCATATATTTTTGAGACAATTTGGTTCACGTGACTATCCTAGAAATGTATAGCCAGATTTTAGAATGTTCTTATAAATTCAGCTGGATATCTTTGCATTTTGATTGCTTTAGATATTATTGAGTTCAAATTTAGTTGATTTTGCTAAGACCAGATAAAAATTGAATTTAGATCGTTGTTTATGGCTGCTAGCTACACTAGATGATTCAGCAGTTCTAGAAAATGTATTTTAAATTTTAAAATCATCCATTAATTATGATTAATAATATAATTAGAAATATCATTTTAAAATAGAGTGAATAAAAGAGGACCTAGAACGGATTCTTGAGGAGCTCCTGACCGAACTGGCAAACTTAAACATCCCCTTTTTACATAATGTACAGACTCCATAGCTGGGCATTAACTCGTTTATCCATTAATCGTTAATTAACGAAGTTAAAATTTTGATTAACGGATTAACTTTTAAGTTAACTTTTAAAAATGTTAACGGACACGTTAAATCCGTTAATCCACGTTAAGTCCGTTAATCGTTAATCCAATGACTACTATTTACCTCGCAGCGCGAAAAACAGGTTCAGACAAGTATGAGACAAGTGCCGCGCGGCGCGTGTCGCGGGTGAAAAACAGCTAGGTACGTATTATATTTTGACGGCGCGTGCGGGTGAGAAAACTGCGAAGAGATTCGTTTCGTGTGATCATTTCATTATGCCGGTCGTCCACTATGTGCGCGATAAGTTCAACCAACTTCGTTCAACTTTTTATTCAACTCTTTCGTTGGATAAACCAATTTACAACCTCTTACACTAGTGCAGCAACTTACGTAATTCACGTTGAGCAACTAAAGTTGAACAAAATGCGTTCAGAACCCCATATACATAATTGACCAACTTTTCCCATATGTTGATTAACCTCACACACCTAGTTGATCAACTCTAAAAACTTATTCCAGTGTTGAATAGCTCCGTACACCTAGTTGACCAACTTACTCAAATGTTGAATAACCTCGTACACTAGTTGATAAACTTGTTCGATTTTGACAGAAAAAAAAAGTTTTTCGAGTTGATCAACTGCGTTTTCGATATGGTTGCTCAACCAGTTGATGAACGAGTTGATACCTTCGTACACTTAACCAAGGAACCAAGGATCACTCGTTGAGGAACGCGTTGAACGCACCACGATAAACAAAAAACTCAAACGTCAAAACTGAAATAATTTTGACTTCAGTTCGGTACATTTAGGCAATTGCATTTTCGAGGAAACTTGAGACCAAGCCAATTCCCTGGCATCTCGATTTTTATAAAAGGGGCTCTTAATGTCCCATATATTGGGCTTTTCCTCAATTGCTGAAATCAATTGCAAAATTAATTCCGTGGTCAACTCTGTTTTTTTATCACCTTCCATGACGAAAAACCAAAATAAACTACAGTTTGCAAGTTCATGGCAACGCAATAGTTCAACCACGTAGACACATTTCACTGCAACCAACGCAACGCATAACAATATTACGTCAAGAAATCCCAAAGAAAATTAAAAAGTTGATCAACGCGTTGAACAAATAATGTGCAACACATTATCTTGAAAATGTGGCTCAACGTGTTGATCGAACATTTTCAAGGAGCAACACGAGCTCGTACACTACCCGTACACTTGTTGCGCAATTCGTTGAGCAACGGCCAACTACTATAGGTCCAACCCGTTGATTGAACAGAATTGAAGGCACCGTACATTAGAGTTGAATTCGAAATTTGTGCGTTGATCGCCTAGTGGACGACCGGCATTACTTAGCGCCGGTGCTTAGAGAAAAAAAATATAAAAATGCAATTTTTATCACATGTTAACGGATTAACGATTAACGTTAACTTGCGTTAATTACGTTTAACGAAGCTAACTTTTTTAGTAGCGGATTAACGATTAACGAAGTTAACTGTTTTATTAACGGTGCCCATCTATGACAGACTCCAAGGCAAATCGGCCCTGCAGTTTACATAACAGAATTTGAGCATTTACTGATACGGCTACAGTCTACCATACCATCATCGAAACCAGAGCGTACGTCATCACTAGCTCCAATTACCGCTGTAGTACAACAGTGTTTGCTTCTAAAATCTGGTTGGTGTTTCACAATTAACACAGCGTTATCCAGATACGTTTTCATCTGAGTTGTTATAATCTTTTCAAACATTTTACTTAAAAAAGGCAGAATTGCAATTGGTGTAAATGCTATGTAAAACTAAATCCAAACCAGAAACTCAGCTGCGCTCAGAAAGACAAAGAGAAAAAGTTCAATGCAGTGCGCATACAGAAAACTAACCAGTTCACACATTCGTCATAAGACAGAAGTAATCAACTACCTATTATCAAGAATTAATGAAAATGAAACCCATATAAAGTAAAAACATAAAGATTGTTATTCATTGAAAAGGTCCGGCATAGCGATAGAGGATTGCGCCTCCTACAAATAAACTATCCATAGACAGAGAATGTTCTCAGTGTTCTAAGAGAAGTGTTGAGTCGAATAATAAATAAATTTGTGTGTTTGTGTTATTAGCTCCAATTTCATTAATAGTTCTCCATTTTTGAAGTAAAACTTCTTTTCCGGCGTTGGGGGTAAAAAATTTTCTATGTAGCTGTCAGTGACATGTCAAAACGACACGCTAAAGCGACATGGTTCTTACAATTATTGTTCGAACTTTGTTAGAGGTTATTTAAAACACTTTAAAAACACCTTTTATTGACGAAAGAGAATGTTCTTTTAATTGCACAACCACAACAACTAACCTACAAAACAATTATAATAAAATAATTTCAAAAAATTAGATAATAAAAGCTTTTTTTCAATGAATTATGTGGCCGAGTAATTTCGCGATCGAAAACCACTTTCCTTTGCACAAAAAACACAAACAAATATATATTTTTTAGTTTTATTTATTTAAAACATAAAACACTTTAACCTAAGCAATACTGAATACTTATAAACTATTTAAATTGAAAAATAAGCACTAAAATTTACAAAATACTTAAAGCGAAATTTAAAAAAACACTTGTAAATAAACTATCTGCTTTATTACTTTCTGTTGTCAAATATAAACTAGCATTGCCATATGCGAAGAATCTTAAATTCTGTGTCAAAATTAAATTAGCATTGCTTACAATTTTAAAATCTTTGGGCTCCAACACAATGAATGAGATAAGAAAAAATCGAACTCGAGATTTTGATCAAAGTTGACATTACGATGATAGCTAAGACGAATAAAGTGGGTCCGGCAATTCCGTCTGTCTGTCTGTCTGTCTGTCTGTCTGTATGTCTGTACCTCGATCTAGAGCCTAAGCCACTGGACCTATTTTCTTCAAACTCGGTAGTTATGGGTCTTCGGTGATTCCTTAGAGGAGAAATTGAAATTTTTTTTTTTAGCTCTAAAACTAACGGTACCCCCCATACACCCGTAATGCATAATCTTATTTATATCGAAAACGGCTCTAACGATTTTGATAAAAAAAATTAGGTGTGATATTATGGACATGGACTACGTTTTGGTAAAAAAAAATTTGGGGCAAAATGTTATTAACGGTACCTGTCATAGAACCGTTTTTTTGATTTTCGACTTTCTCATTAACGGCTCCAACGATTTTAACCAAAAATTTTCAGCAGGAGCTCCCTTAAGTTTTAAATAATATTGTATATAAAAATATTCGAAAAATTATTTGTTGTTTTTTTTTGAAAAAAATTTTTTTTGAAAAATCAATATCTTCAAAACTTATGAACGATTATTTTTTGAAATTATTTCCTAAAATCAATATTATTAAATACTTAAAATTCGCATCCCACATTTTTTTCTTGAAAAATTTTAAAGAAATTTCTTATATAAAAAATTTATTTATTTAATAACAAAACGCTTTTTTAAAGTTTGTTTGCATAAATTCATACGTTTCTAGAATTCAGACGGCAATTTCATTTTAAATTCATGTTTTATATTTATAAAATGTATCTTAAATTCCAAAGTACTTTTACATAAGAGCAAGTTCGTGCGATCCAGTCGTGCATTTTATTTATATTCTGTGGCTACCTAAATTGATTGTCAATTGCTTGTGTCTGACTGTGGACATTTCTATTTCTTATTCCTTTGCTAAACCACCTACTTCGGTGGTTTAACTTAATTAACAGAAAAGTTGTTTTATTAATGAAATTTCGCACTTAGTCCAGGACTTAACGATAAACCTCCACTAAACCATCTTTATTAATATGGGTGTTAGATATTTATAATTATGTATTTAAAAAAAATTGAATTTTTTTAACTTCATTTTTTTTTACTTTTTTAACAATTTTTCAGCTTACAAAAAATAATAAAAATGAGAATTATTTAAACTTAATTCATAGTAATTCAATAACAAATTCGTCTAGTGGTTCAATGTCTGAATCGGGTTCGGTGTTAGAATCTGCTGGCACAAGCATATTTCTTGCTTCAGGGCAAAATGATTTTAAAATGGTTCGCTTTTTTGGCCTAAGGCTGCTTATGAGTGAATCGGAACTAAGTAATATATACATTCAAATTGCACTGTTCTCTTGAAAATGTCCTTGCAAAATTTTCGCGATATAAGCGAAAATGTTTATTGTGGGCCTCTGCAGCTTTCTCTGGTAATTGGCCTATTGGCAACAACGAGTTTTCGATTATGATTGCACCGTGTATCAATATCTTGTGCATTGTCGGAGTCATTGGGTGCCAATTATAAAGATTGATGTATAGCTGACCTGTATCTTTGACAAATTGGTCATATTTTTGTGAATCAATTTTGTGTCCACTTGAAATGGTTTCCAATATGACCTTTAATCTACAGCTACGAGCAACTAATTAGAAACGAAATTTCAATGAATGAAAATGCACCTGTAAAATCTAACAGTTTTTTTTTTAATTAGTTAAATGTTAGTTTCTTGTTTACTGTTGACTTCTAGAGTGGTAGGTTGTGTGATATTGGTGCTTATACAAAAGAAATTTTAAAGGAAGTTCGATGGTTCCGTTCAGCCACGACTCATTATTTTTCAAAAACGCCTCTTATTCTCTATAGCATTTTGCCCAGTTTTCTTTCAAAGTCGATTTAAATAAGGAAAATCTATGTTTCAAACTTTTTTATCATCCACAGTACTGCCATAGTTTGACAGTAAGCGCTTTTCTAAATAATTAATTTTAGTTTCAAAATCTGGTAAATTTTGTACCTCCGACTAACAATTTTCACTCCTGATGTTCTCGGAGTTCCAACAGCAAGAAAACACAATGATTGTTTCACTATTCAGAATTTTTATTTTTTTGACCGAAAAATCTGTGCTGTTAAAAATGTCAATATTTTTGTCCTCTGCAGTCTTCTGCAGCCAATTTTCTATTTCCTTTTTTAACATCTGAAACTCTCTCGGCAGTTTACACATTAAAGACTTGTTTCTTTAGTTGGACAAAAAGTGGCGTTATGTTGGTCTGAGTAAACGGAACAAGCTGTTTGAACTTGTGGTAATGGGGAACAATGGGTAGACTTTTGTTTTATAGTATCTATAATCCCAATTTACAGTTCTATTAAAAGTGTTTTCTAAGGTAATTAAGTTTTGAACTTTAATTTATTCTTCATTAATTAAATTAGGTAGTTGAACTGGTCTTTAAATTTAGGGATTTTAACGTTCATGTTGCAAACCTTTAACACTTCAAGCTTAAGATTTTGTAACATTTCATTAAAGATACCTTCTTCTTTTATCTTATGCGGTCCACACAGAACAACTTTAAACGGTTTATTTTCTTTAGCAGTACATATTGGGTTTGATTCAGAAATAGACTTGAAAACTTTAAGGACACCTTCGTCGTTATAAAAATTCACTAGGCAACCCAAAGATGTATTTTTATATTGGAAGTTTATGATGTTTTGGATATTTATTTATTCAGTGACGAATTCACTTTTTTTTCCAATATGGCGGATAGGGGGAAATTCAATTAAGTTAGACTTTTTATATTTTTTTTTCATGGAAATCGACTTCAATATCGGAGAGAACAGATGATGCATCGAAACGAATGGAAAAGAATTTTCCATTTTGGAAACTTTTAATTTAGCAGAGGGCGAGTTCTCATCTGCGGATGAGGCTCTCACTCTTTTTAAATCGGGTGGAATTTTAACGGTTTATTTATTTTTTTTTATTTTAGAGAAAAAAGAGTACTGATCGTAACACAAATTGATAACCAAATGTTTTGTTTAAAGAAGACTTACGAGTAGCAGGTCATGTACTAAAATGCTTAAACTATAATTATTAAGACCTTTTATCTTGTTGACTACTGTTTGTGATGGTGAGTTTTTTTTAAAGCTGTAAGGCGAACTGAGCTGAAGTATAAGGCTGAAAACACACCGGATAAAGCAAAACGTGTTTTTTTGTTTCGTGAAACAAGAGAACATTGTTTCTTATGAGACTGAACACACCAAAGAAAACGAAACAAAACACATGTTTTTTGTTTGAAGCGTTTCGATGGTGGTTGTCGAAAATACATGCTATTGTATACGAGCAACACACACCGAATGCAACAAAACTGTTTCGAACAAGGGTCGTTGACGATAATTGCCTACTTTCTTATGGTGCAACGCACACCAAATGAAACAAAACAGAAAAACAAAAGCAAAACAGAAAAACATGTTTCGTTGCCTATAGCTGACCTATTGTTTTTTGCAAAACAAAATTTTGACTCCGTTGTTTTTATTTTCTTCTTTCGTTGCACTTTGCAGATTTATTTGCTTCTTTGTACGTTTATTCTGTGCGCAAATTTTAAATAAATATGAAATAATTATGTAGATGGAGAGAAGTTCATTTTTTTTTAATTACGGCAAGAAGCCCTATCTATAATTATAAAGATAAGGAACATGCCAATAAACTTATCTACTATTGATAAGCTGTGGATTGCTACTTCCTACTATGACATTTGAAGATTGGGAATATTAAAGGCTTTTCTCTTTTCTTATAAATAAACACATAATGTCTGTTTTGTAAACACAAAATTGTTATTTGTGTTAACTTGCCGAAGAGTTATAATCTTTCAGCCGGAGTTAAGCTTTTACGATAGTTCGTATTTTGTTTCATTTCAACGCACACCAAACGCAACAAAAAAACAAAACGTTTTGTTTTGTTTTATTCTGTTTAGCTTGGTGTGTGTTCAAATAAAAAATGTTTTTTTGACTATCGAATAAAAAACGTTTTGCTTTATCCGGTGTGTTTTCAGCCTTAGTCAACTAATCGTTCCAAATGAGATGACACGTACTAAGTGCTAATTTTTGTGCCAGTAGTCAGTAAAAAAGCTTTTAAAAACGTTAAGCTTACAAAGCAGAAATTTACAATAATAAATACGGGCTACTTTCTAAGTAATGAACAGTGCTTTGGGAAATGAAGGAAGTCATGAAACAAAAGAAATCGTTCCACACTAAGGGTATATCTCCAATGTGGAGATTATTTAATGAGGATTTAAGAAAATCCTTACTTTGGGTCAACCTGACTCTCACTTTTTTTTTTTTAAACTAATAATCATAAGATCCTCGCTGTTTTTTTCTTTAGTATGAAAATATTGATGTTGGTTGTAATATTTGATTCCCAAAAAATTTGATCTGTAAAGACTGGGTCGCACACACTTGCTATTATGTCTAATACTGTGTTCCCACAAAACCAAAATCTGATATTTCAATTGAAAAATGTTAAGATTTTTAATAAACCATTAAGAATCTATCATAGATAAACTAAGAATATTTGTTTTTTAAAGGTTGGATGTTACTAAAAAACTTCAGAAACATCTAATTCATTTAGTAGTTGGAGCTAAGAACACATATACCATGTGATTTATTAAACATAACATTTATAGAAGATCGAACATTTTAAATTATTGCAGCGGTTTTTTTTTAAATAGGTTTTAGGTACCTATGTACACATATAATTTTTCAATTGTCGATAACCTGTATTTGAGATTTCAAATTTGCAAACTAAATTAATTCTAGATGACGTTGTCCTAAAAAATACGATTTTCGAAACAACATTTTTAACGTTTGTATGAAGGGAATCGTTCATTTTGGAAAAATATTTTTCTACATCTTGTAGATAGTATTCAATATAGATAAATCGTCAACTAAAAATCGAAAAATATGGTTTCAAAATTTAGGAGGAAGATTGCTCAAAATCACTTGTTCTGTTTTTTAAGAAAATCAAAAAAATGAAAAGTGATTCTATGGGTGGTAGATCCCATTAATAACTAATTCGTGGGAACTTTTTTTTGAAACAGAAGCTAGACTTTACTAAGACATTTTTCAATTTTGTTAAAATACCTTTGAAACAGTTTTTGAGAAAGAAAATATTGCCAAACATTTCGAAAAAAAAATTACAGCAAGTACCCTTATCTTTGGTCTTAAAAAAAGAGAAAACTCCGGGTTTTTAAAAAAATTCCTGAAGAGCATTCTGTAGTAGGTACAGTAAACTGACGGAGAGAATTACGTTGAACGCTTAAGCTCTAATTTTGGTTTGGCAAGATAGATTGACAGTCAATTTGACAGACGTAGATTCAGCAATATGGCCGCATCACCTGTCAAAGTACAAAATTTTCTTTTGGAAAGGGCCAGTACATGCGACCAGATGGTGCATTTTATTTTACTAACACAAGCAATTCAATGATAAATACGAATTGACTTCATCTAGCCATAGGTCCTAATTACTTTACCAAACACCGATTGCATGTGATTTGGTGCTTAATCAAAAAGGTTTCCTTGCTACCTGTATCGCAAATGAGGGGTGGAATAGTTCCGGCAAGGCTATTATGGGCAAGGCATGTAGCTTTGTGCTCCGGTCCGGACAAATGAACCCTAAATGGTTGTATTGAAACGCCCACAAAAGAACCTATCTTCACCACACATAGATACTAATATCTTAAGCTTGTGAAGGAAAAGGAGTAGTTTCGCATTTGAAATAATATGAGATAAAATAGTGTTCGTATTAAGATTATTTAGCATGGGCTCCATAAGTTTTCTATGTAGATTAAAGTTCTTGAGGTTAAATTTCTCGACAGAAATTTGTTGTTTGAATGATATGGCCATTGACTATGGTCCGAGGAGGTGTTTGGTTTATTTGGTAAAAGTGCATGTACATTTGAGCAACTCAAATCATAGGCAGTAAAATTTGCATTTCGGTTCACTAAACCGGATGCCGGACGATACATATATCTAGGTACCTACTTAAAGTTATGGTAAATTTGTTTCGAAAATGCTATAGATATTCTTATGTAAAATGAAGTGGATATAAACTGATTTCCTTTTTTTGTGATTGTACAAATTCAGGATTTGAGAATGTTTTCTCAAATTATTCCAAATAACATTTTTCTACTTTGTCAAGTTTTATTTGCAATCAATTTCACTTGATATGAGTTCTTTTACGACTTCTTCTCCTTGATAGTTTTATCTATCCTTGCCAGAATATTAACCCCGTCCTTTTATAAAAATCATGATATTTGACTTTTTAATATGAATTGACAAGTTGCAGGTATTGCCATTTACTAAAAGCAAACACAAAATACGAGTAGCATCAAATCAAAAACCTTAAACCTAATTGAAAAATAACGTATAACTACGAAGCGATGAGTGATGAGAAAGAATAAAAATTAGATTATATTTTTTAATGCATTTGTTCTACCCTTAATCAGAAAATGTACCTACATTTAGAGAAGAGCTTAGCGCCTAGTAAGTAGGTATCTTAAGAAAAAAGTTTCAAGTGTTCAAGTTTGTTTTGTTTTTTGTATTCCTAAAAATTCGCACGTTTGTCAAACTTAAGTCAAAAGTTGTCATTCTGATACTATTTTTATAAAACACAATAAAAACAGGAGACCGAATTAATCTTTTGCCTCATGTGATTAAACAGGACAGAAGGCGGCTCAGACAACCGTTCACACCGCCGAGTTAAAGGTGATTTTCAATTGATGTCGAAGAACATTGATGCCAAATCTACACACAAATTTAATTGATTTTGAACTAGATAAACTATAGGTAATCAAAATTTCCACAGATATTGCTGAACTTAAATCTACATAATATTTCTATATGAAACCAAAACGAAATAGGAATTGGCAAAAAAACAAAAAAAAAGTAAGCTTTAAAATACTTTGATCTTACAAAAACAAAAAAAAAAACATATTTTTTTAAATTTTCGAAAAATACATAGACAGGGTTGGTGCCATTTGCAATCTAAAGAACGGGGGACAAATTTGAAATATTTGAAATCGATCAAAAACCTTTTAGAGGATTCACAAGACACTTGGAAATTTTGAAAATGTTCTTAAGTTTAATATATTTAATTTAATTATATTTATTTAATATATTTAACCGATATTTCTTAAGTTTACCCATAGATATTCGATTTTGAAAGCTTTGTTCTTACGATTGTCAATTTATGAATTAATAGTTGATAAATTATTTTTTTTTTTTTTTTTTATAATCAACTCACGCTCAAGGGAATATGATTACCCTTTAAATGTTTTAACACAGCGCGGGCGTGAAGTTACGGAAGAGAAAGAAGGATAGGAAAGATGTGTGGCACGATGTTCTGAGACTGAAGGTGGTTGTCTCAGACTTTTTATCTCCGGGGATGGCGGCTGAACTAAAGCGGAGAATTGCCGTGTCTTATTTCTATGTCCCTTATAATTCGCATTATTTTATTCGTTTTTCATCCTTGTTGGGCATACTAGTTTAACTCAATCACATGTTGTTAGTGTTATGCCTAAACAACATGTAATGAGTAAACCAGCCAGCCATTGATGACAATTTTTAGAAGGTTTTAATGGAATTAAAGACGACATAAACGACACGGCAGGGATCGAACCTGTGATACTGAAGTTGACAGGCGAGCACACAACCATCGCGCCACGGCCAACCCGATTGATAAAATTTTTGATAACCAAGAATGTTGTCGTAGACCGAAAATTGACAATTATTAGGAAAAAGTCGATAAGTTTTTTAATAAATTAAGTTTAAATATCCTAAATTTCAATATCTTTCAAATAACGATTGACAATCGTAATTAAAATGACAATGATGAGCAAAGAAAAAATAGAATGCTCTGTAGTTACCACATTACTTAAATAACGATGACTTACAATATATATTTAATTTTGGGCCCGCGAAATAAATTCAATTTAAATTTATTCCTATAATTCCTAAATTTAATTACATCAATCAGAAAAAGGTCTCCAAAATCCTCTTAGACATTGGCTTTCCGATAGAAATAAGAAGAAGCTTGATACTCCGTCAAAAGCATACAGCTCAATCGGAAAGAATATTAGAAGAAAGGACGTCAGCTTAGCGTATAAGTCAAACCAGACCATAGCTTCCCTCTTTACATGTCTAAGAAATAAGACGAAAAAGATGACCAAACAACTCATTCATCCAAGAATGGCGAATCATAAATCAGACATTCATTTAAGAAATGCTGAGAAGACGGCACTGGCTTGCCACAGCGGCAGCGTTTAGACTGACCACCAACTGGACTTTGAAGGAGTAAAAATCCTTGCCTCAGAGAAACACCCATCCATACTTTACACGCTAGAGACATTACACATAATTAACAACAAAAACAATACGAACCGTAAACAAGACACACTAAACATTTCAGCGGTTAACTGCTCCTTAGTTCGGACAACTGTTAAATATAATAATAAATAAGTGTCAACACTAATTACACTCAAAGCCCCCTTACACAAATAATATCTATTTAGTCTAAAATCACTTAAATCCAAAATACATTTCCTGTAACCTTTTTTACTTTTTACTATAATATACTTCTTACTTGAACTTGACATAACGTAGTCGTTTTATTTAATCTCTGAACATCTTCTTTCATGACTTTGGTATTCTACAACAACACATCCAGAATCCGACACAACTTGGACTAAACTTCTTCTGAAGTGTTTAAATCAAACTACATATCGTCGCTGTAGATCGAATACCTCGTAACCCAGAAAAGTCGATTTTTCAGGAGAGACAAAAAACTTATTATGAAATCAATGAGAGGCAATGAGAGACGTGTTGTTAATTATGAGCGTGGCTCCGCAATTATAGTTTTTAGGTTCACAGGATATTTTTCATTAGATCCGGAATTTTGTTCACAATATAATTGCATCATTACCTAAAAATCGGTTTTTTCTGGGTTACGAGGTATTCGATCTACAGCGACGATATGTATTTATTTTCCTTTTAAAAAAATTTTGTTTTGATTTAAAGTTTAGTATTTAAACATAGGTACACGGTTAAAAATCCTGGCGTTAAATTTAATATTTTTTGGGTTGCATATATGACCAGTCCAAAATGGTACTTAAATGTAATGCTTTGAATATATTTGATTTTCAAACTCAATAGAAGACATATTGAATTTCAATACTGTTTTGTATTAAAAAACAAGTTCGTATTATTAAATATTAACACACATAAGTATTAGTATTTAAACCAGAAAAAATAAAATTCATCACTTCTTGTATTGGTTTTATTTATATATATTAGAATTTAATACGCTGGATATTGAGAACATATATTTTTTCATTTAAATTGAATATTTTTTTACTCGTTTTAAGCCCAAAGAGAGTTTAAATGTAATACAAGATTATTAAAATCTTAATACTATTTAAGGTTTCATTGGATTACTTTTGAACCCACATAGTATTCAAAATTAATAGCAGATACTCAGCTCCCTTCGAGAAGAATCCTTTAGGGTGCTCATCCAAAATATATGCCGCTGTGCTTGTATTTATAAGTGCTTTTAATCCCTGTAAAATTAGGAAAATTTTATTTATATAGGTACCTACATTAAATTTACTATTGAAAAAGTTACTTACTTCTTTGTATAAGAGAAGAGAGCTCCCAATTGCTGCTTCTTGTTTTTTTAAATTTTCACTTATTTGATTAGGAGGCTCTCCATCAGCAGTGTCAAGAACCACAAGAAAGCAGGCACAGCCTGAATACTGCCACACTATATCGCACAAGGAATCCACTGGAATCAGCACACCGTCTCGATCTCTCAAAGTAAATCCGTTCACCAGTTCTTCGTTTTCCAAGACTAAAACAAAAACAAATTTTAAATAAATTAGCACGGCTTGCACTCTCCAGGAAATAAATATATGGCACTTAAACTTGCTATTTATTACTTACTTGAAAGAAGGATATCTTCATTTGAAACAATTAAGGGTTCAGATGATTCATGCGTCTGATTTTTAAATGATTGTATTTTTTCCACGTTTTTCACTTTATTGTAAATCCCAACTAAATTTTCCATTAAGAACTCCATGTTGCCGATCGACACGACACCGGCCGCCGTGTTGAAACAAACTAACGGAGTTTTCTTTCGAAAAAATTATACTCAATATTAAAAATCAATACCTACATATTATGTATTAAAATCTAATATTAATGTGTACAAAATTAATACCTCGATATTCAATTCAAGTACGAGTTAAAAAGTATTTCTTGAGCATTGAGTCGAGAGATTCGGGATAAATACAAAATTTATTGAATTTTAATACATACAATCAAATATTAAATTTCAATACATTATTTTACTATGGTCACTTTTAACCAGATATTCTACAAATAACAAATTATTGAAATAAAAGTTTTCAATAATAATGGTAATAGATTATAATATAGAAATATTATATATTAATATTTGAAGATTAAATTTTAGTGGAAAAGTATTAAAAAAAAACATTTTAGTGTGATATCTATATACTGAGTTATAATACCAAATTATTACAGAAAATGTTTAATAAAGTTGGAATATTAAAAACAAATTATTCATGTATTGCATACGGCTGTAACACGAGGGCCGTATTAAAAAACATCCCATAATTTTGAACCGTGTACTACAACAATTTTCATGTAAGCTTGTATCAGACCAAAAACATAAATGTTAAAAAAACAGCCAAGTTTTTCTATACAAAACCTTTGTGTAAACAAGTCAGCCGTCAATTTTTAGTCAGTAATCATTAAATAATATAATTTCTCTATTACATTGTAGCTGTTTCAATATTATTCTACTTTAAATATTCGGTATTACACATTCATGAAGTAAGAACTTGGCGTACTTTTAGACATCAGTACTTTTCACGGCTGACTTGTTACACAAAGGTTTTTGTATAGAAGAACTTGGCTCTTTTTTTAACATTTATGTTATTGGTCTGATTTTACTATCAAAATGCGTGCTCTTTTAAGTAAGTTCATCGCGCGCTTCTTCCATTTTATGGTCAGTTTAATCGACTTACTGAGGCGGCTATTCGGGCTATTGTGACTAAATTTCGCACCAAATTTACATTGTTGGACATTAAACCACCAACACGCTAACCTAGAGTGAGAACTGAGGAAAATATCGGAGCTGTATCGGCCAGTGTTAGTGATGACCGCGAATTATCGATTCGTCGCACGCCGCACAGTGGGGCCAAGGCGGAAAAAACTCGATTTTGCAAAAGTGCTGATTTCGATTAGCTGATTCATGTTACTCACAGTAAATTAGGCAGAGAATCTGGAAACACTAAGGATTTGGGCCAGAACTGAAGTTTTAATAGCTAAAAAGACGCTCAAAATCGAAATATTTGAAATAATGTGAGAATTTGATTTGACTTTCCTAGGGTGTTACGTCTATTCGGGATGAACTAAAAATGGGATTGTTTTTTGTTTGCTTATTTGGAATGTCTAATAATACAATACAGCGGTCAAACTCAGCAAAAAAAAATTTGAGTGAATTACGGCAGCAGAAAATAAGACTCAGTCCACAGTAATAGAAAGTTGTAGTCATATAAAAAAATCTCCACTTTCCTCTGCTCCGAGATAGCTATTTTCTTGATGTAGACATGCCCATGTTTACATTCAAACAAAATTTAGCTGCAAATACCTGCAAATCCGCACAGTGAGCAGGTTTAAAGTTACGAAATCTTGCAAAAAAATCCTTTTTATTCACTTCTGTTTACTAAAAAGGAATATTTGTATTGTATCTTTATAATCTTTATTCAATAATTAGGAAAAATATGCAATAATTACTTACAGCTAACAATATATGATAACAATATTGAATAAATTAGTGATTTTTTTTTTATTTATAAAGCAAAAAACAGAGTTAAAAGTTACATCAATAAGAATTAGGTGTAAAATGGGCGAACTTATATACATTTTTAATGACTTAGAATTAATATTAATATAAATTTAACTCTTTGTTTTCTTTTTTTTACATACATACATATGGTTCTATTTCGTAACGTATACTTCTTTCCAAAAACCTCTTTTTCAAAATCAAGAAAAATGTCTTAAACATTTTGTGCGTTGTTTTTTGGTTCTGCTTTGAAGTTTGCCCATTATTTGATGCAAGTTGCAGTAGTAAATACTTAACATAATAACGTGTTGCTGGCTTAATACATTCACTATGCGTTTGTAAATTAACACTTGTCCGCTTTTAATGGTAACATTATTACAACACACATAAAAAGTTACTTTTTTGGACACACTCAATTTCGCTATAATAAACACGAAAACCTGAATTTTCATAATTTTTATCCGATAATAAGAATAACATCGCTTCTTTCCATTATCTTTCTAAAAAAAATTAACGTATAAGCCGACACATACATAATGATTCCATGAATCAAGCATTTTATTTGCTTTTTTCGCGAAAATATATTTTTCAAATTACTCAAAATTTAACTTTTTAACTTTGGAATTTAGATAAAATTTTGTGTGGGCGTGTCATTGGGTGGAAACATTTTGTTTTCATTTCTTAAGCTAACCTTTATAAAATTTGAAAACTTTATTTAAATCAGTTACGTGGTTCCGATTTTATCGCACTAAAAAAGTCCGCCTTCATACAAAACAAGTAAATACCAAAAATAAAAAAAAAAAATAGTAAAAAACGCCAAAAAGAGGGTGTGGAAAATTTGAATGGCCAACTTACTTCAAAAAGAGCACCATCTTTACTTCAAACAAAACCTGGATTTTTATCAATTTTGAGTTTTTTTTTTAGTGGGCGTGGCAGTAGGTGGACATTTTTTGTGGAGCTTTATTTCCAAAACTACTTTCATTTCTGAAAATTTCATCCAAATTAGTTAAGAGGTTCGGTTTTTATGGACTTTTATCCGCTCTCCCATACAAGTCGCCCCACTGTGCGGCGTTCGCATCAACTGGGCCTCTATTACTCCACTACGTGGAAAATTTTGCGGAAGAATTTAGGTGTGAAGCCTTTCAAAATACAGCTGGTGCAAGAATTGAAGCCCAACGACCTACCAGAACGCCGAATTTTTGGTGAATGGGCTCTTGAAAAGTTGGCCGAATATTCACTTTTTTATCGAAAAATTGTGTTCAGCGACTAAGCTCATTTGCTCATTTCTGGTTGCCGTATTTGGAGTGAAGAGCAGCCAGAAGCCTTGCAAGAGCTACCAATACATCCAGAAAAGTCACTGTTTGGTGCGGATTATGGGCTGGCGGAATCATTGGGCTGTATTTCTTCAAAGATGATGCGAATCGCAAGGTTACTGTGAATGGCGAGCGCTTCCGTGCGATGATAACAAACTTTTTTTTGCGCAAAATGGAAGAGCTTGACTTGCATAGCATGTGGTTTCAACAAGACGGTGCCATAACCACACAGCACGCGCAACAATGGACCAATTGAGAGGCAAGTTCGGTGAACAGTTTACATATTTCACGTTTGGAGCCGATAAATTGGCAGCCTAGATCGTGCGATTTAACGCCTCTATACTATTTTTTTTGTGGGGCTATGTTAAGGCTTATGTCTAAAGCGACAAGTCCGCTTCAATTGACGCACTGGAAGCCAACATTGAAGCATTTATTCGTGATAAACCAGCCGAAATGTTAGAAGGAGTATGCCAAAATTGGACTAATCGGATGGACCATTTGAGGCGCAGCCGCGGCCAACATTTACATGAAATAATCTTCTAACATTAAATTATATTGACCGTACTATAGATTCAAATAAAGATTTCATGCATTTTTCTGAATTTTATGTGTTTTTTTTTTTTTTTAATTTCCGATAGCTCTTAAAAAATCTTAGCACACATCGGATACAAAGAACTTTCTCTCTCTTTATTTATTGATACAATTTAAAAAAAAAAAAAAACTTGCTTTCTTAAGCCCAGTCACGCTAAGTTTTAGATCAAATTCTCTTAGAATATGTCACTGAAAACAGTTCTGAAAAAAATTGTATTCCAACATTTAAAGAATTTTTTATTAAAATATTAAGTTGAATTAAAACGAATAAATTGACTTTTTTTTGAATATTTTCTTTCTTCGTGACCTTTTATTTAATTAAATAATGTTTATCCTCAAGTGGGATAAACATTATTTTTTTTTGAATTGTAATAGATTCCTTCGACTGCCATTCAGTTCAGTTCTCAGCCACTGCAGAAGTGTTTTTTGTTTCAGGAGTGTACTGCCTCTTGCGAAGAAGTGACAAATCCTCCCGGAGTATCTTTTGCATTGAAAAGTGCGCTTCATAAGCCGTCGGAATGGGCATATAATTGTAGGTTCCCTCCGTTCCTGCTATCACTCACACTGAAGTGGTTGTGAGTTGTAAGTCACTAAGTATAAGCTTTCTGCGAGCCGTAATGTCTCCTTATTTATGTTTTTATTTTAAATTTCAAGAATAACAAAATCTGTCACAATTTAGTTCAAGACTAATGTACCGAACATATTTTGTGCGCTAAATATTCACAGATATTCTGTACAGTTACAAATAAAAATTTTAATTTTTTTAAATATTAAAATGCTTGCCTTAATAGAATTTTGTGTTAGAGCTTTAACTTGACGGTTTCGCATACTAGGATTTATGTATGATAGGTACACTCTTATCTCGCCAAAAGATAATGTTTCCTATAAGACACCGCATATGCATTTATTGCATAAACCTGTACGTATCCCCGAAAATAATATCTCCCTTTCGTTCAGCATTTTTTATGACACTACATTATTTTTATAGTATAATCAAAATATTCTACCCGTAAGCCCCGGCTCCTTAACTTATTACAACCTCTAATATTTTGGAAACACTTGGATTTTGAATCTTGTTCTCAAGACGGAAAAGCTTCCAAAGCTTTGAGAGAAACCAACTAGTCATTGTTTTTCAGCCTACCGGATACCAATGAACATACAAATCTAACGAAATTAATTTATTAACAGACAAAACCTCCCAATAAAATGCCACCGGCGTATACGACAATCGCACAGACATACGAGTAATATACCCTCTCAAAAAAAATTCATTTCTGATAAGTATGTATACCTACTCTGAAATATGTACGCATAAATAAACAAACTGAATTTGACTTCCTCAAGTTCCATGTGAGCACTTAATTTTGTTGTGAAAGAAAAAACCAATGTTTTATGAATTCAAGCTCTCCCAAGTTACAACCCTTGAGTCTTGAACATAAAAAGTTAACCTCAAAGCAATTGAGTCAAGTGGCAAAAGCTAATTGTTGATATCATGTGAACCAGCATAATATTTGCAATCATATAATTGCTTTCCACAGAAGAGGGTACATAAATTGAAATTAGTGAAGCCTTGATTAACAATTTTCATTTTAAGATCCTTTGAATTTTACCAAAAAAACATCATTAAGGGATAAAAGAGTTGCAAGGTTAATTCAAAAGAGCCGGGGCTTTTGAAATGTTTCCCTGAGATATTAAAGGAATGAGGCAGAACGAAATCAAATGTAGATGTCAACCCTGACAATATGATTAAGTCCTACTTCTGAAAAGGACGCACGCTATTGCATGTTCATTGCATGTCAACAAGAGGGCGCACAAAAAAAAAAAAAAAACTAAAGCTCATGCCCACCTTCCATACAGAAAGAAAGAAAGGAAAACAGGTTTCAGCCAAAACATCCTCCGACAATGACCTAAGCGTGATTAATCATCGGCAAAATGGTTCGGGGATCATTTAGTTCGGTACAAAGCGTGCCTAAAAGGTGTTTTCGTCAAAGGAGGTCCTCTCTATGATATTTTGCTAAATCATCGACACGTAGCGAGTTTTTGCGTGGATATCCGTATAGTGAGTGAGTAGGTCCTTTTTCGGGACATTTGAAAATCCCAGCACATTACCACAATGCGCAATACAACACCTTAGGACTGTATACCTACCTAGGGAACACTTGACTAATTGGAATATGGACTGTGACACGCGATTTCAAATTTTCACGCTGAAAGTGTTTTACGGGACTGTTAAGGATAATAGCAAAATGGCTAAAGGAAGAAGAAAAACGTGCTTAATAGTTGACAGCTGCCTCCGGGGGAAAAGACTTAAAACAGATGACACTTTGACAATGAAGTTGATATTTACCCAGTGGAATTTTCCGTCACAGTAGACGATGTCATCACCTCAATCGTGGGATATATGTAGGTAAATAATAATATAGAATTATTGTATCAACTTAAAAAAATGTACGATGATACTTAAAAATATAAAGAGAAGATTTCAGGTAAAGTGATTGGCTCATACAAAAATATACTGAGGTAAGATCTTTCCAAAGTTTTAATAAAATATAAAATTGAATTTAAGCTTCAGTGCTGTATAACCAAATACAAGTTTCTTTTTAAAAATGCAATAAAATGAAAAAAAATTAATTTTTTCCAAGTCTTATGGCTTTATGGCTTCGCAGAAGAGTATTCTAACCTTGTAAGCGAATAATCCGAGATAATTGTGCAGAATTTTCCTCAGGCTAGTGCGTGAAATGTTGTTGAGATCGCGGGCGAGTTGATGTTCGTGAATTGAGACTCACACTCTCGGCTACAGCAGCCACATTCTCATCTATGTGCACCGTACGACGACGAGACGACTGGGACCATGAGTACTGTCCACTAGCATACCAGTATCACGAACTTTTACACAAACTTGCGTACAGCAAGAGCGGTTTTAAAAAAACGCGATGTTTGGGCATTCTTTCCGCGGAGGCATTATACTTTCTGCCAAGATTTCGAGCGGGGAAGAGCTGTCAGTGTCAAAATAACTTATGATGGCCCACCCTAATAGGCCAAGTGACTAACAACTCTCAGCCCTGCACTATTAGCACTATATTAACAACAAGAAATTCTCTTGAATAATTTTACCTCTGCCCACAAGAGACAGTATCCCTGGAATACAAATTTTTGTTATGTGCAAGCGATGGGATTCCCAATCGATTTCCTGACCTTCGCAGATACAGTAGTTATGCGTTAATGTGTCCTTAGAAAGCAGATAGCTTTTGCAACAAGAACATTGTTCGAATCGCATAACATTAAGTTTTCAAAATTAAGTCTAAAGGTTCTGAAAATAAAATGCACAAATGGATCGCACGAACTTACTCCTATGTAATAGACTAGGAAAAAGGAATGTCATTAGAGAAAACTGTAAATATGGATAAAATTAATTTTTTAAATTCTTTTAGTTGTAAGACATAAAAACAGAATTCTATGCAAATTATGCTACAACAACAATTATAAGCCGTTGTTTGGGAATGCACGAAAGACCAGCTTATGAAGCAAATGAAATGAATTCTCGAAATCCAAATTTTCTTTTAAAAACTATTTATTTACAATTTTATTGATGTTAAGTAACCAGGTGAATGAATTGAAAAAATGAAAATAAACAATTCATTGAATAGATTTTAAATTGAGTATCTGATGGATACAGAGACATTAAAGTGTTTTTTAGCAAAGTTATTTTTAAGCAGCCGTTGTACTATTTTTTTTAAATAACCTTTTATATAATTTTAAGAACAAAATTTGGTACGCCAACTTTAAGTTTTTATTATTGTAGAGTCGAGTGGGGTAATTGTGAACGGGGGATTACCCCTTTTTTTTCCTTAAAACCGTTTATATTTTGAAGCATGCTATGATACTCGTATTATTTGAAAACGCATTATATTAACAATATGCGGAAGCATGGATGGCGTTATCTGTCAAAGAGTTATTTGTGTTTCGTTCGTTGGCGTGAGTCATTCATTTTTCTGTGTTTTTAAGTTTTTTGGTATTTACAAAAATTGTTACAAGACAAATAAAAGTGATCAAAGTAAGTTGTTTAAATTTATTCACATAACAAAATTTGAAAGTTATTGGCTGTTTACAATTGCCCCATTTTTTCGTACCATGGGTAAATGTAAACATCGAAGTGGGGTAAAAGTGAACATTTTAGAACACCATAGCAAAAGGCATTATTTTAAGGTCATGTGCTGGTTACCCTTGCGATAATTAGGACCTCCTTAATTAAGTGGGTACTCCTTTCCAAAATGGGAGGCCAGGAGACGAATGATACAGGCATCCAAACTTGCCCTTAAAATACCAGAACACTTACAAAACCCCGGCCAAGATGCTCCAAAAACCCTTATCATATTCGATTTTAAAAAAATTAAATAAATTGTACGATGAGTTCGATTTTCTTAGTTCTGATAAGGGAGCTTTTGTTCTGAACGCGGATGAAAGTGGTTTTGGCAGTGATCCAAGTCTCAAGGCCATAGGAGAAAGGGTGTTCCCTTAAACCGAGAGTTTCTGGTGGTTCTGGCCGAGAGTCTAGAACTGTGTTAGCTTGTGTATCTGCTAGTTGAGATAATCTACATCCACTAATTATTTTCAAAGGCAGTTAAAGAATCTTTCATCTTTTCATCATACATTTTGGCTTGCACTTTGTGCACTTTTGTACCAGAAGTTTTTATTCTACCTGTTCTAGATACTGAGTTCCTTGTTTTCATTTCTTTTGTTTTGCTAAAAAAAGACGGGGGTAAATGTAAATACCAAATTTTATGAAAACTAATAAATAAACGAACAAGTTAAAAATTATTAATTTTCAATAGATGATAAAATCCAAACGAATGCTACATCAAAAAAAAATTTCAACATCAAATAGTTAGGCTGTTATAAACAATTCAAGTTTAAGAAAAACACAAATTACAAAAACTATTACAATTACCCCCTTTGACCCCACGAATGAAAATTAAATTTCCAAAAACAATATTGAGTCGTTTTTGAGATATCGAATTTTCCAAGAAAAAGACTTTTTTTTCAAAAATTCAAAACAATAAAATCCATTATGTCGATAGTGAGAAATGCAAAATTAGACAAAGTGGTTCTATGGTAGATACAAGGTGTAATTTCTTAATTTCAATTTTTTTTTACTAAATTAAAGATCATAAAAATTAATTGCAAGAAAAAAAATTGAATCAAAATTCTAGGCGCCGCGCCATTTTCGAGAAAAATACGATTTTTGAAAACCATTTTTTAACATTTTTAACATTTGTATAGTGGGTACCTTTACTCTTAGGTAAAATAATTTTTTTTCGTTCTCACATCTTGTAGATTATATTGATAAACTTTTATTTATCAAGTTTAAAAAAATCTAGCATGCGATTTTCGAAATATTGAGTTTTGAAAAAAAAATTTGAAACTTTTCTTAAAAATCCAAAAAAAAAATATTTTTGAAAATTTGAATACAAAATTCTGTTCAAATTACTGGGGAGCTTTAGCATGAAAAAGATTATCAAAATCGGTTGCACTGTTTTTGAGAAAATCAAAAACAAAAATATGGTTCCATGGGGGTACCCTCAATAACCATTTTTGCGATTTTTGTCAACCACTATCTAGCTTTAACTAAATGAAATTTTTTTGTATTTTTATTTTTTAAATCTGTCGAACAGTTTTTGAGAAAAAAAAATATTTATAAAATTTCGAAAAAAATCGTATGGCAGGACCGTTTTTTTTGGTCTTAAAAAAAAGAAAAAAAACGGGTGGGGGGGAAAAATTTAAAGTGATATCTCCCAAGTTTAAAGAAAATCGGCAGAGTCGTTTAGCCTGTAGTCGAACAGACAGACAGACAGACAGACAGAATTGCGAGACCTACTTTCGTAATGTCAACTTTGATCAAAATCTCGAGTTCGATTTTTTTCCGAATGCATAACTTATCTTATTAGTACCTTATACCTATAAGTTGCAAGTAAAAATGTATTATGAGAAAAATATTTTCCTTTTAAATTTTTATTTATTTACTAACTACATTTTAGTGAGTTAATTTTGTATGGAGCGTGGCAGGATATCGGCTGTTTTTTTATAATTTTGAAGATTTTTAAATTCTTGGAATACGGAAGATTGTTTTATGTTTTTTAATTAAAAACAATCTGTCATACGTACAAAATAATTGAGACCAAAGTATTTTTTCGTTCTCAATTGATAGATTTAAAACTTTTCCCAGAGTTTTTTTTTTTTAAATGTAACATACATTTCTTGATGAAACGATTAATTCTATGTGCAATTTCAAGATGAAAGGAGTATGAAAATCAGTTCTACCAAACAACGTCAAGCAACTTACTACACAAATACATAAGTATAAACTTAGACGTGATATGTGTCTCCGATTTTGATGACAGCCCAAGACAATAGAACTATTTCATTGCAAAAGATTTTGACTTGTTAGATGACGACTGTGCATAAGTCGACGAAAGCAATTTCTACCTCAATTCCTCTTTCTTACTCAAAGTCAAAATGTGTTTTTCTTCAAGAAGTCTAGTCTTTTCTTGTATCCTTGTATTGTAGGGTGAGCACTGTACCTAAGTCTCCTTACTCAGTCTTACTTTGGGGAGACTTATTGTTGTCATCTAGTTTTATCCTGTTTGCTTGCAAACACAAAACTAATACGTCACACATCCAACAACTATAAAATAACTGTGGTCGTGCAGAAGTAGTGCAGTAGTAAAGCCAACTGCAACTGTATAAGGAAAACAAATGTGATATATTTTTTTCCAAGGAGCGCGAGTATTACGGTTAAATTGTTTAAGGGGAGGAATGCAAATGGCTATGTCACTAGAACATTGTTTATAAAAATAGCGATAAAATATTGAAAGACAAGAAATATTGCGGCGGTGCTTGAAAGATTCAAATTTGTCTGTACGATTCCGATAACCTATTATTATTAGTTTCATTTTGTGTTACATATATCCAAAATACTGAAGTGGGTTATTGGAACACCCGCCCAAACATGGGAATTATACTTGAGCTTTGGACGAATATAGGCCTTTTAGATTACAGCCAGATCAGAAGTTGTGGAAAAATTCTTGTAACGTCCAAATAAACCTAAACACTTAAAAAGTGGCGATTTATTTCTCAACATAGTCTCGAAGTCTGCAAAGTAGGCCTCCGTGGCGGCTATGACCTCCTCATTCGACTTAAATTTCTGCCCGGTGAATAATTTTTTCAAGTTTGAAAACAATAAATAGTCGCAAGGGGCCAAATCTGGAGAATACGTTTGGATTTGGCCGTGGGCTCGCGATGCGCTCCGGAGTGAGCAAACCTTCGCCAATCTGCCAATACGAGATCGGGGATTTTTGATACGTTATCCTCCTTGGTAGCCATTTTCGGGGCACCTGGGCTCGGCTCATAAAAAACCGAGCTCGTTATACCAATTTTTGACGGTCGCCATCGAAGTAGAAGAGTCACCGTACACAGCATCCAAGCGCTCTTTGATTTCGCTGCGCGATTTCTCTTCCAAAATCAAGAATCGAATCACCGACCGATATTGCTCTATTTCCATTTTTATAAAATTCACGGACAAGCTGCCTTCCACACGTGGGCAAAACAAAACTACGAGTCCGATTCGGCTGAGATTTTGACAGAACCCGTCCAAGAGAATGTACTAGACAATTGTAAATCTCTATTATGATACTGGCACCATCGGGCGGTGAGGGCGTGAGGCTAAGTAGGTACTTATCGGACCGCCCTCGTATACGGATATATTAAAATTACCTAAGACACGCAAATTATCAGATATAGAACAAATATTTTTAATGAAATCAATATTGCTTATACGTTTTTCATATAAATCAAGTGAGCTACTTAGATGGACATAATTTACAATAAATAAAATGCACGACTAGGTCGCACGAACTCGCTCTTATGTAAACGACTAAAAATTTCAAAAATGAATGTTATTAGAGAAACACTGTTCATAAGCTAAAAACAGGATGCCATGTAATTCAAGCAAATATTAGCTTACGCAAGAACAAAAATTATAAGTCTGTACTGGTTTCTTAAGAAAATAAGCTTTTATATACAAAATTAATAAAATATTTTTTAAGAAAAATTTTAGTACGTCAATTTAAAGTTTTTATTATTGTTCAAATAAAAATTAAATTTACAAAAAAATATATTGAGCCGTTTCTGAGATATCCAAAAAAAAATAATTTTTTTTCAAAAATTCAAAAAAATATGTTTCCTTAAAGTTTTAAAATGCAATGTTTTTCAAACTTTTTAGAAGAAATTTCATTAAAATCCGTTATGTCGATATTGAGAAATCCTAAATTTGAAAAAATGGTTGTATGGTAGGTACAGTCAGTAATATCTTGATTTCTATTTTTTTATTAAATTATAGATCGCAAAAATCAATCAAAAGAAAAAAATAAAAAATTTAAGAAAAATTCTCGGAACCGTTTTTGAGAAAAAAGCGATTTTCGAAAACCATTTTTTTAACATTTATATGGAGGGTACCGTTATTTTTAGGTAAAATACATTTTTTTCTTACATCTTGAATGTATATGAAAATGAATCTTGAATCTTTTGAATGAGAGCATTGATGTGATTGTTTCCAATTTCTACTTAAGTATATTTGAATGTTTCATTGCATCTGTAACTGTAAAAAAATCGAGACACTCGAGACACCCCCGTGGTACACCCATCAGCTTCGTAGTCTACGTAACTTAAGAAATAGAGCATGGAAAAAGTACCTAATATCTTATAAATTGGATGATTACAACAGTTATTTATCGTTATATGAAGAGTTCCAATCATTATGCAGAATCCTCTATGATTGTTATATGTTAAAAATGCGGTCTTCACTTCCTGTTGACCCCAAACTTTTTTGGAAATTTGTTAATAGCAAGAAAAAATCTGACGGATATCCATCTACTATGAAGTACTTGGATGAAACCAACAACAACCCTCTTGTTATTTGCAATATGTTTTCTTCCTTCTTTAAACTTTCATTTTGTGATGAAGATTTTGAACCTTGTGAGAGTAATTTTACTCATTTGAATAGCTTTTCTCAAAGCTCAATGAGTGATATTATTATCACAGTTGAGGATGTATTAGACCATCTTTTGGGCTTAGACCACGACACGTCCAGTGGACCAGATGGAATTCCGGCCTATATTTTAAAAAAAATGTTGCAAGCCTCTGCAAAACCCCTAATTTTTCTATTTCAAAATTCCCTAAAACAAGCTGTTTTCCCTAAAATTTGGAAAAATTCATTCATTATACCTATTCACAAAAAAAGGAAATCGCGGTGATATTCCTAATTATAGACCAATAGCCAAACTTTCTTGCTTACAGAAACTATTTGAAGCTATCATATTTAAGAGTTTTTATTTCAGCTGCAAACCTTTCCTTGCAAGCGAGCAACATGGGTTTATGAAAAAGAAATCTACTGTTACTAATCTTGTTGAACTCACGTCGTTTACAAATAAAGCTATCGAGGATAGTCATCAAGTTGACTGTATTTATACAGATTTCAGTAAGGCCTTCGACAAGTTGTCTCATAGCCTAATTTTATTTAAGCTTTTATCTCTTGGATTCCCTTTTGCTTTCGTTCAATGGACCAGGTCTTATTTGATGGGATGGACATACCAAGTTCTTTTTAGAGGAATCGTTTCTGATCCAATTAATGCTGACTCTGGTGTTCCACCAGGTAGTCACCTTGGTCCACTTCTTTTCATAGTATCAATAAATGATATTGTTTCAATTATAAAATCATGTAGGGTTCTTATCTACGCAGATGATATTAAATTATTTAAAATTATTAGAAACCAATCCGATTCTGTTTCTCTTCAAAATGAGATAAATATGTTTTCTGAATGGTGTTCATATAACAATCTCTTTCTTAATGTTTCAAAGTGCCAATCAATGTCCTTCTTTAGAAGAAAAAAACCAACATGTTACAATTACAGCATAAATCAAGCCATTCTAAGTAAGATAGAAACAATCATAATCCATCGAACGTTAAGGAATTTTCGTGTAGTCTTGTAACATCTTCGTTGTACAACACCTTTGTTCGTCCCAATTAGAATATGCTAGTTCTTATGGTCGCCACTTTACTCAATACATATTGATTGAATCGAATCTGTCAAACGTAAATATGTACGCTTCGCATTAAGTCATCTTAACTGGAGTGACCCAAATCATCTTCCTCCAAACAGCAATCGCCTTCTTCTTTTAAACATGAATTCTCTAGAAAAACGCCGGAAAGTCAGCGATGTTATGTTTTTACACCAGCTCTTGATCAGTTCCATAGATTCACCGTTTCTTCTTGAACAAATATTCGTTTTAAAGCTAGAAGCCACAGTTCTAGAAATTCTGAAATTTTTCATATAAACTTCCACCGTACTAATTATGGTCTCAATGAGCCTTTGACACGTATGAAACATGAGGCTAATTTAAACCATGATGTTTTCAATTTGAGTTACTCAAAGCTTACACTTAGGCACAGGTTGTATGGGCGTTCTCATTAAGTATTAGAAACTCACGCATTATAAGTTTTTGTAATAAAGAGTTGTTTAATAAAAATAAAAATAAAGTTTTTTAGTAGAGTGTTAGGCTATATGTATATTTATTTACTAACAACTAACACCACGCTAAATGATAATTGTGACAAGCTGATGTTTCCCAGTATTTAAAGGTGAAAAAACCCGAAGAGAAAAGAAATATTCTTACAAATGCTTGCATTGCAGTACTGATGGCGTAAAAAAAAAACCGGCTGGGGTGCTTTAAAAATAAAAAAAATATAAAAATCAGTTGTACCGTTTTTGAGCAAATCAAAAACCAAAAAAAGGTTCCCAGCGGGTACCCAAAATAACAATTTTTTGAAAAAAAAAACTTTCAACCATTTCCTAGCTTTAACTACATGTATTTTTTTGAATGTTTTTTTTCTATAATCCTAAATTTGAATTAAATTATTTATGTCAATAGTTTTAAAAAATTTGCATGCAAACTCAAAATTTTGCTGAAAAAATGAAAAAAATTATGTTTAGACCAATTTTTTTCAAAATTGTGAAATGAAATGCTTAATTGGCTTTTTGTGGTCAATGCTACTATTAATTCTAAATCGAACACAAAAAACCGAATGGTTTTATGCCTTCTAGTTTTTGAGAAAATTTAAAATTACTTTTTATGAAATTTTTGATTTTGGTATTTACCTACGGTGATTTCATTTGAGGATTAATGTTAATGTGATTCATTTGTAAGTAAAGTACAGCAAATCATTTAGCGTTACCAAGAATGCATCACGAGGAGGTAGAATTGCATGGCATTCCGCGTCTCAGTCAGTCAGCTTGTGAGTAAGTTAGTTAGTTAAAAATAGTTAAGTCAATTTTTCAATGTTCAATGTATTAAAACCGTGTTTACAGGCATTTTGATCACAGAAGAGATACTCGTAATTATATCAAGCACCTCCCGAATCTCTAGCCAATATTGAGGCCCATGGACAAATGTGCCGATAGATGGGTTTATTGTATTCTTACAATTTTTGTCACCTTTTTTTAGAGTTTTTTTCGGAGCACCGCCACATCCAACCGAACTTGAAATTTTTATATTTTTCTACCCTTATCGGTAAGTTGCGACACAGTAGGGGAGTTGACGTTTTAATTGGAATCAGAACAATTTCTTCGAAGAACGCGATGCTTTTGAAATATTTTTTTTTGAAATATTTTTTTTTGAAATACTGAAAAGTTATTTAATTAAGGATGCAGTAGTGAATGCTTAGTCGCCATTCTTTATTCAAAGACAAAAATACTTCACTCATACAAAAGTTGAATAACGAATGACCTTGGTAAGCAATAACCTGTACCACATTAGCATTAAAAATGTTAGACACAAACAATAAACATACATATTAATTAAAGAATTATATAAACTTGCTGCATTCTAACAGATGTACCTAAGTAATGTAAATTTTTCATAATGTATTAAATTTTCATGTCTGAACATTTAAAATGTGCAACTTTGAGCTACGTACATACATACTCGTATATTTAGTTGACATTGGATATACTCGTATGTAGGCCATAGGGTAAATTCAAAGTTTCTTTAAATCCAGATTCTGTAAATGCAAAAGAAACCTTGCATACACCCAACTTCGCACCTACCCCAAATCCTATAGTGTGTCCAAGCAGGGGGGTTGCATACATGCATACATACCTCACTGTTTATACGCCGTAATGTGTAAGCAAGCAAGAAAAACAAATATTCCATAAAAAAGTAGTTTTAGTTATTTTCAATTTTCTCAAAAACTAGACGACATAAAATCATCTAGTTTTCAGTTTTTGAATAAGAATAAATTAGAGCAACGAATTTTAGGAAAAGATAATTATATATAACTTTGCACTTTTGAAAAATTCAACTTTAAACTTTTTTTTTAATGTTTTCTTTCCCGAAAATTTGAGTTTAAAACTCGTTTTTTTTTTTTTAAACTGCATAGATTTCACTTGATTTAAAATTTTTCTAATAGAACAGAGTATTGGCTTTAAAAAAAGGTATAATACTTAATTTTAAGTATTACCGTTATTTTTTAATATTTTTGTTTCCATTTTAGTACCTTTTTTATAAAATTGCCCCTCCCGCCCAAACGGGGCGAGATAGACCCCCCCCCCTCCCATAATAAAAAATGCTTGTACTGAACTGTTCTACACAAAACCGTTATAATTTCTTGGCGCCTAAGTAATCGTACTCTTGCCGGGAACTTTTTGAAATGTAATAGATAGAAAAAAAATTAATGTTTTGGAAAATTCGTATCCGTTTTGGAAATAAATAAAATGCACGACTGGATCGCACGAACTTGCTCTTATGTAAAAGTACTTTGGAATTTAAGATACATTTTATAAATATAAAACATGGATTTAATGAGATAATAATGTTCAAATGCATAAAATTGCCGTCTGGCTTCCGGAAAAGTATGAATTTATGCAAATAAACTTTAAAAAGACTTTTTATTATTAAATAATTTTTTTATATAAGAAATTTCTCTAAAAAAATTTCAAGAAAAAAACGTGGGATGCGAATTTTAAGTATTAAATAATATTGATTTTAGGAAATAATTTCAAAAAATAATCGTTCATAGGTTTTGAAGATATTGATTTAAAAAAAAAATTTTTTTCAAAAAACCCAACAAATATTTTTTCGAATATTTTTATACACAGTATTATTTTAAACTTAAGGGGACTCCTGCTGAAAATTTTGGGTTAAAATCCTTAGAGCCGTTAATGAGAAAGTCGAAAATAAAAAAAAACGGGTCTGTGGCAGGTACCCCTAATAACATTTTGCCCCAAAATTTTGTTTGACCAAAATGTAGCTTATGTTCATACCTAATTTTTTATATCAAAATCGTTAGAGCCGTTTTCGAGATAAATAAGATTTTGCATTACGGGTGTATGGGGGGTACCGTTAGTTTTGGAGCTAAAAAAAATTTCAATTTTACCTCTAGGCTCTAGGGAATCACCGAAGACCCTTAACCACAGAGATTGAAAGAAATAGGTCCAGTGGTTTAGGCTGTAGTGAGAGGTACAGACATACAGACACACTGAAACATGTTTTTTGTGTACTAAATTTTCCTTAAAATTTTTATAAAAAAAATTGATATGCAAATTGTTAGTACTTAATAAAATACATTTTAAAACGTAATTTAAAAATTTAATCGTGTATCGGTTTTCAAGAAATTGAATTTTCAAAAAAAAAAAATTGTATTATTTTTTTTAAAAATCCAAAAACTATTTTTTCGAAAAAATTTTTAGTTTATATTTTTCAAATGCAAAGCAGCTCCTGCATAAAAATTTTGGTTAAAATCGTTTGAGCCGTTGGTGAGAAATTCGAAAATCAAAAAACCCTTCTATGACAGGTACCCCTTATAACATTTCCCCCCAAATTTTGTTTAACCAAAATATAGTCCAAGTCCATAATATCACATCTATTTTTTTTATCAAAATCGTATATATATAGTACCTATATCGCAAGTAAAAATGTAAAAGTGTTAAGTCTGTGTAGGTTTTTACAATTTATTTTCGACCTCGAACCTTAAAGAAGAAAAATTCTTCTCTGAATGTCAATTTAGTGTTAAGAGAGTCCTCATAGGAACTTTAGCCAAATGTCTATGGCATGTTTCTGCTTTTAGGTAGGTATAGTTGCAAATATCTTTATCTGCAAATATTCTATTAGTTATATCGTACCTATGAAACAACTGCCGCCACTAGATAAGCTCCCCAGGATTTAATTTTGAATGATAAAAAAAGTATGCCTCCTCCAATTGATGATGCATCTGCAACTGCATCACTTCAAGCAGCACAATTGTGATTTAGGATTTGTCGAGAGAAAAGTCAATCACGGCTTCACAGGATAACATGGACGTAGACATACTGATGGGCTCTCTGAAACCAGGATGACACAGAACGGCTGAAGTAATGAAAATAGTTTGGCAGCAGTCAGTTACACTGAAGGATTCCCAAAGTGGACATAGGAATGAATTCTGCTGCCTTACTGGCATTCATTTAAATTATTATCTAATTCATGTCGTTCCGATGCTACTGTACAAAGTCGTACATTGGCACAGCGAGTATCTGTGAACTCTGATGAGAAATGCTCTTTGTTACGCTATGTGATGATGTTCAAATCAAAGTCTTCCATGAACCGATGTCAAACAGAGCCAACAAATTGCATACCGATTGAGGAATTGGATTCGCAGGTGCACACAGACTTTTTAAATATAAAGCTCCTCGTGATTGAACAAATGCAGGGGGCAATGTGATTGTTGATTATGAATCCTTTTGATCTGATGATGACAGGCAATTGTGCACCAGATTTTGTATTGCAATATAGTTTTGTGGAAGCAAAGTTTATCTTAACAAATAATAAAACCAAGACGTTTGATTTATCGCAACTTGAATTCAAACTTTAATTTTAAATAAAGGTATTTTTAATTTTTAGTTAAAATCGCAGAATTTTCACGATGGTTAAAGTGAAATGAACTACATACATACGGTCATATTTGTAGAAGTGTGTGCTGGGACGCCAGATTTAAGTTCGCTACCGTTTTGTCAGTAATGAGCTTTGGAAAATAACACTTTATTTAGTAAGATTTAAATTTACAGCTTAAATTGGTTAAAATTATGAAAATCATCATCATCATCATCATCATCGGCTCGACAACCGGGTTCCGGTCCTGGCCTCCTTCAACAAGTCTCTCCACCTATCCCGGTCTCTAGCCGACGCCATCCAGTTGCGCACCCCAAGGCTTCGGGCGTCCTGGTCTACGCCATCTCTCCAGCGCAAGCATGGTCTACCACGCTGTCGTCTACCATAGAATGTACCACAAAGAACTTTCCGAGCAGGTTCCTCTTCGCTCATGCGAGCTAGGTGCCCTGCCCACCGGAGTCTACCGAGCTTAATTTTTGTCACGATATCTGCTTCAAGGTAGATTGCGTACAGTTCATGATTGTACCGTCTCCGGAATCGTCCTTCCTCACATACGGGGCCAACAATTCTCCTTAAGACTTTTCTCTCGAACGCAGCTAAGAGGTCGGAATGTTTTTTGCTAAGCACGCAGGTCTCGGATCCATATGTGAGTACTGGCACGACCATGGTCCTGTACAGCAGCAGTTTTGAAGTTATGGTGAGATTTCTGGATTTGAAGAGCTTTGACAGACTGTAGTAGGCTCTGTTGAATTTGAGAAGCCGCCCGCGTATTTCTTCTTCTATATTGTTATCGGCTGCTACTATTGACCCAAGGTATTTAAAGGTTTGTCCACTTCAAATTCGTGCTCCGCTACCTTGATTGTTTAACCAACTGTTCCTCTCGCATGCGACGCCACCATCTACTTTGTTTTACCTTCACTAATGTGCAGCCCCAGATTTTGTGCCGCCTGCTCGTTCTGGATGAAGGAATCGTGTACAGCTTGTTCGGTTCTTCCGATGATGTCGATGTCGTCTGCGTAAGCCAGTATCTGGCTGGACCTGTTGACGATGGTCCCTCTTGTTGCCGTGCCAGAGTCACGGATTGCTTTTTCCAACTCCAGGTTGAAGAGGAGGCAGGCCAAACCGTCCCCTTGTCGGAGTCCATTAAAGATGTTGATTGGTCTGGATAGCAATCCGGCTATTTTTACTTGGCTTGTTACGTTGGTCATGGTCAACCTACATAGTCGTATCAATTTATTTGGGATGCCGAATTCTCTCATGGCTTTGTAAAGTTCTACCCTGGCTATGCTATCATAGGCGGCCTTAAAGTCTATAAACAGATGGTATGTTGGGATGTTAAATTCTAGACATTTTTCCATCGCCTGCCTAAGGGTAAATATCTGATCAGTTGTTGATTTGCCTGGAATGAAACCACACTGATATTGTCCGATGATGGTTTTAGCGTATGGGGTTATCCGGTCTTGTAGGATAGAGGAGAGTATCTTATAAGCGGTACTCAACAACGTGATACCTTTATAATTGCTGCACGTTGTGACATCTCCCTTCTTATGTATGGGGCATATTAAACCTTTTCGCCAGTCTTCTGGCATTTCTTCCTGCTCCCATACGTGTACTATAATATCATGAATTGCTTGACGTAAGGCTGGCCCGCCGTGATGGAATAATTCGGCTGGTATGCCATCGGCTCCCGGGGCTTTGTTCTGTTTAAGCCGGCCTATAGCCTTCTCAACCTCTTCTATGCTTGGTGGCGGCAACATAGGGTATTCTTCTTGAAGTAGTGGAGCCTCCACTTCTGCAGTGAGCTGACCATTTAGCAATTCATTGAAGTACACTTCCCATCGCTCCAGTATGCTTTCAGGATCGGTGATCAGATTTCCCTCCCCGTCCTTGCAGTATGTGCAGCGTGGTGTGTACTGCGTCATGTTCCGGACGGATTGGTAGAACTTCCGCGCCTGGTGCGGACCTCGCTCTCGGCTGTTTTCTATTTCACAGATTAGGTTCTTCTCCCAGGCTGATTTCTTTTGTCTGTGAAGCCGTTTTTCTGTTCTTCTGAGCTCTTTATATTCCTCTTCGCGTGCCCGCGTTCTATGAGATTGTTGCATTGCTCGGTACGCAACATTCTTACGTTCAGTCGCTAGCTTGCATTCATCATCAAACCAGTCGTTCCGATTTTTACGACTGCTGCCTAAGATGGAGTTGGCAGTACTAATGACAATATTTTTAAGACGTGTCCACTTTTCATTTACGCCCAGCATACTGGCTCCAGGACTTACTCTCCCTAAGTCAGGTGTTTCTAGGGCGAGTCCTAACGCATTACCAAAGGTGTTACTGGTGTTTTCATTGCGCAGGGCAGCCGTGTTGATTCGAACCTGATCGGCGGATGCAATGCGTCTTCGCAAGGCAATCCGCCCTCGGAAAACCATACCAACAAGATAGTGATCCGAGTCGATATTGGCACCTCGGTACGTTCGTACCGTCATCAAGTTCGAGTAGTGGCGACGGTCTATCAACACGTGGTCTATTTGGTTACGAGTGACTCCATCAGGTGATACCCAGGTGGCTTTGTAGATATCTTTACGCGGGAACCTGGTACTCGCAACGACCATGTTTTTCGATGCTGCCAATTCTAAGACTCGGTCCATTGTCATTAGTGTTCTCATGCATACTATGGGTGCCTGCGTAATGCCTGAATACCGGCTCCCGACCTATTTTTGCGTTCAAATCCCCAAGGATGATTTTAACATCATACCTTGGACAGGCATTGAGGGCCCTCTCGACTTGTTCGTAGTAAGTCTCTTTTTCTTCGTCTGAGGACTCCTCCGTAGGTCCGTGAACGTTAATGAGGCTGATGTTCGTAAATTTGCCTCGCACGCGAAGGGTGCATACATAGCCTTTCGCTTATAGCGTTAAAGCCGATGATGGTAGACTTCATTTTTTCGCTAACTAGGAAGCCTACCCCGAGCACATGGTGTTTTGTATGACAGCTATAGTATATGTCATATTCTTTCTTCTGTAGGACACCATTCCCTGTCCATCTGATTTCTTGAAGAGCTGTTATGTCAGCTTTATATTTTGACAGGGCATCGGCTAGCTGCTGAGCAGCTCGAGCTCTATAGAGCGATCGTACGTTCCATAAGAAAATTCGTAAATCGTTTTTCAGTTTTCGTTGCGTTGGTTGTCGTCGTGTGATCAGTCCGTTTCCGAGGCTTGTTGTCGGTCTCGTAATTCATAAGTTTTACGGGACAGGGAATTAACCTGTCGCCAACCTGAGGAACCAGCCTGATCATATTAGCCAAACCTTTTTAAAGGCTTGTTTCTAGCGGCCGCCACGGAGAGGCTATGATCAGACTTCCACCAGTCCCGAATAGTTACGGCACGTGCATGTTTTCGTATGCTACATGTTATTCCCCCTATTCGTCTTATGAAATTATGAAAATGGTGAATACAAAAATGGTTGCTTTATTCAAAGGGGTCAACACTAAATATGAGATAAAGGCTACAAAATAACAGTTATTTGGTTTGTAAAATACAAAATGTCTTAACATCTTTTTTACTGAGGATTTTTTAAGGTAATTGATAATTTAACAACCACCATAATGCTTATACAGCAGGTAGAGACCGTCTTTTTCGAGCTAAACAAACACGGTATAAAAGCTTTAGATGCTTAAGAAACGTTAATGACACCTCTCGTGAATCTTTAAGCCAACCAAGGAAATGTCATTACTATAACGAGATGGATAAGTGAATTGCAGGTCGTCAATATATCAAGTTTACTTGACATTTCAAAAGATGGAATTATTTTAACTTCAAGAAAAACCTTCCGAACGGAGATATATGTAGCAATAAATTGTATGGGAAATATATTGAAACTTAAAGGATCGAGAACTTGTCAAGAGAAAGGTGGAGGAATCTTCGTAACAAGAGTCCATTATCATTTTCAGGGCAAAATTGAATGCCATAAGAAAATGTGCCGAACGAAAACTCGAAAGAAACTTAGGTAACCAAAACATTGCCATCATTTCTAACAACTAAACGGCACTCCTATGCCGTTAGTTCTTAACTGATTTGTGAGAGTCCCTGCCGGCTATACTACCTCGGCCAAAATAATGATGGTTTACTTCATTGGGTAGCGGGACAAGAAGGTGTCAGTCAAAGAAAATGAAGAGGTAAATTGTGTGTCCAAAGTAGGAACAGCATGTTTAACTGAGAACTTACAATGAGGTCTGAGAAGTTTTATGAAATAGGGAAAGTGTTTTTTTTTTTTTAAATAAAAACGAAACAGAAAAGGAGGCCGAAAGATTACAAATTACAACAGAGCATCCAACACTTCTTGGGAGCTATAATCAAGAACGATTTACTTCTAAGGCAGGGGTTTCCTCACTGGTCACATTAAACTAAGTGGCCAGCGCCACATGCAGATTCTGTAATACTCATGAGGAAACACCGCACCGGTTCATATATTAGGTAGAAGTGATGCACTATGCATTAAAGACATAGGTACGTAAGACGTCAGCAGATAGAAAAGATTGAACTTCAATTTTTGAAATTACTCTATAAACCTTCTTAAGTACCTCAAAGAAGCAAATCTAGATAAGAGCTATATAATAAATAATCGATTAACTTTAACTCTAGATGGGGCACAAAAGATCTAAAATAAAAAAATAGGAAAAGTATAATCGTACTCTTAATGCCAAAACCAGTTTTTAAGAACCCAATTCTGGCTGTTTAGAAGTTGCATATATGGAACTTGTATTTAAATATTTGCTATTACTAATAGCTAATACTACCTTTAATTGAAGTACCAGCTATTATTAACGTTGCCATTAGATATATTTCGACTAGACAGTAACTGATCAATCCGTAGCTTTAAAGTTTTTCGTTACTTTGTACGGGCACCCAATTACGCAATCAAAACTCGAACTTATAGGTGATTTTTTTGCTATTTTGTTTTTGGCAACACTGGTTTTGACAGCTCTCGCACGTTTCGTATTTTGTGTCACTGTCAAACATCTTCAGTTTGGTCTATAATTTAGCCATGAATTGTCTTACAAACGAACGACGCTTGCAAATAATTGAATTTTACTATCAAAATGCGTGCTCTGTTAAGAAAGTTTATCGCGCAATTCTTCCATTTTATGGTCAGTTTAATCGATCGAGGCGGTTATTTGGGCATTAAAGCACCAACACGCTTACGTTGAGTGCGAACTGAGGATAATTTCGCAACTGTATCGGCCAGTGTTAGTGATGACCGTGAATTATCGATTCGGCGCCGTTCGCAGCAATTGGGCCTCTGTTATTCCACTATGTGGAAAATTTTGCGGAAGGATTTAGGTGTGAAGCCTTTCAAAATACAGCTGGTGCAAGAATTGAAGCCTAACGACCTACCAGAACGCCGAATTTTTGGTGAATGGGCTCTTAAAAATTTGGCCGAAGATCCACTTTTTTATCGAAAAATTGTGTTCAGCGACGAAGCTCATTTCTGGTTGAATGAATACGTGAACAAGCAAAACTTTTTTTGCGTAAAATAGCAGAGCTTGATTTGCATCATATGTGGTTTCAACAAGACGGTGCCACATACGACACAGCACGCGTAACAATGGACCAATTGAGAGACGAGTTTGGTGAACAGTTTATTTCACGTTTGGAGCCTGTAAATTGGCAGCCTAGATCGTGCGATTTAACGCCTCCAAAGAATGTTTTGTGGGGCTATGTTAAGACTCAGCAGCAATATATAGCGACAAGCCCGCTTCGAATGATGTATTGGAAGCCAACATTGAAGCATTTATTCGTGAGATACCGGCCGAAATACCCCTTGTAGTACCCCTTGGCATAATGGTTAGTGCGTTGGACTGTCATGCGGAAGGTCTCGAGTTCGATTCTCAGCCGCTGCAAAGTTTTTTTCAGGGGTGTACTGCCTCTTGCGAGAAATTGACAAATTCTCCAAGAGTATCTCTTGTCATGGAAAGTGCTGCTCATTAGCCGTTCGGAATCGGCAGAAAATTGTAGGTCCCCTCCGTTCCTGGTAACACGCACACAGGAAAGGTTGAGAGTTGTAAGTCACTAGGTCCTGGTTCACTCCGAGCTGTCGCACCACCAAATTTAATTTTAAATTTACCGGCCGAAATGTTAGAAAGAGTATGCCACAATTGGACTAAGCGGATGGATGACCGTACTTTTGATTCAAATAAAGATTTCATGCATTCTTCTGAATTTTATGTGTTTTTTTTCCAATAGCTCTTTTTTTAATTTCCAATAGGTCTTAAAAAATCACTCCTTATAAACCAGAAACAACCAAAACCCTATTCGTGATTTACCGTTCTCCCTGGTTGAAAATTGCTTGTAGGCAACAATTTCATAAAATTATGCAATACATTATTGTTCAAAAAGTGATACATTGGCCAAATATGTACCTTTGTACCTCAATGGAAAGTAACAAATTGTCATTGTAACTTCCCCTACCTTACATTACACTTCTCAATATCAGAGCATAATGGTCATTTAGTCTCAAGACCACCACCATCAACAACTCGATAGAGGAAACTCCATTTGGGTTTAATCAATCTCCTAACTTTAAATTCATTTGTCGAAATCGACTTTAATTATTGGCTTTCCCTACAGACATTAACACAGGATATTGTTGGTGTTGCCTTGATTTGACGTTAATTGTTAAACTGCTTCGTCGGCATAATGTTTGCTCTGTTTGATTTAATCAAAACAATGGTCATTTGGGAGGATCGAGTGACACGAACAAGTAGCAGCCGACAAGTTAGACCTCTCAAGTCGTCAGTAACACTGCTTTCCTTAGTGTGTTGCTTCAACTTCCCTCCGACCTAAACATCAACTGTGTTGTTATGTTGATTACTATGCGTACGATAAGATCTACACATCCAAATTCAGTAAATTCAGTAAATGAAATGTTCAAGAGGACCTCCTATAATATTCACTGACGAATACAGTGCTGGCGTGTATTTTGTTGTTGTCGTTGCTGGTTTATTGTGTTTAAGGATATTTAGTAGTTTGTTATTTTCAATAAAAGCATTTCTATTTATCATGAGATTACATTGCATTTCAACACTAAATGACACAAGCTGTGTAAATTGATTTCTCACTACGAGTGAAGGAATATTATGTCCTTCGGCATTGCAATTGTGAGTGTGTGCATCTGTGTGTTTTTAGTGCGATTACATAATCGCATCAGGCCATATTTGAATATTGTTGCCCGGAATCCGATTATACACAACAATGAATATTTTAATAGCTTAATTATTGCCCCGAACAAAAGATTTTCATTCGAAAGGCAAATAATAATAATTGCACAAGATACTGGCCAAAGGGATAGGTGGGTGTTTGCTTTGTTAGGCTATTGTTGGACGTGTTGACCTAAAAATTTTAATATTCCAAGAATGAAATTTATAGTTTATCAATTCTCTTCAGGCCGAGAAAGCCTGGGACTTCTGTTGGTTTATAGATTAATTTCCTTACTTCCATGAGTGAGGGGTTTTTTTCTAGTTGATCGCAAAGCAATCAAAGTGGATTGAAAGGCATATGAAACTCGACTAAAAATAAGAAAATTTAGGCAATTAGGAATATAAATGAGGTCAGTCCCAATTGTCTTTGACGTTTAGGACAAGGGATTAAGCTTAAGTACTTTTGAGAGAAAGTATTGTCCTGGCTTATTGCCTTGATTTTCGAATTTCCTTCACTGGTATGGATTATTTCAAACTGAAAAGTAAGTATAAATACACATTTCCTGGATTCCTGCGGATTAGGTACCAGAGAATGGGTATGGTGAATGCATTTTGAGATGTCATTTCAACTTTTTGTTCCTGGCCCGGTTTTTTTTTTCACTATCAGAATTGGTCGAAGAAAGCTTGTAGCAAGCTCCGTCTTTCGACCAATTGTTTGCCAACACACAGAACTGTGTTATACCACCGGCTCATCATTTAGTGCAGTGTTAGTTGTTAGTAGGCAAACTCTATTACAGTTAACACTGACACAAGAAAACATAAAAAATAAACAAATAATATTACGTAAGAGCAAAACAATAACATAACATGAAACAAAGAACATTTAGGAGCGTGGACCACTGGTTTTGAGTAGGTTTTTTAATTTACTTTTATTTATATTAAAATCAAAAATATTTGAATTCCAATTTACAAGTCTACCAATACGTGTCAAGGGCTCATGCATGCCATAGTTGGTCCTATGTGTTAAGACCTTAATCATATCGAGGCCTCGAAGATTATAACCTCCTCCCCGATAATTAAAATAAACCGAACATAAAAGATCTGGTGCATCTGTGACGCCTGTTATTAATTGGTGGAAAAATACCAAATCATTGTTTGTTCTTCTTTGTTCCAAAGTTTGCATCTGAAGAATAGATAATCGTTGGTCATAAGAGAGGACATACGAAGGATCATTCCATTGAAGTCCTTTCAAGGCAAAACGAGTAAAGTTTCTTTGCACAGATTCTAATCTCTCAATATGAATATCATAAAGAGGAGTCCAAACTTGCGATGCATACTCAAGATGGGGACGCACCAAGGAGTTGTATAAAGCCCGGGTGACATTGGGATCAACAAATTCTTTAGACCAGCGCTTAATAAACCCTAACATTGAATTAGCCTTATTCACGATTTTATTAATATGAGCAGAAAAATCTAAATTGGGTGTAAAAAGAACTCCAAGGTCCCTAACAGTCATAACACGAGTTAAAATGTGCCGTGAGATAACATATTCATGAGAGTAAGGAGAACGTTTTTTAGAAAAAGTCATAGTTTGACATTTTGTCGGGTTGAGGTTCAGACTGTTCTTTTCACACCACAAGGCAAAATGGTTAATATCATCTTGCAGTAGAGCCCGATAATTTGAAGATACTATATTTTTATAGATCTTCATATCATCTGCAAAGATTAGAATTTCGCTATTGTGAACACACAGAGGAGCATCATTAATAGCCAATGTAAAGAATAGTGGTCCCAGATGGCTTCCCTGCGGTACACCTGATTTGGCAATAAATTCTCTTGAGTATGAATTTCTGAATTTGACTTGATATAACCTATCTTCAGGATATAAAGATATCCACTTGATGAAAGGTGGTGAAAATCCGTATGAGTGAAGTTTAAACCTGATAATCTCATGAGACAGTTGATCAAAAGCTATCGAGAAGTCAGTGTATACACAATCAACTTCTTGACAACTTTTTAGAGAGTTTAAACATTTATTGAAAAAGACAACAAGATTAGTAACAGGAGAACGTTTTTGCATAAAACCATGTTGTTGGTTGCAGATATTAGTTTTACATATAAATGTCAAACTGTCGTATACAACTTGTTCGAACAACTTCGGAATGCAAGAAAGTTTGGAAATTGGTCTATAGTTGGTAATATTGTCTTTATCTCCCTTTTTAAATACTGGGGTTAAAAATGCAGGGAATTTACCTAATTTCAAGGATAGAACAAAAATATTACGCAGAGGAAGAGCTAAAACAGACTTACATTTCTTTAATAAAGCGGGTGGTATTCCATCGGGTCCAATAGAATAGTCGTCTTTTAAATGTGACAGAAAGTCCAAAATTTTGTCATGATCAATTGTAATATTATTAAATGATACCTGAGGACAATTTCGTAAGAATTGAAAATAGTTATCGTCAACAACAGGGGAATCAATGAAGGATTGGCTAAAATTATTTGCAAATCCCTCACAGATTTCTGTAGTAGTACTCAAGATTACGTCATTATAAACGAGATTAACAGGATAACCGTCGCTTTTCTTTTTGGAATTTATAAATTTCCAGAAGTTTTTCAGGTCTAATTTCAGGGAAAGCCAAATGGTTTGAAGATAATCATTATATCATTCATAAGAGTGTTGTTTGAATTCTTCTAAAAGGGAAATGTAAACTACTTGATTCTCTACTGTCATGAACCTTATATATTTTTTCCAAGCCTTATTTCTTTTATTTCGGAGGCATTTGAGTTCTTTTGTGCACCAAGGGTGATATCCAAATTCAGCCAACCTTAAAATGCATATGCATGTTGTCCTCCAACCAGCCAATCCCTGACAACTGCGAGGAGCTTATCTTCGCTGACCTACTAAACATCGTATCTAAATTGATAGGATAGTTTTGAAGAGTGTAAAAGTCCATATTCATAAACTATTTCAGTGGTATAGAAGAGGGAATCAAACTCTGCGCCTCAAAATCAGAAGCTTAAACTCCCTTAGGTAGTAACCAAACGTAGTGTGAAGTACCTTGGGATCCACTTCGACGAGCTACTTAGTTCCAACTGTCCTACAAGAAACGTTGTTATATGTTCCATTTCCTCCACTCCACATACTAATGGAATGGAAAAGAAAGTTCCAGACTTAGCAACATCCAGATATATAAACAGCTCTTGAGAACAATCATCGCATACAGCTTTCCCGGCTGGTTTTCTACCTCTAAGACAGCCAAGCGATAACTCAAACTTTTTGAAAAGAAGTTTTTAAGAATATGTATCCACCGGACTAATTTTTCGACCGGCAGCGTCAAATACTACAAGAACGAACATCTATAATCAGATAGTGGTATAACACTTTCGGACAAGTAGTTATATGTTGCTTGTGACCAATAAGGAACAACGCAACAGTGACTACCCTAGGCCACATAATCCCAAATGACAACATTGCTTTTACGCTGACCCTGTGTCAATTTCTGTTTTGAAATTCACTAAATTTATTCTTAATATGTATTAGGTTTACGTGTCACAACAGCTCAAGGCGATTAAAGCAACGAAGTGAAGATGATAGTTCCGTCTATTCCCACACTCACGTTGTCGGTTATCTAAAAGACCAACTCTTTAAGATAAAATAATACCACGACTCAAAATTTGGAAGGCACCAAAGTTTCATAGGAGTACCGTACCCCTTGGCATAATATGTAGTTCATGCTTTCGACTAGCATGACGAAAGCCTGGGTTCAATTGTAAGCCGCTGGAAGAATGTTTTCAAGAGGTGTATTGCTTTTTTGGAGGAATTAAAAAATGTTCCAAGAGTATCCCTTGTGATGCAAAATACTCCTTATCTTCTCCGGTTGGAATCAACAGAAAATTATAGGTCACTAGGTTTAGGTTTCATTAAAACTTACAAAAGAAAGAAAAAAGTATAGTGTATGACTTAAGAAAATAAAGATTAAGAAAATGTAAGAAATGCCAAAACAACAGCGGAGCTCCTAACTGAAAAAGTTTATATGGATATAGTAAGGTATTCGTATCATTGCAAGAAACTCATGATCGAAGGTCCTGCAACAAAAATCTTGAAGAACACATATTTCTTGCACAACAATACAACTCCGCTATTGGCTCCCTCATTAGACCGGTTTTCTTACCAAACATTGTTTGTATGTAATTATAATATTCGAGATTTCGATCAAAGTTGACATTACGATGACAGCGAAGACAAAAAAGAGGGTCTCGCAATTCTGTCTGTCTGTCTGTCGGTCGGTTCGACTATAGCCTAAACGGCTCGGCCGATTTTCTTCAAACTTGGTAGATATGGGCTTTGATTTCCCCCACCCCACGGTTTTTTTTTTTAAGACCAAAAATAACGCTACCTACCATACGGTTTTTTCGAAATGTTATAAATATTTTTTTTGCTCAAAAACTGTCCCACAAAATTAAAAAAACAAATTGAAAAATCTCATTTAGTTAAAACTAGGTAATGGTTGAAAAAAAATTTCCAAAAAATTGTTATTTTTGGTAGGCCCCCTGGGTCCATTTTTTTTTGTTTTTGATTTTCTCAAAAACGGTGCAGCCGATTTAAACCATTTTTTATGCTAAAGCTCCTCCAAAGTTTAAATATTATTACATATTCAAATTTTCAATTTTTTATTTTTTAGATTAAAAAAAAAATTCAAAATTTATTTTTGGAAACTCAATATTTCGAAAACCCCAAGATCAATTTTTTTCAAACTTGACAAATAAAAGTTTCTTAAAATAGTCTACAAGATTTGGAAAAAAAATTTGTTTTATCTAAAACTAACGGTACCTTCCATACAAATGTTAAAAAATGGTTTACGAAAATCGTATTTTGCTCGAAATCGGTTCCGAGAATTTTGCTAAAATTTTTTTTCTTTTGATGAATTTTTACGTCTATAATTTAATAAAAAAAAATTGAATTCTAGATATTACTGACTGTACCTACCACCGAACGATTTTTTTCTAACTTTGAATTTCTCATTATCGCTATAACGGATTTTAATGAAATTTTTTATAAAGAAGCTCTTTTAAGAAATTTTTATTTTGTATGAGATAATGGTTGAAAAAAATGGGAGAAAAATGGTAATTACTTTTTTGAAAATTCTATATCTCGAAGTTTAAAATTAAATTAAATTTAATTTAATTTTTATTTGTACAATAGTACAAAATTTTTCTCAATTTTTTTTTTTGTTTTAAAAATGTTGTATTTAAAAGCTTATTTTAAGGAAGCGCTACGACGACTTAAATTTTTGTTCTTGCACAAATTCATATTTCCTTAAGAAATCAAATAGCATTCCGTTTTTATCTCTCACTTCTACGAAATTAAAAAAAGAATTTTACGTTAAGGTTTATTTATGTTTATAGACAGTTATGTTTATATGTTAATTTTGTATATTTTAAAACCTGTCAATTTTATATGTATCTTAAGTTTAAAGTCCCGTAAATGTATCGACAACGAAAAAAACGGCAATATGGATAGGTTTTTTTGACAGCTCCCTAATTCATCTATATTAAATGTGTTTTTGTTTCCTTCTACGACGTTGACGATAGTGGTTGTTTAGTCTTTGGCGTGATTGAATAATGGATGGTAAACAACGTTGCCACTTCGCAAGAAAACAGCGCAGCAGATCATTAAAAAATGCAGTAGATTGGATCTTTCCGCAGTAGATTAATTATTAAAAAATACTGTACACTAATGTGTTTTCATGTATGCAGCTACATGATTGTTCAAATATATAATGAAATAAGAAAAAACCGAATGAATAAACCAACAGCTTAATGATTTTAAAAAAGAAGAAGATTCTTGGACCGTCACCATGGTATGGAATTATTTATCGATCTGAAATATCCAACACCTAAAGTGACGCAAACTCCTTCTACAAAAAGAAATTGCAGGAACATTTCGTCGAGTTAAACAATGTGTATATCAAATGTGATATCAAATACAAATATCCGAATCTTCTCGGTCAGCCATTAAATCTTAGGTCAAAAATAGTCCTTCACAGCCGCTTCTCTCTTACGGATATGGCGTGGTATTTTAATATTCATCTCTGCTGGTTGCCGGGACATTCCAGGAAACTGTAAAGCTGACGAACTGGCTGAAAGCAGGACAATGTCAACTTCCCAACATGTTTTATGAAGTAGTCTAAAATAAAGGGGGTAGCGCACATCATCAAAACATCATAAGTTAAGTAACTGGGTGCAAACAAAATTTAATATATTATTTGATCAGTATTTCTGGGTTTCTAATCAATTGTTTTTATCTTTTAAAATTATTTTTATTCCCACATAATAGGAAAATTTCTTAAAATAACAATCCAAGGCCTAAGAACCAAAATACGATTAATTAATTATTTCCGTTTCAGACATTTTGGTTGATTAAAACTATTTATTTACAATAAGTCATAAATCGTTTATGATAGCAATCACTTTAACCTGTCTTCCTTCGCTGTACAGATAAATCATAACATATCTACCCACTGCCCCGTGTAGAGTGCGTAAAACTTCATATCCTTTGATTTGTCGATTAAAACTTTCTCTGCCCTATCAAATCAACATTCGTCCGTTTCACTTTAAAAAAAAAAAAGAAAACAAGAACACAAATCGAGCCTTCCACTCAATTGGAAACTCTCTCGGATACTCCGAAAAGTCGAAAGCCCGTCTTCAACTGTTGGCAAAGGTCTCGCAAGCACATTTTAATCACATGGACCCATCGTATTTACTCAAAAAAAAAAAAAAAAAAACAAAAATATTATAAGTCTAAAAATGTTTCACATAAATCATGATCCAAGGAACAGAACAGAATTATCACACAATGTTCTTATGATTTATAACGCATTTTAGTTATCCTTTCTGCAGCCTCCATCTTCGTTTTCTCCTTCAACTTTCTTCGTAGGATTTTTCTATTATTTTATTTTTACAGGCAAGATGAGGCGGCCATATGTTGTTTTCAGAAGAATCTTGTGTTTTACAAGTAATAAACAATAAGCCATTGCTTTCTCATTGATGAGGAAGGCAACGAAATCCAATCTCTGAGTTTCGCAATTATTTTCCTTTTCTGTTTTTGGTGTCCTAATCAAAAAGTTTTCCCCATTTTCTAAAATAATAAACCCAACCTCCCAAAGGGATGTCTTGTAATATTTTCCCAATGAATTACGTTCCGCGTGTTACAATTTTTTTTTTTTTGCTTAGATACTTTGTTTTGTTTGTTTCTTTTTTTTACAAAAAAATAAAATAGAATAATTTATGATTCCGCTCTCGTTTGAAGGACGACAGGTTCCAAATAAAAATCACGTTTTTCTATCTTACTTTTCCCATATCTTACGTTCTAAAAACATTTTGTTGTTGTGAGTAGATTTGCATAGATGAATAAAGTTTACATAATGAAAATGTTAACAACGCTAAAAAAATAACGAAATCAGACTCTCTGGAAAAGGAAGGGAGAGAAGAACACAAATTTTTAACACCACGTCGCTGTTCAAACTTTATATATTGTGAGAGCATTTTTTTTGGTATCCTTAGTCTTTTTTACTTTCAAATGCTTGTAGGTGTTAATACCTTTTTTGTGGGTATTAAAAGTTTAGCAAAGAAGTGGAAATACTTTTCTACCAACGAATCGAATTACGTGAGATGTAAGTGAAATGAAGAGATACACTTAATGTTTTTTTAAGTCGACTCCGTCAGAGGCGGATTGAGGTCAAGTGCCGCTCCGGGCCAAAACCAAAAACAAGTTATATTAAAAACCAAAATATCTAAGGACATTGTTAGCAGTTTATTTGAAATCTATTGCTATTACTTTTTGTTCTATTGATGACACGTTTCGATCTAACAACATCTTCTGATCGATAGGTATTTAATCAATAAAATATTGAAAGACATCAGATTATTTTTTAAATTATTTCAAATAAAAATGACAAATGAATAAACTTTTTTTTAATAAAAATGGCGCAAAGTTTTAGTTGAATTAGTACGATGTTAAAGCTGTTTTAGTATGAAACTAGGTTAAAACAACAATTTTGCAAATTGTAATCGAATATAGCATCATACATACTCCCTTTTGTTGAAGTTAAAATAATCGAATATCTATTTTATTTTTTTAGTACCATACTATTTACAAACGCAACAAAAGGTCTGTTTACTTAGTTCATTGCACGAACTGTCATTGTTTTATGTGTTTTTCAGAAACAATTTATTAAGAAAATTTCTTTAGTACGATACTAGTCAGAAATTTGTTAAAATTAAGAATGAGTTAGTAAACTACTTTAAAGTTAGCAAATTGTTAAGTAGTAGATATCATACTAATACCTTAATAATAGGCTGTTTAAAATTTTGCTCTAACGTTATTAAGTAAAACAAGAAACGTTATAACGAAATAATAACTTCTAATCTTGTTCTAGATAAATTAACCCGATCCACAGATAGGTAAAGGTAATGCCGATTCCCTATTGGGAAATCTTCCACATTTGAAAATACTCAAAAATCCGTCAATATTATCAAATGAAGGGAAAAAGGAAAAGTTGTATAAAATATAACGTATATAACAAACTTTAAAAAATAGTTTTATTATTAAATACATTTTTTATATAAGTAATTTCTTTAAAGTTTTAAAAAAATAAAATGCACGACTGGGTCGCACGAACTTGCTCCTATGTAATAGACAAGGAATTTTAAAAACGGATGTTATTAAAGAAAACTGTTCATAAGGATAAAATGAATTTTTTAAATTCTTTTAGTACATAGTAAGACCTAAAAACAGAATGGTATGCAATATGAATTTATGCAGGAACAAAAATTATAAGTCGTTGTAGTGGTTCCTTAAAAAAATAAGCTTTTATGTACAAAATTAAGAAAAAAATGTTGGTACGCCAACCTTAAATTTTTATTATTGTACGAATAAAAGTCTAATTTCAAAAAAAAAAATACTAAGCCGTTCTTGAGATATCGAATTTTTCAAAAAAAAAATGACTTTTTTTTTCTAAAAATTGAAAAAATATTTTTTCTTAAGTTTTTAAATGCAATGTTTTTTAAACTTTTTAGGACCTTCTTTATAAAAAATTTCGTTAAAATCCGTTATGCCGATAATGAGAAATTCAAAATTCGAAAAAATCGTTCTATGGTAGGTACAGTCAGTGATATCTAGATTTCAAATTTTTTTTTATTAAATTATAGATCGTAAAGATTAATCGAAAGAAAAAAAATTTAGCAAAATTCTCGGAACCGTTTTCGAGAAAAATACGATTTTCGAAAACCATTTTTTTAAATTTGTATGGAAGGTACCGTTAGTTTTAGATAAAACAAAATTTGTTTTCTCAAATCTTGTAGATTATGTTAAGAAACTTTTATTTGTAAAGTTTAAAAAAAATCGAGCATGGGGTTTTCGAAATATTGAGTTTCCAAAAAAAAAATTTGATTTTTTTTTTTAAATCCAAAAAATAAAAAATTGAAAATTTGAATATGTAATAATATTCAAGCTTTGGAGGAGCTTTGGCATAAAATAATGATTTAAATCGGCTGTACCGTTTTCGAGAAAATCAAAAACAAAAAAAATGGACCCAGAGGGCTAACAAAAATAAAAATTTTTTGTAAAATTTTTTTCAACCATTAGCTAGTTTTAACCAAATGAAATTTTTCAAATTTTTTTTTAAAAAATTCTGTGGGACAGTTTTTGAGAAAAAAAAATATTTATAAAAAATCGTATGGCAGGTACCGTTATTTTTGGTCTTAAAAAAAAAAAAAACAGAAAAAAACGTCCGGGGGGAAAAAATTAAAACCCATATCTACCAAGTTTGAAGAAAATCGGCCGAGCCGTTTAGGCTGTAGTCGAACCGACAGACAGACAGACAGACAGACAGACAGACAGACAGACAGAATTGCGAGACCCACTTTTTTGGTCTTCGCTATCATCGTAATGTCAACTTTGATCAAAATCTCGAGTTCGATTTTTTTTACGAATGCATAACTTGCCTTATAGTACCTATAAGTCGCAAGTAAAAAATGTGGGATGAGAATTTTAAGTATTTAATAATATTGATTTTAGGAAATACTTAATTTCAAAAAATAATCGTTCATAGGTTTTGAAGATATTGATTTTTCAAAAAAAAATTTTTTTCAAAAAAAAACCCAACACATTTTTTTTCCGAATACGAGTATTTTTATACACAGTATTATTTTAAATTTAAGGGGACTCCTGCTGAAAATTGTTGGTTAAAATTCTTAGAGCCGTTAATGAGAAAGTCGAAAATCAAAAAAACAGTTCTATGACAGGTACCGTTAATAACATTTTGCCCCAAAATTTTTTGACCAAAATGTAGTCCATGTCCAATATATCACACCCAATTTTTTTTTATCAAAATCGTTAGATCCATTTTCGAGAAAAATAAGATTATGCATTACGGGTGTATGGGGGGTACCGTTAGTTTTGGAGCTAAAAAAAAATTTCAATTTCCGCTATAGGGAATTACCGAAGACCCTTAACTACCGGGATTGAAGAACATAGGTCTAGTGGTTTAGGTTGTAGGGAGAGGTATAGACATACAGACACAATGAAACATGTTTTTTGTGTACTAAATTTTCCTTAAAAATTTTATAGAAAAAATTGATATGCAAATTGTTAGTATTTAATAAAATACATTTTAAAACGTAATTTAAAAATTTAATGGTGTATCGGTTTTCAAGATAATGAATTTTCAAAAAAAAAAAAATGTATTATTTTTTTTTTAAAATCCAAAAACTATTTTTTCGAAAAAACTTTTAGTTTGTATTTTTTCAAATGCAAAGCAGCTCCTGCATAAAATCGTTAGAGCCGTTGGTGAGAAATTCGAAAATAAAAAAAAAAAACGGTTCTATGACAGGAACCCTTGATAACATATCCCCCCAAATTTTTTTTTTGACCAAAATATAGTCTATGTCCATAATACTACACTTAATTTTTTTATCAAAATCGTTAGAGCCATTTTCGAGAAAAATAAGATTTTGCGTTACGGGTGTATGTGGGGTTTGGGCTGTAGAGAGAGGTACAGACATACAGACAGACAGTCGGAATTGCCGGACCCACTTTTTTCGTCTTCGCTATCATCGTAATGTCAACTTTGATTAAAATTTCGAGTTCGATTTTTTTTTCCAAATGCAGAACTTGTCCTATAGTACCTACATATATCGCAAGTAAAAATTACAGGGAGTAGAAAAATCTAACAAACCTGTTTGGAATATGATAAAGTAAAAAAAGCACAAATGCCCATATCCCAATCCTTAAAAAGTGGAATATTTAAATGTTAACTAGCTCTTAAAAATCAAATGCTTTTGCTCAATCCTTTACAAAAAATCATTCAGTTACTAGTAATTTTATCCCCAATTTAAGTGTAAATTCTTGGCTTGGTAATTCTATCGAAATAATTAAGTTCTGAACTCAGTTCTTTAAAACATTTTGAAACACCTATTGCCTCATATCAAATATTTTCTGGCTGAATGGAAAGTTGCGAAAATAATACTTATTTTGAAGTCAGGGAAAAGTGCTTGCTCACCTGCTTACTATAGACATGTAAGCTTGTTTATTTCATTGAGTTAATGCTTTGAAAAAGATTAGAAAAAGCAAATTAATGACCCATATAACTACCAATACATGTTTCCTATGTAGACAAATTTGGCTCCAGACCATTTCATATTGTGGTTCATCAAGTGAACCGTCTAACCGATCATATTAAGAGAAATGACATAAAAATAGCACTTGATTCAGTCTGATATAACGTACTCATGCTTATTCGTAAACTACTTTCGTTAAACTTTCCTATCTACCTTATTAAAATTGTAAAGTCTATTTTGTACTGAACAAAAATCCTTGTGTCCGTCAATAACAACTTTTCAGAATTCATTTGCTGAATTTCAGGAGTTCCTTAAAGATCTTTAATGGTGTTATGAATTAGTGTGTTTACAGTGGTAAATTTCTTGGAATACATTTACACAGTAAACTGGTTATCAACGTTCTGCAACGCTAGCAATTGACGGTTTTCATTATAGAAAAACTATACGAACCAATCACAGACCGCGGCGATGTTGTCGGCCGATCTTCTGTTCCTTTGATATACGACTTTTGGCTGATTGAATACGGGACTGGTTGTCTCAAATTTGTCAAAAGCATAATCGGTCCTAATAACTAGTTTGACCGGTTTTTAATAAATGCACCATTTCTAGCTTAGGCTTAGGCCCCAAGGGACCCCTTTGCTAATCCACTCCTGTCCACTCTAGATAACGAAAAGCGCGTATAAAGACTGGTATAGAGCAGAGTCAATCAGGAGTCAGAAGCTTTACTGGGTCTTTTAAATAACGATAAGGGCATCAATTTGGGTGCTAACCGATGAATTTACTAGTAAATAGTAAATAGTATGCTGAAGTTGAATTCTGTCAGCGGTTTCAAGTTTGAAATCTTTTATATGGATGTTTGCAAGTTTGTAAGAACAAAGTTCTTTTAGGCTGAATTATCACCCTTATTGAAAGGTAGTAATAAAAGTAAAAAAACTGTCAAAATAATCAGAGCGCTCTACGCTTGAGGCGATGATCATCTAACGACGTGGCACACTGGGGTCGATTGTATGGAGAACGTGCTCAAAGTTCAAGATTGAAATAATGAACGGTTTATTTTAGAGTAATATGTTTTTAAATGTTTAGCAATATTTAATACTGACTATCAATACCAAACTGACCATTTGGGAGCAGATAAGAAATACAGCAGAACGAGCTCAGTAACGTTGGCGAACGTATGAAGTCTCCAGGTCGGTAAGAATAGACTCCACGAATGACATTCTTCTCTAAGGAAGTAAGACTTTAGCAGAAACGCTTCTAACACAAAAGTTATGTGAGCAGATGGCAGCACTACATTGGCACGAATAGTCGCACGTTTAATAAGTCCTACCAAACTGTGTGGGATCGAGTGGAAGTGACTCCCGACTATCTCTTAGCGAAAGAAATTACATACGTCTGCGACAAAAAAGCGGAAATTGGAGGCAAAGCAGCTTACGAAACAGAAGCACCAAGAGTGTTGGAGCACGGAAAGCAAGGGACGATGGACAGTAAGGCTGATCAGAATTGTGGCTGAGTATAGTTAACAGAAACACAGCGAGGTTAGCTTCGCTTGAAGGTACTACCTCCACCAAGAAAACATAGTCCGGAGGATGCTACAATCTTTCCAAAACTTGTAAAAAATCTGTACATTATTTCAGAATGAAATAAAATCATCGGGAAACACTTCAAATGGGACCTAAGAAGCAGCGTGGAATTTAATGCTTCAAAGCACAAGGCTGTTTCTTGTCTGTCACTGTAAATGAGTGGGACTTTATTCGAGGAAACTGACAAGTTTTTTAACCTCGGTATGTGTATTACCAACAATCTTCTGTGGAAGGGACACATACCTACAAAATGTCACTAAATATTCCTTAAGTGTTTGGGCTTCCTCCATCGATGTAAGAAATTTGTCTCTCCTTTTGATCTTGCTTTAATATAAAAAAAAACTTAGATCCATCCAAAGTTGCAGTATTATTATAAATTATAAATTCTTTATTTTTGATCAAAACTCGAGATATATACATAATAAGAAATAAAAGAACATTAGCATGGCAAAAAATATTTGCCGTCTGCCTGAAATTTGACAATTTCGAGTGTACAAAAATAGAAAGTATTATATGTATAATGATTAAAAAAAAATATATATATATATAATAAAATCAGATTAACCTTAAATAAAAAAAATACATATTACATAATCCATAGATAAGTATATTTATAACCATAATAAGCTATCAATTTACTCTAAAAAACTGTTGCGGTAACCAAAGGCATGAGAAAGCCAAGATCTGACCCAAGCGTTCGTATCTTTTAAAACTTACTTAAAACAAGCATTTTGAAAGTTTTGTTCCGAAAAAAAATAAGTAGAAAGAATTCCAACCCACCATGGTATAATGACAGACTTTCTAAGCTCAAAAATAAAAAAAATAAAGCATATAAACGCTACAAAAAAGACAAGAATAATTTGGTTTTCAGACAGAACTATCTTGTAATCGAAAAGTCTTTTGATGTCTTAAATAAATTTTTGTATGGTAAATATGTTTCAACAGCTGAATCCAAAGTTAAGAAGGACAGCAAAAGCTTTTGGAATTTTATAAACTCCAAAAGAAAATTTAGTGGTTTACCAAATTGTATGGAGTTTTCGGGTTCTATATCTAGTGATTTGCAAACTATCTGTAATCTTTTTGCAGATTATTTTGAATCTGTTTACGCAGTTACGTCTCCTAGCGAGCTTCCTGAATTTAATCCATCTAATGTAGTTGATATAGGAATTATTCAGTTAGAAATATCAGATGTACTTGAAGCGTTAAATGGGATTGATGAAAACAAAGGACTTGGTCCAGATAGTATATCTCCCAAGATAATCAAAAAATGTGCAACGTCCCTTGCGTTACCTTTGTTGCTAATTTTCAATAAGTCTCTGAAAACAGGTGAATTTTTGAATGAGTGGAAAACATCGTACATATCTCCGATTTTTAAGTCTGGAGCAAAGCAAAAAATATGTAATTACCGACCAATATGTAAGTTATCTATTATTCCAAAAATTTTTGAAAAAATTGTATGTGATAAGCTCACTTTTCTTACAAAACAAATAGTATCCGATTCTCAGCATGGATTTGTTTCCGGCAGATCTACAGCTACAAATCTCACTATTTTGTGTGATTCAGTTGTTAGTGGATTTGAAAGTGGTCTCCAGACCGACATCATCTTTACTGACTTTGCCAAGGCATTTGATAGAGTTAACCATGAAATATTATTATATAAATTGTCCAAGCTTGGTATCCACTCCATACTTTTAGAATGGATACGTTCGTATCTTACTGATCGAACCCAATTCGTTAAGATACACAGATATGTTTCTAAGTGCATAAAAGTAACCTCGGGCGTCCCTCAAGGAAGTCACATTGGTCCTTTGTTCTTTAATTTATTTATCAATGATATTCCTGACATTTTCCAGTTTTCCAGGTATTTATTATATGCTGACGACGTAAAAATATTCAGAACTATACATTCTCTAATTGATTGTTATTTATTGCAAGAAGATTTATGTGAACTTGCATCATGGTGCAATAAAAATCTTCTTTTCTTAAATGTAGCCAAATGTCAAAGCTTTATATGCTCAAGGAAAATTGCACCAATAGTATTTGATTACACTATCAATAATATAACATTAGATAAAGTGACTGAAAAGAAGGATTTAGGAGTCATATTTGATAGGAAGTTCACATTTAGTAGTCACATTGACTATATAGTTAATAAAGCATATAAAATGTTGGGTTTTCTAAAAAGGAACACTAGAGAATTCTCCGATTCATATGCTCTTAAATCTCTTTATATGGCTTTTGTGAGATCTACCCTGGAATACTGTTGCGTGGTTTGGAATCCGTACTATGCAAATCATTCATTGAGAATTGAAAGGATTCAGAGAAGTTTCACAAGATATTGTTTTTTTAAGCTAAATTGGAACATTATTATGCCTGCATATAATGTGAGATGTTTGCTTTTTGGTATGCAAACGCTTGAGGTCAGAAGAAAGTATTTTTCTATTATGATGATAAAGGATATAGTAAGTAGTCACATTATGTGTCCTTACTTGCTAGAGCAAATAAAATTTTATTTTCCCAGTAGAGGCCTTCGTATAGGCTTTCATTTACGGGAGACTTTTTCTAGAAGTAATTATGGTAGAAATGTACCGATTATGCGTTGCATCAGAGAAACTAATGCTGTAATTGAAAAGATAGATATTTGTATGCACAGTTCACGAGAAACTTTTAAAAAACATGTAATGTTAATCTTGTTATTTCATTAATTATTGTGATATATGTTAAATTTATGTTTCTTGTATTTATGTGTATTTATTTTAAATATTTATTATATCTTTAAGTTACTATTTTTCGTTATTATATTTATGTAATCTAAAAGAGAATGTTAATCTCAGATTGATGAAATAAACTAAACTAAACAGAATAAAATTATAAAGTTCGTTCCAACCCCATTCTCCGTTTTAAATTTGCTTCGTTTCATGGTGATTCAGGAAACTTTTTGAAAAATAAAGTCTTCGATGTTCTTGTAAAATTGGGCAAACGTCCAAAAAGTGATTGATATCTTCTATTTCATTACGGTTACAGAGGTTACATCTAGAATTATCACTTCTGTGCGGTTTGTAATTTAAATCTAACATTTCAGTTCTTGCCTTAAACAACGTGCTTATTTGACTTACGGAAAACTTGCTATGAAAATAATTATTTGAAAAGAGAGTGTGGTTGAGCTCTCTGTAGATCAATCTACTTGGAGATGTTTGAGCCCTATTCAAGGATTTCAGATAAAAGGAGCCATCGATCTTCGCAATGCATCCATAAAACCTACTATGCCAAAGCGAAAGAGGTGTATAATTAAGATTAAGATTGAACCCATGAACATTTGCTATATCATTCCATTCCTTGAACGGAGATAATTGCCTTCGGAAAGCAAAATCTATGATTTGCTTGTGAAGATTATCATTTGACCTTTGCATGACCTTAACTATGTAGTCGGCATTGGATTTAAGGTTTTTTAAAAAAATTGGAGGCAGACCTGATTCGACGTGTATGGCATATGTTGGTGTTGAAATTGGAAGTTTAAAAATTCGTTTAAAAAAGAAGCGTTGCACCGTTTCAAATTCATCAAAGATCTGATAACCAAAAGCTTGGCTGGCATAACATAAGCACAAGTTTATTGTGGAATCGAAAACCCTAAACTTAGCTGAAATGTCTATGTACTTATTACAGAAGATCTTGTTCCACATAAGATTTAATGCAATTTTTGCCGACAAGCATTTTTCTTTAACATGAGGACGAAAATCTAGATTGCTAGAGAATAGAACACCTAAATACTTATATTGGGTAACCACCTCTATAGGTTCTCAATTCAGTGACCACGCTTCTAGAGGGTTTCTCCGCCGACGGGTACTTTCGAAAACCATAATTTTTGATTTTGAGGTGTTAATTTTCAGGTCCCATGTATCACAAAATCTTGTCAATCTATTAATTTGTAGCTGAAGGGTGATGGGGTTATCTGTTAGAACAACAAGATCGTCAGCGTAAAGCAGAACCTTAATTATAAGATCACCATGCCTAACTCCACCAGGAAACTCACAGGAAACATCATCGATGAACAGAGCGAACATTAAAGGACTTAAGGGACAACCTTGGGGCACACCAGCCTCTGTTTTAAAAAAAGCGGACATAGAGCTACTATTGGAAACAGAAGCGCAGGTATTGGTGAGGAGAAGTTTATATAGCCTCAGAAATTTCGTCGATAAACCTTTAGTTGAGAGTTTATATAGCAAAGAATTCCTGTTGACAGTGTCAAAGGCCGCCTTAAAATCTATAAAAAAGGCATATAGCTTTTGTTTGTTGATGATGAACCTTTTTGCGATACTAGAGAGTGCAAATATTTGATCTACAGTCGACAGGCCAGGACGAAAACGAGCTTGAAACATGCTTAGTAATTTGTTCTCTTCTACCCACCTCATGAGCCTACAATAAAGAATTTGGGTAAATATTTTCCTCAGACATGGTAAAATTGAGATACCTCTATAATTAGCTGATATGGTTGGATCACCTTTTTTAAAAATTGGACAGATTTGTGACTTTAGAAATGACTGGGGTATTTCTTCGCTTTCAAGAAGTTTATTAAAAAACACAAGAAGAATTTTTAGAAAAGAAGGTGTATAGTTTTTATAAAATTCAGTAGGAATTCATCCAGACCTGCAGCTTTGTTGTTTTTCATGTTCAAAAGAGTAGTTTGCAATTCAATTATAGTAATAGGCGCATCGAGGTATGAAATAGAGATCAAGGGAATTGCATAATGGAAAACTCGTTGATTTGTTGGTGCACTGAAGAGTTCTTTGAAATAATTTGCTAGTGATTCCTCAGTTACTGCGATTGCTGCAGCGTTTTTGCAACCACCCAACAACCTAACTTTAGACCAAAATGACTTTGAGTCCTTACATTTTGATAAATTTGCCGCTACCCCATTCATGAAAATTTTATGTTTGCTTTTGCATACTATCTTATAGGTTTTATTTGCATCAGTGTAAAGGGATTTAAAAAAATTAGACTTGGTTTTCCTAAAGAGTTTGAGTAAATTAAAAGATTTTTTCCGAAGTTTCATACACTCCCAATCATACCACTCCGCAGAAAAAGTCTTATTGCTTCTAGTTGGTAGTATGGCTGACCGCTTGATCATTTCTATTATTTCAACAGCCAACTGATCACAGGACCAGACCACTTGACTAGAAAAAGAATTTACTTCCGATTCAAGTCTACGCTTGTATACAACAACCTGACTATCAACCCATTTATATCTTCGTACTGGGTTGCTCAACAAAGACCTAGAGTTTTGAAGTTTGAAGGATGTCACGATTGGAAGGTGGGCTGAGTATGTTGCTGGTTGAACCTCAAAATCTTCTATAATATTAAGCCAATCACCTTTTGCTAAGCAGTAGTCTATTATTGAACAACCCTGACCTGAAACAAAGTTGCAGTATAAGGCTCATATCTGAACTACTGCTCCTTAGACTCACTTGGGTCCTTTGGATAAACAGAAGAGCTTTTAAAATAATTGGATATATTGACTTGTCTTGAACACTGTCGTAATGATTCTTGCCTCTCGATATGAAATCGTTTCTTTAAAAGACAGTGCTATACTTAAATAGCCAGCTGCATTCGTCCCCTAAAACAATTATACTCTCAAGTATAGAGATTTTTGTTTAGCCCCACAACACAAGTGTGATATGCTTTACCTCGCTCTTTTTCTTCCTGAAACGGTGTTTAAGAAACTAAGGGTAGATCAATAAGAAATGTTTCTTCTTTTCAAAGCTTCAAATTTAGAGTCTCAGCTAAAATTTGTATACACGATCTTATGCGTTACTAAATTTTACTCATCGTTGATGACTTGTTTTAGACTCGCGAGCTGCCCTTCAGTTTTGTGAAATAGGTGTCAGCTATATGAATTGCAAATATAGATTTATGCAATGGATATATTTGCCTATGTAAAGCTAGGTACACACTTGCGATTTTAAATAAGAATGAACGCACTTGATACCTGATGATACTTGATGATTTAGGCTAGCACCGCACTTGCGATTTTTCGTCGAGGATTAAAAAGTCGTAGTCGCTACAAATTATTGTCATGCACGCACTTGTGATTTTTTTTTGCGCGCGATTATTTAATCGCAAAAAATAAAACACACTACTTTTTATGTGAGTGCACGCATTTGCTATTAATAAGTAGCGAAAGAAAAATCGCTTGAAAAAATGGAACTTGTTTCTTTTTAATGAAATTCTTGTCAGTATTAAAATGGAGTTCATAAGGAAGTTGTGTGTAGTGGGAGCTTTGTTACGTTTAAAGTCAACTCAAAAACGTAAAAAATGTATTGGGTGCATGGTTTTAAGTAACAGGTTACTCAACGGTCAGTTTCATAATATCCACGAAAATTAAAAAAAAAAAACAGCGGCAGAAATGTGTAAGTACTGAAGGCTTCAAAAGAAATTCAATATCGTTGATTAATTCTTCTGTTATCGGACATTATGAATACATACTTAACAATGCAATATAAAGAATATTAAAGGCGCAAATTTTAATGCTACCCTTATGGATATGACCAATCTAATTATTTGACAACAAATAAATGTCAAAAAAAAGTTCTTAATCATTGCTATTTATTTGTAGCAAATGCGTGCACTCACATTAAAAGTAGTGTGTTTTATTGGTTTGCGATTAAATAATAGCACGGCAAAAAAATCACAAGTGAGTGCATGATAATAATTTGTGGCGACCGCGATTTTTTAATCGCCTCGACAAAAACTCGCAATTGCGTTTCTAGCCCGGGGTTGCAAATTTTTGAATTAAAAACACATTAAGTCATAAGTCTGTAGATCACTTGTGAATTAAAAAAATTTAATTCCTAAGTTAGTAAGTGACTTATGAATTAAAAAAAAAAAAATATTCATAAGCTAGTTGGTAGATTGGAAATTTTTAAACTTGTTTTGACTACATAATTATTTAATTATTAACGAAAGTAGTTTTCAACATTTTCGAAAATTTTGTGTCATAAAATTGTCATGCTAGCTTATAAAATTTAATAATAATTTTTAATAATTTAATAATTTTTTCAATCAGAATTCATCCATTAGCCTATGAATTAATTTTTTTAATTCATAAGTCACTTAGTAGGTTTGTGAATTTATTTTTTTTTTAAATTCATAAGTCACTATGAAGCTTCTGATTTAATTTTTTTTAATTCATAAGTCACTAACTTGCTCATGACTTAAATTTTTTTAATTCATAAATCAGTAACTAGCTTGTGAATTAAAGCTAAGCTTAAGCTAAAAAGTGACTTAAGCTTTTGCAACGCTGTTCTAGCCTAAGATCGGATCATAACTTAGGGTTGGATATTACACGTACGTAAATATTTCCTTCAATGCAACCCTGATCCTTCTTTAAGCACATACACAATAGCTGTTTAAAATCTCTCTGGTTTCAACTCAACAAAGGTCTTGAAAATATTAGATTCAATCACATCACGCAAACTCAATTTCCTGCTTCAGAGAACTTCAAAAAACATAGTATCATTATAGTGTTCTTATATTCTGCTGCACCGTATTTATTACGAGTGGAAAGTGACACATTTCAGTATCTCAACATCGTGCTTTTTAAAACACGACCTAAGAGGAGCAACCGGCAAACTTTCAAGGCTCCACTATTTTTTCAGCTCTCAAACTTTATCACTATTGTTGTTCTTGTTCTACTTAGTAAAAGGTATTTAAATTTTTCTTTCTATTTCAAAGATTATGTGTGTGCTGATGTATGTGTCTTTTTCGTATGGCTGTGTGATAAATTTTGGAAAGTGAAAAGTTTGTCTAGTTTTTTGTCCACGGCATGCGCTCGTTGAATCCAATTCCTTATAGTATATATGTATATGTATGAGAACTGTTACCATCTTTTCTTAAAAGCTTTAGTGGAAAGTTTTTTACTTTTGCGAAAGCAGATCAGGGGACAGATGTGTGGGTGTGGGGTGTGTGGGAGTACCTTCGTGAATTTAACAGACTTTTTTATCTTATTCCTTCGCCTGTCGGTCGGGGTTGAAAAATCGTTTAATGTCTAGGCGAAAGCAGCATGCTATAGATATTCTTGTGTGGATAGAAATGATAGTTTAAAGATATTTCTGGTGATTATAAAAGCGCATAGCTAAACGAAAAATACAACAAAAAAAGAACTTTTTCTTTGATGAAAGTGATGAATCTGTGGAAATTTATATAGAAATATCACATTTTACAAGAAATGCTTTTGTATATTTTTTCACATGTTTAGCTCAGCTGGAGGAGAGATTTGAAAGCTTGTTGTGCATAAAGTTTCTAAATGGAGATTTAAATATTTCTTTGGGATGTACAAAAGTTGATTCTGCCAATTAAAATTATTTCTTATGAAAATTAGAAGCCAAATTTGCCATAGCATGATTCGAACTTTATAATAGGAGAGAGTGACATTATTTTTATAAATTAAAAAAAAAATAATCAAACCATTTAAGACTTTTTAGGACAATATTAAATTAAAGAGGGCATTTTCATAATATTATAGTAAAGCTGGTACTGATTTCAATGCGAGTTATTATTTTTTTTGGAATGATGATAAGAAGCTTAAATACGAGTTTTTCGAAAATTTCAGGCTGCATGATATCTGTTATCTTGTTTGAAAGAGTGATCTCGGTGCCGCCATTTTACAACCACGGTGAGCCATCTAGTGGTTTCTTTTTAAATCATAGGTTATTTAGACACTGTCAGCTCGAAATCTCGACAAATCTCGTGATTCTGTTTATCTGTTCGACTAATGCCTAAGCAGCTCGGCATTCTCCTTAAACTTGATTGATGGCATTTTTTTTAATTTTTCTCGCCACAAGTACTTTACTTGGTTAAGACTTCAAACACCGGAGTCTGCCATAAATTAATTTTTTTTCTGTCAATAAATGTTCCATAGATTTAAAATAAATCAAAAACTTTCATTAAGTCTGTGCCAGCAAACGGTTAAAAAAAATTCAGAAAATTGTTATTAATGGTACCTCCGATAGAACCATGTATTTTGTTTTCTGGTTTGGTTTTCTCAAGAATGGTACAAAAGATTTTGAGTAAAAAGTTTGAATAGTATTGCAATAATTTTCTTGCGACTCTAAACAGATTTTGAATGTTAAAAAAATTGTTTTCGAAAACCACATATACAATTTAAACATTTTTTTATATTTCGCCTAATTTTTATGATCTATAAATTTAATGAAACAAATTTTTAAACTATAAGAATACTGAAAGTTCCTCTTTTTTGACTTTCTCACAAACAAACAAACACCTGTTCACTGATCAGCGCAATTCGTTACAATTGATAGGATAAAGTTTGAATTAAAGGAGTAACATCTACCTCGGAGTTAATACGACACTTTATCGGAGATCCGACTAGGAATCACCCTAAAAAGCAACTGCTACTTTTGTTTGTAGAAACAAATGGGTTCAAAAGTTTTCACTCGAAGACGAAGTCCACGCCCTGTAAAACTTTTAAGCTACCAGGCCTACTTTATAGCGCTGGGTGGTAGACTATTAGCATAAAGGCAAAGCTGATATTTGGAAAGAAAAATTCTTTGACGGACATTTGGTCCTGTGTGCGAGGGCGAACTCTATGAATTTTACCTAGATGTGAATGTAGTTCAGAAAGATTGGCTTGGCCATATTCAGCCCAAGCAAGAGAGTCTTCGACTACTAGCCCATAGGTTGGAGACGACAAGAAAACCCGAGCCAGAGCGCTTGGCCGATGTGACTGCAAGCGATTTCTACTAACTCTTTAACAGCTTTCATTTCTTATGGAAATGTCGCAGCAGTTTAATATTAACCTCTGTTTGGTGCCAGCGCATCGGGACATTCCAGGTAAGGCTGACGAACTCGCCGAAAGTAGTACAACATTACCTAAAAAGGCTTATAAATGTATACCTATCGCCACATACTATTAACTTATGCTGAAACAAGATGCTACATAGACGAATAATTTAATCTCTGTCTGATGACAAAGCAGATGTGGCAAATGCTTGATCTGAAATGTTCTATATTTTTGATATCCTTAAGTATACAGATTACACATCCAGTTTCGTTACTGGTAATTTAACCGGACAATGTCTAATAGAAATGAGGCTTGGCGATTATTTAAACCATTTTTGCAAAAGTTGTATGGAAGAGGAAGAATCAGTTCCTCATCTTCTATGTACATGCACTGCTCTACAGACGTATAGGCTCCAGTTCTTCTTCGGAGAACGTATAGTGATCTACATAATATAGACATTTGACGTCCCCTCGCTTCATAAGAAGCTCCAAATGGTTAAAAGACTAGGGAAAAAACTCTAAGTGTGTATAAGTGTGGCAGCCACTTCAACCCAACCTAACCCAAAGTACTACCTTCGATTACGTTTTACATAATTTTGTAGTAAGTGAACTGGATAAAGATATCTCGCTACTTGAGTTAGAAGCAACGCTTCAAAAAATGAAAAACAACAAAGCACCAGGCCCGGACGGCATACCAGCAGAGTTCTACAAAAACAGTTCTACTGAATTAAAAAAAAAAAGGTTGTGTGTACTGACGTCCGCGCATTAGAAGTAAAAATTATTTTCCCTCAAGGAAAGCCTCTTTAAGATTGTAATTTGTAACCTATAAACGTACAAACATTTTGTATTCTAAAAACATGTCGCTGTCTTTGACTGATAACATGTCGTTTTGACATGTCACTGACAGCTGCATAGAATATTTTTTTAACTCCAACGCCGGAAAAGAAGTTTTACTTCAAAAACCATATCGTTGTATTTTTTAATCGACTGTACAATGATGCAGATGTAAACAGCAGTTTTAATGAATCTGTAATTTTCGAAATTTTCCAGAAAGGCGATGCAAATGTGGCAGAAGGTTATAGGGGTATTTCTATCTTAAATACAATAAGAAACAATTTTCGCCGCTATACTAAATGGATTGACAATTATGGGCGTCTGAGTATTTTTCAAGCTGTTTTTCACCCAGGATTTTCGTCCATGGACCATATATTTGCTATTTTCAGCACCGCTAGAAAATTTATTGATAACAAGAAAAAACTATACACTTGCTTTGGTGATTTCAAAGCCGCTTTTGACAAAGTCAACAGGGAAGCTTTAATTTACAAATTATCCTGTTTAGGTATATCGCGAAAGTTTCTAATAATGTATGCCAAGCTCATCTCGTCGACAAAGGCAAGGGTTTGGGATGGGCACGAGTTCTCGGAAGGGTTCGAAACAACAGCAGGTGTTCCTCAAGGATGTATCCTCAGCCCAACACTGATTGCCTTATTCATAGATGAAATCTGTGGCCTTTTTCCAGGAGGAGTTCTTTTTGCTAATATTGTCGTTAAAGTCTTTCTTTATTCTGACGATTTAACAATGTTTGCTGACAATCCTTACTCGCTACAAATGCAAATAAACCGCCTTAGTTCATTTTGTGAGACTTGGGGTCTGCAAATAAATATACAAAAAATTAAAACTGTAATTTTTGAAGCGAGACAAGCCAGAAGAAGGTCTAAAGGTTAATGACGCACAGATCGAGGTGGTACAAGAGCTCAAGTATTTAGGAGTTTTATTAACAAATAATTTGAGCTGTTTCAAACATTCTAAAGCAAAAAGTAATGAAGCTGAATTGGCACTTAACCCATTAACTCCCAAGTGTATTTAAAATTGGAAAAAATTATTTTATGGTATTTTCTGTTTATTGAGGTTAAAATAAGAACATTTATACAAAAAAAGTTTTTGAAAAAAATGTTCGTTGTTGGTAATGAAGTTGTACTTAATATAGTACGTACAATGAGATCATCATACTATTTTAATTTGAGTTCACCTGGAAATTTTTAAAACAGTGTTTATTTATACACAATGCAACATTTTACATTTCACAGCACCATTTCGATCGTAGATGGCCCTGTCGACATCTGAATTGATTTGTTAATTTTTTGGGGAAGAATTAGTATCTTGGACTCTCCGCAATGCTTCGCTTGACAGTTAGCTTTGGTTGTCCTTGTCCTGCATTCATAGTGTGGAACCTAACGTAGTGAAGAGTTATTGCTCTGGTGAATTCGAGTAGATCACCTTTATAATTATTCGTGAGCTTGTGGAGCCTCCAGGCATTGGACAGTGAACGAAAGCATGGAGGTGAAAATGTTCCACCACCACTTCTTGCCTCGAATTTCAATGGAATAATTATTGAATATTGAATTGGAGGCTTCACACCACCCATATTTGTATTATAATTTTTGACCAAAAGAGGCTGGGGTATATTCACTTTTTTTGTTGCTCCTTGCTCCACCTTTTCACAATATCACACGGTTCGATCGCATCGTTATTTGTGCCTATAGTAACTATTATGTTGTCCTTCCATTTAACAAAAAGCAATTTATGGGTGGAATCAAATTGGCAATCAAAACTACCCCTACGCCCTACTATATGTTTGAAGGTCTTTGTAAAGTGGTAAAGGTAATTTTCACGTTGCTCTGAATTATTTATCTTTTAAGATTTTTGTGAAAAAGTTGTCAAAAAAGATAACATGGTCACTCGGACATTTTATGTTCTTGAGGAGGTCCAGAACCACTCTTGAACCTAGCTAAAGACCTTTCATGGAAAGTTTAACATTTTTAGCTCTATAGTAGGTGTCAAATTGGTGTGAATAACCAGATATGTTTTTGAAAGAAACAAAAGAGAAATATTAGTATACTTTCTACCAAAAAACAATTGGACAACAGCCTACTGTGATTAAAAAATAAAAAAGTATCTGAAAAAATTCAAATAATATTGACTTTTGTGAAAATAAATTCAAAAAGATGATTTTTATTTCATAGCATGCTGTGAAATGGTTATTTGCAAAATTATTTTACAATGGGAGGGAATGGGTTAATATGATGTGGCCTCAGTTTTCCTCAAACCAAAATATTAATCTGGCATCTAAATACCGAGTTTTTAATGCACAAGTAAATTCGTGTATATCCTATGGTGTACAAGTTTTTGGATACTTGAACCTCGAAGCTTTTGAAAGCCTGCAAATGCATTTCTGCAGGCGGCTATTCTGTTTTCCAAATTCAACGCCAAATTATGCAATATATGAAGTCAGCTATAAAACCAATATATATACAAAATTTGAAGGCTAACGCGGACTTCATTTCAAAACATCCAAACAAATGCATCTCTATTTAAGGAGTGGAACCAACTCGCTTTATCACAAGAATCGTCCCTAAACCTAACGGAAACCAATGTTGACGAATGGCAGGCCCATTTTGCAGAGGTGATCGCTAAACTCGATCACACAATTTTTGTAGAAAATCTTTCAAAAGCAAATTCGTCCGCATTAAGAATTATTTACCGAAATTTAAATCATGAATTGACTTCATTTATGTCAATTACTTCTGTAGTGATTATTCAGCCGCTCAAATAAGTACTAATTTTAGAGCCAGAGTCAAAATTTTACATTTAAATTTTATACCGCACCGTGATGATTTGTCACAGCATTGTAATCTATGTAACAGAAGAGAAAAAGAAGATATTTACCACTTCTTAGCTGTCTGTCCAAACTTACAGGAAATTCCTCAGTTATACTTTCGGGAGTTTTATTACATTACATAGACTTTATAAAATCTTAAATGGAGCAGCGGGTTGGCTCAGTCTATATACCTAAATTCTGTCAACATGCTCTTAATTACCACAACAGTTTCCTCTAATTAAGGATTACCTAGTTATTGTAGTTTTAAATTGCGAATTATAGGTACTATAAGGCAAGTTATGCATTCGTAAAAATCGAACTCGAGATTTTGATCAAAGTTGACATTACGATGATAGCGAAGACTAAAAAAGTGGATCTCGAAATTCTGTCTGTCTGTCTGTCCGTCGGTTCGACTACAGCCTAAATGCCTCGGCCGATTTTCTTCAAACCTGGTAGATATCATTTTCAATTTCTTCCCCCTACATGTTTTTTTCTTTTTTTTTAAGACCGAAAATAACGGTACCTGTCATACGATTTTTTTCGAAATTTTGTAAATATTTTTTTTTCTCAAAAACTGTTCGACAGATTTAAAAAATAAAAATACAAAAAAATTTCATTTAGTTAAAACTAGGTAGTTGTTAAAAAAAATTTTACGAAAACTGGATATTGAGGGTACCCCCCATGGAACCATTTTTTTTTTCGATTTTCTCAAAAACGGTACAACCGATTTTGATCATATTTTTTTTGCTAAAGCTCCCTAAACTTGAATAGAATTGTGTATTCAAATTTTCAAAAAAAAGTTTTTGGATTTTAAAAATTCAAATTTTTTTTTTCAAAAATCAATATTTTGAAAACCCCATGCTAGATTTTTTTGAAACTTGATAAATAAAAGTTTCTCAAAATAATCTACAAGACGCAAGAAAAAAAAATTATTTTACGTAAAAATAAAGGTACCTACCATACAAATGCTAAAAAATTAAAAAAAATGGTTTTCAAAAATCGTATTTTTCTCGAAAACGGCGCCTAGAATTTTGATGAAATTTTTTTTCTTTCAATTAATTTTTACGATCTTTAATTTAATAAAAAAATTTTTGAAATTAAGATACGCGTATTACAGCTTGTACCTACCATAGAACCATTTTTTCAAATTTTGAATTTTTCATTATCCGCATAAGGGATCCTTATGAATTTTTTTATAGAGAAGCTTCTAAAAAGTCTAAAACAAATTGCATTTCAAAACTTTAAAATAAATATTTTTTGAATTTTTGAAAAAAAAAATCAATTTTTTTTTTTTTGAAAATTCGATATCTCCGAAACGGCTCAATATTTTTACTTGCGACTTATAGGTACTATAAGGCAAGTTATGCATTCGTAAAAAAAATCGAACTCGAGATTTTGATCAAAGTTGACATTACGATGATAGCGAAGACTAAAAAAGTGGGTCTCGCAATTCTGTCTGTCTGTCTGTCTGTCTGTCTGTTCGACTACAGGCTAAACGGCTCGGCCGATTTTCTTTAAACTTGGTAGATATCATTTTAGATTTTTTCCCCCCACACGTTTTTTTCTTTTTTTTTTTAAGACCAAAAATAACGGTACCCCCCATACGATTTTTTTTCGAAATTTTATAAACATTTTTTTTTCTCAAAAACTGTTCAATAGATTTTAAAAATAAAGATACAGAAAAATTTCATTTAATTAAATCTAGGTATTGGTTAAAAAAAATTTTCCGAAAAATGGTTATTGAGGGTACCCCCCATGGAACCATTTTTTTTGTTTTTGATTTTCTCAAAAACGGTTCAACCGATTTTGATAATTTTTTTTTTGCTAAAGCTCCCCAAAAACATAAATAGAATTGTGTACTCAGATTTTCAAAAAAAATTTTTTTGGATTTTTAAAAAAAACTTCAAAAATTTTTTTTCAAAACTCAATATTTCGAAAACCCCATGCTAGATTTTTTTTTAAACTTGATAAATAAAAGTTTCTCAATATAATCTACAAAATGTGAAAAAAAAAATTATTTTACCTAAAAATAAAGGTACCTACCATACAAATGCTAAAAAATTAAAAAAAATGGTTTTCAAAAATCGTATTTTTCTCGAAAACGGCACCTAGAATTTTGATAAAATTTTTTTTCTTTCAATTAATTTTTACGATCTTTAATTTAATAAAAAAAATTTTGAAATTAAGATATTACAGCTTGTACCTACCATAGAACCATTTTTTCGAATTTTGAATTTCTCATTATCCACATAACGGATCTTAATGAAAATTTTTATAGAGAAGCTTCTAAAAAGTCTAAAACACATTGCATTTCAAAACTTTAAAATAAATATTTTTTGAATTTTTGAAAAAAAAAAATCTATTTTTTTTTCTTTTTTTTTTGAAAATTCGATATCTCCGAAACGGATCAATATTTCTTTTCGTAAATTTAATTTTTATTCGAACAATAATAAAAACTTTAAACTAGCGTACCAAAATTTTTTCTTAAAAAGCTTTTAAAAAGTTTGTATATAAAAGAAAGAAAAAGAAACCACTACAAGGACTTATAATTTTTGTTAAAGACTAAAAACGAATTCAAAAATTAATTTTATCCTTATGAACATTTTTCTCTAATAACATTCGTTTTTAAAATTCCCAGTCGATTACATAGGAGCAAGTTCGTGCGACCCAGTCGTGCATTTTATTTGTTTGTAAATTTAATTTTTATTCGAACAATAATAAAAACTTTAAATTGGCGTACAAAATTTTTTTCTTAAAAACCTTTTAAAAAGTGTGTATATAAAAGCTTTTTATTAAGAAAGCACTACAACGACTTATAATTTTTGTTCTTGCACAAATTCATATTTATGAAAATATCGAATAATGTGAAATCTCAGAGGTGGGTACTGATCACACCCCAGAATGAGAGAGAGAATTTAAGTTGATTAAAATGCCGTTTAAAATGTTGAAATATGTTGTGAATTAAGGAGCAATTGCTCTAGGAGTCAAACAGTTGAAATATAAAATAGTGTTGAGACATCAAGTGAAGTGACAAAAAAAAAAAAAAAAAAATATTTGCATAGCATTCTGTTTTTGTCTCTTACTACTAAAAGAATTAAAATTAATTAATTTTAGCCTAATGAACAGTTTTCTCTAATAACATTCGTTTTTGAAATTCCTAGTCTATTACATAGGAGCAAGTTCGTGCGACCCATTTTATTTTTTAGCTATTTCATTTTATTGTTCGTTTGTGTTTCAAATCACGTCAAAATTTACAAACTCTTATTTAATTGTTTAAAATCATTAAAAAATTGTTTTTTGCTTTTATGATACCAACTTATCTTTAAAATTATATTATTTGAAATTAAAAGAAATTTTGAAGTTATAGTTTATAAACCATTAAAAACTTATTCATATTTTTTGTTTCGATTTTTTTTTAAATCTTAATAAAGAATGTCATTTCAGGCAGACGGCAGTAATTTCAATGCTCATATTCTTAGGAAAACAAATTGTAAAACTTTATTTATGATGAAAAAATATGACTTTATTTTACTACAATTATTAAAAAAAAATATTAGGCCCAGTTTAACACAGGCACACTTGGCGGCTTAGGTGACAGTTAAGTGTCCCGAATTGCCCAATTACACTTACTATGACTTTGCAAATTCTCTTAAACATGAACTAAATAATTGACTTTCATCAAAGATTATAAAATATTGCCAAAATAACCATTAATTTTTTTATCCAAGGCTAAGGTAGGTTATTATTTTTTTAAGAAATGCTACATACAAAATTACTTACTGTTTTTTTGCACTACATCTCCTTTACATAATATTTCTTTTCTTAAGATTTATTAAAGGCCAAGTTTTTTTGTCATAAGCACCAAATACCGTTTGAGCACCACAAAATATATACACAAAAAGGCTTATAAGCACTCCTATACGTAGCACACAGTAACACACATAAGAGATAATTAATCGTCTTCGAAAATAATTATAACCAATTTCGTAATATCGTTGTGAAGAAGTTACACTTCATAACTTTGGTTTCAATTCAAATACTCAAATTCATAATTACCTTTCGCTTGCTTCGGCTTTCTTTTCTTCACAACCCACACAAAAAATGAGAAAAAAATATTGTAATGTTCAACATGAGCTCTTCGGCTTCGTGTATCTACAAGTACATGCCGCGCCGACAACCATCGGTCGGTACTTGAAATCATTTCATCAAAGATGAGTTTTCGTTTTAAATGATGATGATTCACAATAGGATATACCTAAAATGGAAACACTTTAGTGATTTTTTGACATCAATACGCTTTGTTGTTATAATTTTTGGCAATGTTTTGTTAAAGGCAGTCTTGAAGCCGAAATTGGTAACTAACACATATTAATTGTCTTATTTGCAATCCTATAAAAAGCATTGCAGCAAGTTGAAACAAATATCAGTAAGTAAATTGATTTCATCGAGCTCGAGCATGAATAAATTAAGAGACGTAACGGTGAGTCCTATTTGATTTTCGATAGATTCTTAAAAATTAGTTTGTCAAAATTCTTGTTTTTTTTCGAAAAAAACAGCACATTCTGAAGGCAACCATTTAGTAGATTTGAATGTGTTTCAATTTAATAAATTTTGATTTATAAGTGATTCAAAGTCAAAAAAGAAAATTAACCAAAAACAGAATTTCATTCTCACTAATTTCATTCCTCGATTCAGACGCTAATTATTCATAAACAAGAGGTTATTAATATCAAACAAATTAAAATCTATGATTATTTAATTATTTTAAAAAATAAAGTGTCTTGTTTTTAATAATTTTGTGAAAAATTTAATTAATGAAATTTAAAAAAAAAATGTATTAAATGTGGAAATTGGCTCCTTAACAACAGAAGCGATCCAAGTGCCAGTTCAAAAAATACTCGTAGAAAAAAGTCCCATAGACCACCAGTAATAAATAACAAACATTTTCTAAAAAAAATCACTTGCATACCTTTTATTCTTAACTAGCTATCTATGTATAATCTTATGCAAATTATTATCCTGATTTCTTACCACAGATTTTGGTTTTCCTTTTTGGAAGTTCAGCAATGTGCTTTGGAAGTCACGTGACATCTGAAAGTGGTGGATACAATGCGAATCATCAACACAGTGGTCTAGAAAGGATCCTGAAAGCAGTTCAGGCTCATGGGTCTGATGGAAATGGCCAGAATTCATACACTAATGGCCAGAAAATTACTGAATTTAGAAATTATGGTGCTGTGCAAAATTCAGGATACTCATATTCACCACCAAATCATCACCCAGAAACATCCCACTACAATAATGGATATCAGTATATGCCTCCGAATAATGGCGAAGGTTATCACTATGACAATCCGTCAGAGGTCCAAAATGACGTTGGTCTTCAATATGGATCCCATTATTTAGACAGCAATAAAAATACTGCTTACGGTAGTGGATTCCAAGCGTTTGCAGGACACATTCCAGCACATTCTTCGAATGCAGGTTACCATTATGATGCACCAGCACAAAGCTATTTTGGAAACTTCCAACCTGCTCCAAGCGAAATGGGCTACAGTTACGACAAACCCAAACCGACCTCTAGCACAAACTCAAATTTCAAAGGAGACCTATATCTACCGGGATTATCATCATCTGTTAAAAGCTATCAATACGAACAAAAACAAGATTCTCAGAATCAAGCACATGTCACATTCAAGGGAGGCTATCAGTATGAAAGCCCTAAATATTCTGGCTATGATTATTATAAGCCCCCGCAATCTGCTCGAATTGAATCAAGTTTCAAAGGACAATCATATCTCCCGAAGCCCCCCACGCCTACATCTAGTTATCTTAACGAAAACTCTAACCAAGGCTACTCATATGAAAGACCCTCAATACCTTTCAAATGAGAGTCTTATTTATCAAGTAGATAGTAACAGTTATTTTATGGTTTAATTTTTGTTTTTAATTATTTTAAGTTGTTATGAGTAAATATAAATTCATTTGAAATAATTTTTTTTGCTTCAAAATAATATTTCAAATATTGTTCAAAAGTCTAAAAGAGTATTATGCAATATCAATACTGGTAAGAAATCAACATAAAACATATTTTCATTTCAAATGACGGAAGATCAAAGCCATAATGCAGATTTGTTCCAAGAAATTGTGATAAATAGCCTGCTGGGAACAATTTCTTTTTAAATCAGCGGGTGTTAATTTAAATTTATTTTTCTTGACAATCGAGATGCCAGACCTTTTCTTCTATTATGTGAGACATCAGAAGACAAACTAAGAATATTTTTTATACAATTCAAGGGGTTATGATTACCCTTATAATGTTATAAATAAACCAGCGCGAGCAGTTAGGAAATGAGGAGGGGATTTAAAAGGAGTTTATGATTGGTTATATGATCCAAGGCTTTGAAGTTATTATGGTGGCTTAGTTGTAAAATTTTTCGTGTTTATTTATTTTCCTTTAATGCAAAAGCTTTAGTCGAAAGCACCTTCTCCCTTTGAGCCTTAAGCAATCCTTAGAAGATTAGCTTTTGTATTTTCTCTTCTCATTGTGTGAAACCAACTTAAAATGAAGACTAATTGTGATCTTTTACTTTTAATACATAATTATATTTTTAAGTCGTTCAAAAAAATCTTCTTTTTCATAAAAATGTGCCTACAGATTTCTGTAAGAAAAAATGGAATAATTATTTCAATGAAAAGCCAAATTGAAGAAAGCTCTCTTTTTTACTTGCGACTTATTGGTACTATAAGGCAAGTTATATATTCGGAAAAAAAAATCGTACTCGAGATTTTGATCAAAGTTGACATTACGATGGTAGCGAAGACTAAAACAGTGGGTCTCGCATTTTTGTCTGTCTGTCTGTCTGACTACAGCCAAACGGCTCGGCCGATTTCCTTTAAACTTGGTAGATAGTATTTTTAATTTTTTCCCACCATGTTTTTTTTTTTTAAGACCGAAAATAACGGTACTTGCCATACGATTTTTTTTTTCGAAATTTTATAAATATTTTTTTTTTCTCAAAAACTGTACCACAGATTTAAAAAAAAAAAACAAAAAATTTCGCTCTTTTATTTTTTAAACTCTTTTAGTAGTAAGAGATAGAAACAGAATGTTATGCAAATATGAATTTATGCTAAAAAATGTTTAAAACATTTTTAAGAAAAAATTTTGGTTCACCAATTTAAAGTTTTATTATTGTTTGAATAAAAATTAAATTTGCAAAAAAAAATATTAAGTCGTTTTTGAAATATTGAATTTTCCAAAAAATTTTTAATTCAAAAAAATATTTTTCTTAAAGTTTTGAAATGCAATGTTTTTTAAATTTTTTGGAAGCATCTCTGTAAAAAAATTAATTGAGATCCATCATTATTTATGAGAAATTCGAAAAAAATGGTTCTATGGTAGGTACAAGCTGTAATATCTTAATTTCAACATTTTTTTTGTTAAATTAAAGATCATAAAAATTAATTGAAAGAAGAAAAATTTTATCAAAATTCTAGGTGCCGTTTTCGAGAAAAATACTATTTTTAAAAACCATTTTTAATTTTTTTTACATTTGTATGGTGGGTACCTTTATTTTTAGGTAAAATAAATTTTTTTTCTCATATCTTGTAGATTATATTAAAAACCTTTTATGTATCAAGTTTTAAAAAAATCTAGCATGGGGTTTTCGAAATATTGAGTTTTGAAAAAAAAAAAAAATTGAAAAAATTTGTTTGAAAATTTGAATACACAATTCTATTAAAGTTTTTAGGGAGCTTTAGCAAAAAAAATGATCAAAATCGGTTTTACTGTTTTTGAGAAAATCAAAAACGAAAAAAAAGGTTCCATGGGGGGTACCCTCAATTACCATTTTTCGCAAATCTTTTACAACTACTACCTAGCTTTAACTAAATGAAATTTTTTTGTATTTTTATTTTTTAAATCTGTCGAGCAGTTTTTGAAAAAAAAAAATTATCTATAAAATTTCGAAAAAAAAAAAAATGTATGGCAAGTACCGTTATTTGTGGTCTTAAAATAAAAGAAAAAAACGTATGGGGGGAACAAAATAAAAATGATATCTTAAAGAAAATCGGCCGAGCCGTTTAGGCTGTAGCCTGTAGTCGAACAGACAGACAGACAGAATTAAGGGACCAACTTTTTTAGTCTTTGCTATCATCGTAATGTCAACTTTGATCAAAATCTCGAGTTCGATTTTTTTACGAATGCATAACTTGCGTTATAGTACCTATAAGTCGCAAGTAAAAATTAAATTAAATTAGCTGTGATGCAATTTAACTTATTCTCGCTGTGATTCTAAAATACAACAACATTCAAATGACTGCAGCGTCTTCGATAGGCTACATAAATCCTACTGAATTTTACCAATGGCGTTGATTTTGTTGGCTTGGGCAGTGGTGATTTTTGTTTTATTGTCATAGATCTGTGACTCGAGAAAAGCTGAAAAGAAGAAGTTTAACGGCTCAAATCGCACGATCTCTGTGGCAAATTCAAGTTGCCTAGGTGTGAGATAAAAATGTTTGTATATTGGTTGCGCAAAATGTCCGTTGTGGCACGGGTTGTGTGGCACGTCAACATCCCGTCACATTTCGTTGGTTATTGCTTATCATCGACTGGGCCTTGTCGATGAATATGATTTTTCCTAAACCGAAATTCCAGTGACCGAACACACATCATTGTCTATGGTGCTTAACTCTAAGCTCTTGGGTGAGTTTAAGTTTTGGTTAGACAAGACTAAATAAATTACGGCTAATTTGTCAAATTCGTAAATCCCTATTGGAATCCATTAGGTACATGTTTTCTATAATGAAATAAAACGTTAAGTTCAATTTGTTCGCACCTATCATAAGTAGTCCAATAGTGAATTTATATCGATTTCAATACCAAAATTGTAATCCTTTGAGGATTTGAGCCCCAACCCATCCTTGACTAATTTCAAATACAAATTTCAATATTCCTATTGAATTTATTTGTATTAATTAAAATCGAGCCATATTTTATTTCAATTACTTAAAATGCTTAAAGAAACAAAAAAATAAACATTATATTTCGTATTACGATTATATGTTATGTGTGTATTCAGTTAAAGGTATTCTGAAGAACGTAGGTAACCTTACGCTCTAAAGCCCAAAAGGTAGTATCGCATTATTGTCTGAATATCATTGAGTTTGTTTGCCCATTGCAAAGTCAGTCAATCAATTTCCTCTGGCAGGTTCTTACTTTTTGTCTTGACTTAGACTACAATATTAATAATTACATTTAACCACTCTCCAAGAAAGCAACTTAACTATTATTAGTATTACATTATAGCCAACGAAGTAGGGTTGCATTTTAGAGCGGTCATTTGACATCGATTGATTTTTACTTAAATGACAAATTTACTTATTGCTCAAGTATTTTATCAATTTATCATTCGTGGCAAGGGTAGGTGGGGTCATCTCCGATTTTTATGTGCAATGGAAATAAATTATAATTTTTATACTATGCCCCCACCGATCTTTCGGCTGTAAAATTTTGATAATTCAAATTGATGGAACAAAATTTCATGTACATTTTATCAAAATCTCAAAAAATCTTCCTGCACTAACTTGAAATTTAAACATTTTTCAATTTTTCGGTTTGGTGGGAACATAGCTTGTGTTTGTTAAAACTAAAATCTTGCACGACAAAATATTATTTTAAGACCCAAGAGTCCGTAGTAAATCAGGATCTAGTGACTTGAAACTCTCAAACATTTTTGTGTGCACGTAATATGGACGGGCAGGGCATCCGCTAGTCGGAAGGAAATTGTAGTGAGTAGAGCAAGCTAAAAACATTATTTTTGTTTTTGTTTTCTCAAAAACGGTAAAACCGATTTTGATCATTTTTTGTATGCTAAAGCTCCCCAATAGTTTGACCATTAGTGTGTATTGATATTAAAAAATTTTTTTTGGATTTAAAAAAAAATCAATTTTTATTTTTCAAAACTTATTATTTCGAAAACCCCATGCTAGATTTTTTATAAACTTGAAAAATAAAAGTTTCTTAATACAATCTACACAAGATGTGAGAAATATAATTAACATAAAAATAACAAGAATCACCACAGAAATTTAAAAAAATGGTTTTCGAAAGTCACATTTTTCTCGAAAATAAAAATTTTAATAAAATTAGTTTCCTTTCTATTAATTTTTACGATCTATCATCATCATCATCATCGGCTGGACAACCGGGTTCCGGTCCTGGCCTCTTTCAACAAGTCTCTCCACCTATCCCGGTCTCTAGCCGACGCCATCCAGTTGCGCACCCCAAGGCTTCGGGCGCCCTGGTCTAGGCCATCTCTCCAGCGCAAGCATTGTCTACCACGCTGTCGTCTACCATAGAATATACCCAAAAAACTTTCCGAGCAGCTTCCTCTTCGCTCATGCGAGCTAGGTGCCCTGCCCACCGGAGTCTACCGAGCTTAATTTTTGTCACGATATCTGCTTCTAGGTAGATTGCGTACAGTTCATGATTGTACCTTCTCCGGAATCGTCCTTCCTCACATATGGGGCCAACAATTCTCCTTAAGACTTTCTTCTCGAACGCAGCTAAGAGGTCGGAATGTTTTTTGCTAAGCACGCAGGTCTCGGAACCATATGTGAGTACTGGCACCACCATGGTCCTGTACAGCAGCAGTTTTGAAGTTATGGTGAGATTTCTGGATTTGAAGAGCTTTGACAGACTGTAGTAGGCTCTGTTGGATTTGAGAAGCCGCCCGCGTATTTCTTCTTCTATATTGTTATCGGCTGCTACTATTGACCCAAGGTTTTTAAAGGATTGCACCACTTCAAATTCGTGCTCCGCTACCTTGATTGTTTGACCAACTGTTCCTCTCGCATTCGACGCCACCATGTACTTTGTTTTACCTTCACTAATGTGCAGCCCCAGATTTTGTGCCGCCTGCTCGATCTGGATGAAGGAATCGTGTACAGCTTGTTCGGTTCTTCCGATGATGTCAATGTCGTCTGCGTAAGCCAGTAACTGGCTGGACATGTTGACGATGGTCCCTCTTGTTGCCGAGAGTCACGGATTGCTTTCTCCAACGCCAGGTTGAAGAGGAGGCAGGCCAAACCGTCCCCTTGTCGGAGTCCATTAAAGATGTTGATTGGTCTGGATAGCAATCCGGCTATTTTTACTTGGCTTATTACGTTGGTCATGGTCTTACGATCTATACAAAAAAAAACGATTCTATGGAAGGTGCAGTCAGTAACATCTTTATTTCCAACTTTTTTAGTGAAGTATAGATCCTAATAAAGATGTTGCTGACTGCACCTTCCATAGAACCGTTTTTCTTTTCGAATTTTAAATCTCTTATTATTGGTGCAACGGATTTTAATGAAATTTTGTATAGAGAAGCTGCTAAAAAGTTTGAAAACACTGCATTTCACAACTTTAAAAAAGTATTTTTGATATCTCAAAAACGAGTACATATTCGTTTTTGAAATTTTATTCGGACAATAATTAAGACTCAAAGTTTTGGCGTACCAAAACACTTTCTTAAAAATGTTTAAAATAGTTTCTATATAAAAGCTTTTGTTTTGTTTTTAAGAAACAGCTGCAACAACTTATAATTTTTAATCTGTCATACATTCATACAAATTTGCTTGATAAATCACATAACATTCTGTTTTTATCTCTCACTACTTGGATCGTTTAAAAAATGTATTTTATGCTTATAAATATAGTTTTCTCTGATAACATGCATTTTTAAATTTTAATCCCCTTCATTGTTTTACCGACACGTCTACCCTGAGTTCTCGTACACGTTCACAAATTCACGTCCATCTATTATATTCCGACCTTAACCTCATTGTTAAATGGGGTATATAAAATCGGGTGGAGAAAAATTGATCCAGCTATAAGACTAAAGTACTTTGAAGCCGCTGATTCATAACAAGATAGTAACTGTCAAGTATAGGAAAGGGATATTAAAGAGTCTCACGACGTTCGTTTTTTTTAAATTTCAAGAGCTTAACTCTGGATCGGCCTCAATGCCGATACTACATCCCTAGTATCCGAAACTGTACTAAAATCCAAACTCGAAACTTCATGTCTAAATCAGTTGATCAACAATGTTAATAGAAGCCGCTTGCGATAGATAAACTGTATCGAAATACAAACAAATCATGAAAAAATGTGATCTCTTTTTTCAACTTTTCTTCGCTGACTATAAGTTAGGTAACAAAATACCCAAGGAAACAAACGAAAACATTAGGAAATAATTTCAAATCTAATTTCAACCCATCACTCAGTGTGTCTGGCTCTAACAAATGCTGTAACAATATACGAACCGAACGTTACCTCTTTTCCACTTTAGCACAATAAATGCTGTGACATGTGAAATGACACAAACAGACAAATTAGACATTTAATTTGCGAAGAGCTTCTCAACAGGAGATCGCATCCTTGCAAAGGGGCAAGTGATTTGCCGTTTAAAGGACACCAACACGGAATACGGTCATTATTATACCTGCCAACCTAATTTCCCTTTTGAATTAGCCCAATGGCGTGTCATGACTAACGCAAGCTGATTGGGATAGATACGACTTAATTACATTTAGATATAAAAATGTATAAATAAACACTAGGTCAGAAACATCATAGATCTAAGAAAAAAAAACATTCAGGGCTTAAGCAAAGTTCTGATTATAGTTAGCCAATAATAACATCCTTTCATTCAGGGCCATTTGCGTTTCACAATGCTCGAAATCATAATTTTATTTTTGAAAAAGCCATAAATTTTCTCAGTCTTGACTGACGAAAATATTTAAACAAGTGTTTATAAGCAAATCGCTAAAGAAAAAAGGGGCTACTAGGCCATTGGTTACATTTTCTATGAAAATTAAATACTTCATTAGGGAAGAATTATTGGCTATTTCTAGATACATACCTACGCAAAATAAGGAAAAATATCATATAAGGCATTTTGTACACCTTCTTTCGTGAGTCCCTAGATGTAAAACAGAATTTTTGCTTAGCTCCAAAAACTGACGGCGCCTCCCAAACAGCACTGAAAACTGCTCTTACGATTTAGACAAAAAAATGTGTACTATTGCAGGAATAGTCTACATTTTGGCGAAGAAAATATTTAACAAAAACTGTTTTTGACTTATGATTTTCACTTTCTCATTTACAACTCTACCGATTTCGATGTAATCTTTATACAGAAACTCATTTGAATTTTAAATAATTTTGTAAATACAAAAATTACAATGCAACAAAATTTTTCGATTTTTGTTTAAAACAATCAAATTATTTTTCGTAAATTCAATATCTTTGAAATGCGTGCATACTTGTTTTTGATTTTTAATTGCGACTTATAGGTATTATAAGGCAAGTTATGCATTCGTAAAAAAAATCGAACTTGAAATTTTGATCAAAGTTGACATTAGATGATAGCGATGACCAAAAAAGTAGGTCTCACAATTCTGTCTGCCTGTCTGTCTGTCTTTTCGATTGAAGCCTAAACGGCTCGGCCGATTTTCTGTAAGACCATAAATAACGATTTTTTTCGAAATTTTATAAACATTTTTTTTTTTTTCAAAAACTGTCCCACAGAATTAAAAAATAAAAACAAACCTTCCATTTAGTTAGAGCTAGGTAATGGTTGAAAAAAAATGGTTATTTTTGGTAGCCCTCCTGGAACCATTTTTTTGTTTTTGATTTTCTCGAAAACGGTACAACCGAATTAAATAATTTTTTTATGTTAAAGCTCCTCCAACGTTTGAATATTATGACATATTCAAATTTTCAATTTTATATTTTTTAGATTTAAAAAAAAAATTCAATTTATTTTGCAAACCCATGGTCGATTTTTTTCAAACTTGATAAACAAAATTTTCCGAACATAATCTACAAGATTTTAGAAAAAAAATTGATTTACCTAAGACTAACGGTACCTTCCATACAAATGTTAAAAAATGGTTTTCGAAAATCGTATTTCTCTCGAAAACGGTTCCGAGAATTTTGCAAAATTTTTTTTCCTTTTGATTAATTTTTACGATCTATAATTTAATAAGAATAAAATGCACGACTGGATCGCACGAACTTGCTCTTATGTAAAAGTACTTTGGAATTTAAGATACATTTTATAAATATAAAACATGGATTTAATGTGAGATAATAATGTTCAAATGCATAAAATTGCCGTCTGGTTTCCGGAAAAGTATGAATTTATGCAAATAAACCTTAAAAAATCATTTTTTTATTAAATAAATTTTTTATATAAGAAATTTCTCTAAAATTTTTAAAGAAAAAAATGTGGGATGCGGATAATTTCAAAAAATAATCGTTCATAGGTTTTGAAGATATTGATTTAAATTTTTTTTTTTTTTTTTTTTTAAACCCAAAAAATATTTTTTCGAATATTTTTATATACAATATTATTTTAAACTTAAGGGGACTCCTGCTAAAAATTTTGGGTTAAAATCCTTAGAGCCGTTAATGAGAAAGTCGAAAATAAAAAAAACGGGTCTATGGCAGGTACCCCTAATAACATTTTGCCCCAAAATTTTTTTTGACCAAAATGTAGTCCATGTCCATAATATCACACTTAATTTTTTTTTTATCAAAATCGTTAGAGCCGTTTTTGAAATAAATAAGATTTTGCATTACGGGTGTATGGGGGGTACCCTTAGTTTTGGAGCTAAAAAAAAAATTTCAATTTTTCCTCTAGGGAATCACCGAAGACTCTTAACTACGGAGATTGAAAGAAATAGGTCCAGTGGTTTAGGCTGTAGTGAGAGGTACAGACATACAGACACACTGAAACATGTTTTTTGTGTACTAAATTTTCCTTAAAATTTTTATAAAAAAAATTGATATGCAAATTGTTAGTATTTAATAAAATACATTTTAAAACGTAATTTAAAAATTTAATCGTGTATCGGTTTTCAAGATATTGAATTTTCAAAAAAAAAATTGTATTATTTTTTTAAAAATCCAAAAACTATTTTTTCGAAAAAATTTTTAGTTTTTATTTTTTCAAATGCAAAGCAGCTCCTGCATACAAATTTTGGTTAAAATCGTTGGAGCCGTTGGTGAGAAATTCGAAAATCAAAAAAACCGTTCTATGACAGGTACCCCTTATAACATTTCCCCCCAAATTTTTTTTTCACCAAAATATAGTCCATGTCCATAATATCACACTTAATTTTTTTTATCAAAATCGTTAGAGCCGTTTTCGAGATAAATAAGATTTTGCATTACGGGTGTATGGGGGGTACCCTTAGTTTTGGAGCTAAAAAAAAAATTTCAATTTCTCCTCTAGGGAATCACCGAAGACCCTTAACTACCGAGTTTGAAGAAAATACCTCCGGTAGTTTAGGCTGTAGTTCGAGGTACAGACATACAGACATACAGACATACAGACATACAGACATACAGACAGACAGACGGAATTGCCGGACCCACTTTTTTCGTCTTCGCTATCATCGTAATGTCAACTTTGATCAAAATCTCGAGTTCGATTTTTTTTCCAAATGCAGAACTTGCCCTATAGTACCTATATCGCAAGTAAAAATTTAAAATCAAGATATTACTGACTGTACCATAGAACAATTTTTCCATAACCTAGATAAAATCTTTTTATTTTTTTTTAGGAAAATCTGTCGAGCAGTCTTCCCAAAGTACTGGTACGCAGGGTTGCAAAAGCTTAAGTCACTTTTTAGCTAAAGCTTGGCTTTAATTCACAAGCTAGTGGGTGACTTATGAATTAAGAAAAATGTAATTCAGCAGCTAGTTGCTGACTTAAGAATTAAAAAAAAAATAAATTCATAAGTCAGTTGGTGACTTTGAATTAAGAAAATTTAAATCATAAGCTTCTTAGTGACATATGAATTAAAAAAAAATAATTCCCTACCTACTAAGTGACTTATGAATTAAAAAAATTTAAGTCATGAGAAAGTAAGTGACTTAAGAATTAAAAAAAATTTAATTCAAAATTACCTAGTGACTTATGAATTAAAAAAAAATTAATTCATTAGCTAATGAATAAATTCTGATTAAAAAATTATTAATTGGAAAATTTATAAGCTAGCATGATAATTTTATGATACAAAAAAGCTTGAAATCTACTTTCGTTATGTGTTCTTTAATTCCATTAAAACCTTCTAAAATTGTCATCAATGGGTTGCTGGTTTACTCATTCCATGTTGTTTAGGCATAACACTAAAGTTAAACACTAGAGTTAAACTAGTATGCCCAACAAGGATGAATACGAATAAAAAAAAAATAATGCGAATTATAAGGGACATAGAAATAAAACACGGCAGTTCTCCGCTTTAGTTCAGCCGCCATCCCTGGAGATAAAAAAGTCTGAGACAACCACCTTCAGTCTCAACATCGTGCCACACATCTTTCCTATCCTTCTTTCTCTTCCGTAACTTCACGCCCGCGCTGTGTTGAAACATTTAAAGGGTAATCATAATCCCTTGAGCGCGAGCAAATTATAAAAAAAAAAAAAAAAATTAAACAATAATGTAGTCAAAAAAAGCTTAATTTACCAACTAGCTTATGAATTAAATTTTTTTAATTCATAAGTCACTTAGTAGCTTGTGAATTATTTTTTTTTTTAATTCATAAGTCACTAACTTGCTCATGACTTAATTTTTTTTTAATTCATAAGTCACTTATATGTAGGTAGTGAATTATTTTTCTTTAATTCATAAGTGACTTATAGGTAGTGATTTAATTTTGTTTTAATTCATAAGTCACAGGCAGTTGCAATAACCGAGGTTGTTGCACTTACTGGGTTACATTTTTTTAATACAAAATAGGTAGTGAATAATTTTTTTTTAATTCATAAGTCACTAAGTAGCTTGTGAATTAATTTTTTTTTAATTGATAAGTCACTTAGTAGCTTATGAATTAATTTTTTTAAAATCATAAGTCACTAACTAACATATGAATAAGATTTTTTTTAAATCACAAATCATCTACAGACTTATGACTTATGGTTTTTTTAATTCGAAAATTCGCAACCCTGCTGGTACGTAAGAGAAAGTATGTGCGATCCAGTTGTGAAAAATCTAAAAAAAAGATTTTGCTTTTGAATCAATACCTAAAGACTTCTTTAAAATAGGGAAATTAATTTTTGATTAATCAATGTAGTTTTGTTTTCTTTATTGATTTCATTTGGCACTTTGAAGAAATCATTTTTTGAACTTTGAGTGCGATTTCCCACACCAATAATTTTTTCACCCGACGAAATTTAACTTTATAATAATTTCCTAACTTGACTTACTTTAATAGGAAAATACGAAAACACCGACGGACTATCTGTCACCCGCAAAAGTTTCATTTTCCCCAAACTATTGCAATTGTCAAAATAAAATGAAACTCTAGCTTATACAACTTTGTTGCACAGTGAACGTGCTGTGCCAATTGGGCCAATATCGCTATGAGAAATAAATTGCTCTTATTTCAACCCAAAAACATATTATAGCACACACTCCATGTCGTTGAGAATATGAACAATCCTTATAATGTGGCTACCTTCATGTCTATACAATTTTATAATAATGTTTAAGCATTATGTGTGGATGTATTGTGCACGCAAATTCACTTTCACGTGAACATGAATTGTATAATATATGCATGTGATTTGCTTATAAAGAAATGGGAAAAGTTATTTCGCGGTTTATACATTCTTTCATTGAACGCATTTTTGCAAAAAAAAAAACTTATATTGCATGGAATGAAGAACAAAAGAATAAAAAGCAATGTCAAATAAAGTTTATTATAAAACTTGTGCAACAGAAGTCTCTTTGTCGATAGTATTTTTATTTTTTAAGTTCGAACGACAACATGATGATGAGTTATTACTTACAAACATACATATAACTTAATTGAGTTGTATATTTTTTGATTTTACTTCCGGCCCCAACGGAATAGCAACAATAAATCGAATTAGTTTTATATAAGTTGCGATAAGTTATGTAAGTTATCACAAAGTGTTGCATACAATTTTGCAACTAATTTAACAGAATCCGAAGTATTTTTTAATCAATAAATTAGCCCAGTAGAAGAATATTTAATTGGACTACTTAAAGCATTTATTCAAAAAGGCTTTTAGTAGTTTTTGTTCCACACAAATTTGATTTTTGCTCTGGCTATTTCAATTTGACTAATTAGTTGACTGGTTGGAGAACAGATTCTCTACAAACTCTTACGACACAAATTAATTCTCTTAATATTTTTTTACGAGATATCACTTTTAAGCTTTTTCGAAATTTCTTCTGAAACAAAACACTAATTCCGGTATTACACGGCGCATGTTTAGCCTCGCATGAATGAAGTGTGAAAGAGAAAAAATTAAAGTAAAAATGAAACAGAAATTTATCTATGGGAACACGAACGGGTAGGATATTCATTGCATGTTTTTGTTTATTCTTCTCTGTTATTTTTCGAGTTTACTTCATGATGATGCGCATTGCATTAAACCCATGCGCTGTGTAATACCGGACTTAGTCCGCTATTACATTATGCATCTAGACCACTGGGCCGAATTACCGCTTCAGTGATGAGTGAGTGAGTCCCATCAGTGATCGAATGAAAATGTCAAATTGGAGTACTTTATTGCTCGATAACGTAAGCGGTAATGCCAAACTCACATAATTCAGTCACGTGTTACTCGATAACTGATGCGGTAATTTGGCCCCTGATCTCTTTAATACACTGGATAGCGCATTCTTAAAAAAAAGTTGACTTCAATTGAACATTGTTATACATATACATATTATAAGGGCGACCACGGTGGCGTAAAACCGTATAACTGTATAACATCTAAAATATCAAAAGTGACAGAACGTAAAATATTTTTTTATTTTCCTACTTGGTAATTTTGGTTGCAATTGTTAGAGTATTTGTAATACTGTATAACAGTTTACATTATGTTCTTTTAAATAAAGGCAGTCTTTACTCAACTCACAAACTCTATGTATCATTTCTTTAATAGCCATTATTGCATTATTTATTAATTTAAATAAACTTAAATTGTAAAAATTTCGAAAGCTTTCGACCGTGTACAACACAATGTTCTAGTAAAAACTTGAAAATTTATTATTTGGATTTCACTCCGCACTTCTTAAATTAAATAAACTTAAATTGTACGACCCAAACTCAAAATAGTTGGTCTATTCATTTATTAACACATTAATTCTTCATATATCCTAAATTTAGTGGCAGTCAGCTTTTGTTCATTTAAAAAATGTTGTCAATTTAATAAAGTAGTTTCACTGAGAGTAAATTAGACCTAACAAAATAAAATTTGAGAGAGCAAATAGCAACAATATTCCTTTCATCTCAGACAAAGATAAGAGCATAAAAGTTGGTCTACTCTTTATTGGGTGCAAAATAGTTGATCTAAGACTATTTAAATATAGTTTCAGTTAACCGTTATTAAAAAAATGACAAACATTGGTTTTATTAATGATTATTGTATGATTTTATACAAGCTAGCGAGAGTTTCATGTCAATCCTGGCGCGTGGCGTTGCATTATCAGGAGACCTAAGGGAATCAATGATTAAAGAGTTTGAAACAGGATTGTCTAGCTACAAAATCCCTGAAAATTTTAATTTATAGCTCTCGTCAGTGCAGAACATAATAACAAAGTTTAAAAATTCTGGCAATGTGGATATATGCAACAGAACGGGACATCCACTAACAGCAAAACCTCGCGATTGCCAAATTTTTAAAGAAAATCGACGATATTTATCTGCTTCAATAACGGTTCGTGGAGAGAACAAATTTAAAAAAGTGTTTCGGTGGACAGTTGTAAGCAGATGATGAAAAAAATGGTATACAAATTTTATAAGGTTTATTTTAAAATATTTAAGTTTTGCATAAATTACGACAGCTTAAATCATTAAAAACGCAGGCAAAAGAAATATCACTACTGACACCTAAGCAAAAGAAAAGGCGCATTGAGTGGGCCAAACAACTTAAATATTTGGACTTTTAGTCAATGGCGGTCCGTTAATTGGAGTGATCAGTACAAATTGGAAGTTTGTGTTGGTGATGAACGAGGACCAATGATAAAAAATGCTAAAGAAGCCTTTCACAACTCACAAGGACTGCCTTAAATAAACCGTAAAGCTCCCAGTATCTCTAATGGTATGGAGGTGCATGTCGGGATGTGGTATGAGTAATTTGCGTTTTGTAATTGGGATAGCTAATGCTGTCAAGTACCGCAACATTTTGGAACAGGAGCTGCCTCCGTCAATACTACGTCTTCAATATAGCAATGCGGAGTATATTTTCCAACAGAATGGTGCTTCTTGTCAACATGGTGCTAGGTCAACAATAGTATGGTTAACTGCTGTAGCAATTCTTTATTGGAATGGACTTCCAGCAGCCCTAATCTTTCACCAATCGAAACTGTTTGGCACACGATGAAGCAAAAAATGCGAAAGGAACCGCGTCGGACTCTTCAAGATTTAAGATCCACAATTACAAATAATTGGAAATCTTTTGGTGCCGAAGAGTGTCAACAATTAGTTGACACTATGCCAAGGTGCATTATAGAAGCAGTGATTAAGGCCAAAGGTCGCTTAACAATGTGGTAAAATCAACATAAAGAATCATAGACCAACTATTTTGCATCTAAGAAATGTGTATAAATCGTTATTTAGTTTTGTAAAGAGACTCCATATCAATATTTTATTCAGCCACTTTCTTTTTTTGTCCACTTTTCTTATTTAAAATGAATAGGACTTTATATGTATATCAAAAAATAGTTTTTGTTTCGAAATAGGTTAAGAATGAACACATATTTGCATTCCATGCTCGGTAGACCAACTATTTTGAGTTTGGGCTCGTAAAAATTTCGAAAGCTTTCGACCGTGTACAACACAATGTTCTAGTAAAAACTTGAAAATTTATTATTTGGATTTCACTCCGCACTTCTTAAATGGATCTATAGTTTATATTTGGTTGGACGAAAACAATGTGTCAAAATTGGTAATGTGCTATCAAATGAAATCGAAATTTTTTTTCCGGTGAACCTCAGGGCAACCAACTTGGACCGCTCCTTTTCATTCTTTTCATAAATGATTTGCCTAGTTACATTTCATATTCAAAGTATTTCTTGTATGCCGATGACCTCAAGATTTGTAGTTGCACCTAATCTCCACAAGATGCGTGTAAAATTCAAAATGATTTTAATACAATATCTAGTTCACTGGATTTTCAAAAAACGGCGAAAAATTGTGTTTTTTGAAACTTTGAACGGCTTTTTCTTGATGATTGTTGGGCCGATTTACACAAGTCGTATACTGTTGGAAAGACAAACAAAATATCTGTTCAAAACTATAAAGTATATGTTAATTAGTTCAACAGTTTTTGAGAATTAGGCTTATACATGGAAAAGGAGCAGAAAAACACGTTTTTTGGTCATATCTCGAAAACGCTTCTTTGGAAAAATAAATGATTGCCATTTTCGTGTTCAGAGAGCCAAAATTAGTCTAGAAAATACTTTTTTGTTGAGGTACTCGCCAAAAACCGAAAATTTGTAAACTAGTGAAATTGATGGTTAATACCCACAAAGATTTGAGTCAAGGGGACCTTGGAGTTATCTTTCATTCTTAAATGAATTTTTTGCTTCAAATTGACGAAGTTATCTCCAGAGCAAATTCGATGTTGGATTTCATAATTCAAATTCAAAATTCAAATTCGAAATTCAAAGCCTTCTGAACATCCTTACACCCTAAAGACTCTGTAATTATCCAGTGTTAGTTCTCTGCTAGAGTATTGTTGCGTTATTTGGAATACATATACTTAAACAAGCATCCTACGTATTGAAAAATTTCAGAAAAGGTTTACTAAGTTTGCTCTGCGGAAAAAATTTAGAAATGCAATTCAAGCTATTATGACTAAATTTCGCATCAAATTTACATTGTTGGACATGGACAATAAACCACAACACGCTTACGCAGAGTGCGAACTGATTAAAATATCGCAGCTGTATAGGCCAGTGTTAGTGATGACCATGAATTATCGATTCGGCGCCGTTCGCAGCAATTGGGTCTCTGTACTCCACTACAGAAGGTGTGAAGCCTCGCAAAATACAGCTGGTGCAAGAATTGAAGCCGAACGACCTACCTCAACGCCGAATTTTTGGTGATTGGGCTCTTGAAAAATTGGCCGAAGATCCACTTTTTTATCGAAAAATTGTGCTCAGGGACGAAGCTCATTTCCGGTTGAATGGATACGTGAACAAGCAAAACTGCCATATTTGGAGTGAAGACCACCAGAAGCATTGCTAGAGCTACCATTGCATCCAGAAAATGTCACTGTTTGGTGCGGATTATGGGCTTTCGAAATCTTTGGGCCGTATTTGTTCAAAGATTTTTTTATAATCTACACGCTCTCAAGGGATTATAATTACCCTTTTAAATGTTTCAACACGGCGCGGGCATGAAGTTAAGGAAGAAGAAGAAGGATAGGAAAGATGTGTGGCACGAAGTTCTGAGACTGAAGGTGGTTGTCTCAGATTTTTATCTCATCGAAAAACCTACTATTAGTTAAGATAAAATTGTTTGAATTGTTCCTTTTCGGAACGAAAAAGTTTGACAGAGGTCCTTAAGGAATCGATAGGAGAATCTAGATAGTTATTTACCAACTTTGTAGGACTAGACGTGCGAAAAAGGCATTAAATGGCACAATCTAGGCGGCCAAACGTGAAACAAACTGTTCACCGAACTCGTCTCTCAACCGGTCCATTATTACGCGTTCTGTGTGGCATGTGGCATCGTCTTCTTAAAAGCACATGTCATAGAGGTGCTGGGGTTTCTTTTTCGAACCACTAGTTCTACAAAGTTGGTTGAAACCATTTTGGAATTTGCTTTCTATTTTTAAAAAAGCTGTATCAAACTTTTTTCCTCCGAGGCAATAATTCGAAAAATTACTCTTGAGTTGAAATGTGTGCAAAATACGATTTTTGCCAAATGAATTCCAACGTTGTGTTTTTTTTTTTTAATTGTGTTATCAACGCATATTTTGAGATTTTTTAAATATTTTTATATTTAATTAATAATAATTATTTACATTTACAAATAATAAAAATACAGTAACATTTGTTTTCCTCTATGTCATGTCAAAATATTTTTTTTTTGTGAAAAAAAGACGTCAAATTATGAAGCTGACCACCATCTGCCAGCTTCAATTGGAGTCAAGAAAAAGTGTTATACAATGTACAATCGAAAGATAAGACGACAAAAAAACTGACCTGTATCGCTTGGGTAAAATTTTCGGTGCAACAATTTGACGTTTCTCTTCTCTACTGTCCGTTTTACTGCTATTCTGCTTCCTATCACATCTTTATTCTAAAGAGCGCAGACATACCAACACCGGAAATGAGAAATAAAAAAAAACTGCCAAATTGGATTCATGAATCTGGTTTCAATATGCAATATCGCGGACGAAATAATAATGAAGAATTCGAAGAATTCAAATTTGAATAACCAGGGACTACTCATCTTTCAATTCCAATCCTTTCTTTTGGTCACAACAACTATTCATACAACAATATCTCTCAAGTCAAGTGTCCAATAAACAACGGTCCGAACGCACTATTGCAAAAGCAATATATTTAAATTTCTATGATAATGGATCATAACATTTAAGGGAAAGTCTTCTTTGCTGTCCTGGGGGCACTTGATTTTGTTTCTCCTTTTCTTACTAAATCTGTTTTTTTTTTAAGCGTATGGAAATGCGTGTGCACCACGAACTTTTTGAAAGCGAAGTTTTCGGACTGAAAAATTAACTTTAATATTTTTTTCTTTTTTTTTTTTGTGTGCCAGCAAATCCCAGGACATATTTAAAAATCACTTAATATGCAGTGAACAAAAGAAATAGGATTTATTTAAGTAAAAAGTTACTTCAACAACTTTTCCTTTCATTTTTTGGTTTTCTTCGTTTTATGAGTTTATAGGGAAGAGGCTAAGGGAGGGTTATGGCTTATACGTATACTATTTTTGCGCAGAACACGAAGGCAGATCAAAGTGACGTGGCAAATGATGATGATGATGGAAGTTTAAAGGAGTTTTTTTTTTGTGTAAACCGCCCAGCAGAGCTCATACGTTTACCATGAACTTTTTTGTTTTTAAATGAGAGGTGAAGGATAACATTTTCTATTCACTGCCAAACTTGATGTTTTATAAAAAAAAAAAAGAAAAAAAAAAACTTGAAATGTTTGCATGTGTGGTGTAAAAGTTTCGTTTGCAATCGGATTAGATGAAAGAAATATATATACTCGTATTTTGTATAAAAACACAAAATGTTCATTTTTTATTCAAAGGGTTGCACGCTGTTTGTTTTATATTATTTTTTTTTGTTCCCTTAAAAAATCTGCTTCTGGTAAGGGTAGAGGTTATAAATTGGAAACGTTCTATATTTTAAAACATTCAGTGGGAACATTCGGGGCTTAATGGAGGTCACCCGAATGACGTAAATGATGTGCTTCGTTGTGTTCTACATAATGTATAAATATTTCAGTCTAAGGATTAAAATATTTGTATTTAAAATTATATAAGCTACTCGTATAGCAAGGGGGGTACAAAAAAAATATAAAAGTTGAGACAATACTTCACTATAACCATCATTAATGATTTATTTTGTCATAAACGCCGCTGTTCTGAATGATCAAAAGGATCGCCGAAAAATTATCCTGTGATTCTATTTTTTGTAGTTTCAACATCCATCTTTCCAAGTTACATTCTTTTTTATAACCGTTCTCCGATACCCTTTGGTACTTTTTGTAAAACATATGATCGCCTTTTTTGTAAATGGGACATGTAGAGCTTACAGCCCAGTCATGGGGCTTACTAGGTACATTCTGCTCCTATACTGGATTGATGATTTTATGCATTAACCCTACAAAAGCATCACCTTTATTTCCTTGCTTAAGACTTCTGCCGATGAGCCACTTCATCTTCTAAATTTGTTGCGCGCCGGCAACTAGTTCTTCACGTATTGGAAGTGGGCTGTCTTCTTGCCCTATCACTCGCTAGGTTAGGTTAGGTTAGGTTGGAGTGGCTGTCTAGTTGTTGTTGACTCACTTAGACCTCAAGGATCCGTTGTGATACCACTAAAGAAGTTACTCATGGGAGAGTAATGAATTTAAACAAACCATTTCATGCTTTTAATAAAGTTAGAGAGACATTTTGTGTCGATTGTTGCCAGTTCACTGGTATTATCGAAGAAGGGATTACCGAGATAATTATTCCTTCTATTGGAGAGTGCTGGACATGTACATAGAAGGTGTTGGACTGTCTCCTCTTCCTCCTCGTCCATGCAGCTTCTACAGAAGTCATTCGTGTAGACTCCTAGCCTCAAAGCATGTCTACCTATGAGGCAGTGTCCTGTTATAACTCCTATTGTAGAGCTTATATTTTGTCTGCTCAGGGAGATCAAGCCTTTTGACCGTTTTAGGTCTATGCTTGGCCATTTTTGTTTAGTTGCCAGGCAGGTGGTACCCTGTGACCATCTAGCATTTGTTGATTCTAGAGCATATTGTTTGAGAAGATGTTTGCATGTAGCAAGTGGTGTTCCTATGTTATGTTTTTGTCTAACAGTAGGCAGAAGTGTTCCGTTTTTGGCGAGCTCATCGGCCTTGCAAAATTCCCGGTGTTGTTATGATTGTGAGCCTATTCAATATGTTCGATCTTCTTGGGCTGGGAAGCTGAGTACACCCTGTTCTTCTCACGCAGATTGATTCTTTGCTTCGATTTTTGGTGAATGCAAAGTGGAAAGCCTGTTGGTCTAGTGCTCTATGGATACTCAACTTCAGGTATCCCAACGTGTCAAACGTCGAATTTCTTCCTTTTGAGCTCTGATTCTTAGCACACATGTCCAAAATGTCAGGTACGTGTCTGCCTTCAAAAATCATCGATTTGATTGGTGATATGACCTTTCTGAGAGCACTATATTTCTTTGTGGATTTTAAGCTATGGAAACATTGTGCGACTGCCCATCTAATCCGCCTAAGATGTCTTCTTTTCCGAATGCCAAAAATCAATCAGCAGTCTAACAAGTACAATCATTTATCTTAGATGTAAGGTATACATATTTGGTATTTTACTTAACCATACCTGAACTGACTAAATAAATCTGTTTGGATTTAGAAATAAACATTCCCCGATAGATCGACTACATCGAATTACGGAAATTATAGAAATGCACTTGCAGTTAAACAGGTATGCTAAGCTGTTTTAGGTGCTGTGACTTGAGTACAAACTGAATAGGGATCTTTTCCTACGAAATACTGAAATCCTACGGTAAGGACCGAATTATTTAAGTACGTTGCGACCGAAATTACTCGGAACCTAAGAAAATTTAAGCCAGTGTACCACAAAGTCCTACGACCAACTCTGTATTTCTTATACTTAAGGAATATTCCAGTGGACATCACTGCTACCATGCCACTTTTGTTGATGATAGGGCACAGAAAATTTTCAAAAATGAAAAGAGAAGAACTACAGAAGATACAATCCGTCTCTTGGTTATAATAGAATTTAGTCGTAATCGTAAGCCTGTTCCAAAATAGATAAGATCTGATTCAGAGATCTTTGAAAGTAATTTTTTTTTTTTAAATAATGAAATTTATTATTTTAATTCGGTTTATAAGAAAGTGCTGGAACCCGTTTGGACGCTTTGAATCAAAAACAAGGTCATTCGTTGATTAATTAATACATATAGTGACTTTGAAATAAAAATGGCAACCGAAGTGGCTATGACACAATCAGCGACTGCGAAGTCATAACAATTCAGAAATTGAGAGACTTCGAAGAACCAAGCCGCTGAGAAAGCTGTTGGGTATGTTTTAAAACTTTGAACTTCCTCCAATGTGATTTTCATCTGTCGGTCTTTCAAGAACAACACGTGTACTTAATATTTTCAAGTGTCTTTTGAAGATTTTCACAAAAAAATGTATCCCTTGTAGAAAATTAGCTTTTCTTGAATTTAACATGTTTATAAATTGAATACTCCCGATTTAATTTCATCCGCAGCAGTAGCCTTTGGACAGGTAAAGTTTGTCTGAAGTCTTCTGCCAACAGTATCGATGCACTTCCACTATTATATATTTTTACTTTCGATAAATAGGCACTACATATTTACTCTGACAGTTTCTATTCCAAGAGGGGAATGATGTCAATCGGGCTTATAAATCTCCGACAGAGGGAGTAAGATGAAGTACAGAAATGTCAAAACGTTCAATGTATCTTTTTTCAGTTGTTTCTTCTTTCGTCTTTTTGACATATTTGGTGTGAATGAAAAAAATAATCGAGGATCAGAGTGAAACTGAAGTATCATTGGACATTTAGGGATGTTTACATTCTCAAATATGTTTGACAAGAACGGCATGATTGGCTTAATTTTGGTAATGTCAGCGCTCCATCCATCGGCTAGTCAAGCATGCTGAATGGATTTCAAAAGTATATTTAAGGATATGCACGCATACTTATAAAGCTTGGAGTAAATTTCTTATTCCATGATGTTCTCTTACTGTGCACATCGTACAAAAATGTATCAAAATGAGTTCTAAAAGCGATAGCGGTAATTTAGGCGGATTTTATTAGATTAAAATATATGTTTTCTGCAGACTTGGAATATAAAAATCAAGTGCATTTCCTCTTCTAAAATTTCATCTAAATTCTAAGTTGGTCCGCCAATGTCAAAAATCTTAATGAGAGATTTTGTTCCACAACATGTTTAACGAATGTGAAGGCTAGTGATTTTCATCCATCAAATATTCATCATGCTGTACTTGTCAAACAAATTTAAGAATGTAAACACCTTTATTAATGCTCCGAGGAAATATGTAGCTTATAGTATTCCGTATCACATAACATCTATGTTTGAATAAGGTGAAAAAAGATAATGTTGTATCAAATAACACCCCTGTTTAACCATAAGCTTAACCCTTAGCTGCCACACTTCTGTAGAATAACAAAGCTGCCACACTGGGGTACGAAATGCCCCAACAACAAAATGTCGTATTGTGAGCCAGCTATTGAATTTTTTTGCTTGAAAAAATTCTATGTTGATCATTAATATGTATTTTATAAGATCAAGTACGTTTAAACAAAAATATTCATATTTATTATTAATAAAAAAATTGTTAATTGAAAAAAAGTCAACAAAAAAAATTCTATTTTTTTTTCATTTTTTAATATTTTGCGCTAAAAATTTAATGAGATACTCTCAAAAAAAAGACTTAAATAATTATAACTGCCACACTGGGGTCTTAAACGCCACCACACCACTTCCAACGACTGCCAGAACAATACTAGCGCGCATATCATCGTACCATGGGTTTCAGGGGAACGAGGTATGCTTCAACTAATAACAGATGGAGCCACAATTCCAATTTTTTGAAAATTGTATGTTTTATTGTAATTTAAATAGCCCTGGGGTACCTAGACCCCACAAGTGCAGCTAAGGGTTAACAAACTTTACGTTACGTAGCAGAGTCCGTTCCTTTCCTCGCAGTCTTATCGAGGACCGAGGAGTTCCCGTTATAGAAGCCGTAGAGGGTCGAATCGTCGCGTCGTGCCGAGATCAAGTTAATGTCGTCGATGAATAACTTTCCGAACAGTTAGGCTCTCATTCGGGCCAGAGCAGTACATATACAGAGAAAATGAATGAGTGCTTCCTTTTCCTGCAGATTCCCAGAACAGCGACAGTGAGAATTATAAGCAATGTCCAGCTTCGCTGCATGTTCCCCTATTGGCTAGTGTTCAGTGCATGTTGCTACTACCCTGGCTATGTCTTACCTGGGTTATATCAAGACCACATCTTTCTACTCGTATACATAATGAAGTTGGTTAAACTGCTCCACCTACGGTTGGATTCTGTGAAAAAGATAGAGGATAAAATTCATAACACCAAGAGAAATGTTAACTCCTTCCGCAAGAGAGACATGAAGGGCTCCTTGGGTGGCTAGCTCGTCAGCCCGCTCATTTCTCTTCAGCTTAAAACACAATGGCGACATCAGGTAGTCTATAGGACCTAGAGTCATTTAAAGACTCGGAGAAAATTACCGAACCGACACCACACTCCATCCTTAAGCTGTCAGTAAAGATGTTTGCGTCAAACTCTCTCAATCCTTTCAAGATGAAAAAATAACTAAAATCCTTATTGATGCCTATAGTTGGAATGCAGTGGTCAGTGTTTGCAAAAAAATGTCTGCAATACTGCTGTGTCCGTAGGATTTCCTAGAAGTGTTATAAGAGAACGCTGTTTGATAGGCAAGGACCCAACGCTCCAAGTTGCGTTTATTTTTACGATTTCTACAGAAGCTGCCGTGTATCGGTCTGATCATTCGGGTTTTGGATTTAACTCCAGGTGCTTGGTTTCGGGTAATCTGGATAGTTCGGTTGTTAAAACTAGTCCTATTTATCTGACGTCAGGTTTATTACAGAATAAGACGGTGCCCATGGTGGCACTCAAAACAGCAAACTAAAACACTGTGGTACATCAGCAGCTACTTCGCCCCTGGTGGCACTTTAAACAGCGGGATAATATACGCTCTGGTACATAAGTAGGAGGTAAGTCCCCTGGTAACAGTCAGTTTGATTTCGAACTCAGGCTCCTTACAACTAGTGGGTGGAAACCTTAGTGAGAAATAGCTGGACAATCTCCACTATCCAACTTTGTCTTTCAACGAAAACCCTTTTACACTTAAGCTGAGAGAAAGCCTTTAAAGCTATATGACCGAATCGGCCCCACTTGTCTACGACTGGAGCTAAAATGATCAATAAAATCAAATTATCAGCTTACAAGGATATCAATAACTTTGCATTTGATAAACAGTAAGTAATAATTTGGATAGCAGATCCGACGATGTATTCCTAGCTGCAACTCTTTTTGTACACTTGTTCGAGTTACTGGTTGTATGATTTTTATCCAAATTGTGCCATTTGAACATTTGTAGTGTCCTTCCAAGTCTCTTACCTGCCAATTCCGTGAGAGGAACATCATCGAGGAGTCTTATCAATAAATTAGCCTTGTAAGCCTCAAATATAATGAAAATGGCTAACCTAATTTTGGTACAGTGCTAGAACTAGTAAGGTAATAATTTGTATCGTTTGTTTTTATTTGAATTTTCAATAGAAAATTAGTAGACTTATTAGGAATTGTATCATGCACTGTTACTGGCATGTTTTTGTTATTTCCGCACTAATAACGAAGCTTAAATCCCAATAGTCGACCATCAACCATTTTTATTCGATATTCGTGAACAGCACACGTGCGGCACTGGCGTGTTTTTGGTCTTTTGTATTAGCCCTACACAAATAGATTCTCTGCAATAATAATTAAATTACAGGTTGTTGGTGCCTACGCACACGCATCTCTGTAGATTTCCACATCCATGTTCTTTCCAATTTATAAAATAAAGTTCTCCGGTACTGCTATCCAATTATTAAAAGAAGACAATTTAAAAAAATAATTGGCAACCAAAAATATGTAACAGAATCACATGACTGATTTTATGCAAAAATAATAATCCGGTGCTGTGATACGAGCTCGCTTGGAGTAGGTAAAGTTAACAAAAAAGATGCTCAGTAAAATGTTTGCTGTCTACGATATGATGTCTGGTTCTATTTTCAACTACAGGATTTCGTTATCAGACACAGAAGTAAACCTACGGATTCTGTGTATTGTATTTAACATACATCCATACTCGTAGATTTTTCCTTTTTAAGAGGGTAGCATGGCGCTTTGTATGAATATTTGACAATTTGTTAACCAAATGCGAATGTAAATCGTCTAAGCGTGTCAAAAAACACAAGAGAAACTTTGATAACAAAGTTCAAGCTAAATCTGAAAAGCCTTATACACAGCTGAAGTTTTGCACATAAATATTTATTACATCATAATAGAAAGGAAGCCTTGCAAACCGTACGTTCTGTAGTTTACCCAAATAATGTATACACATTATATTGATAAATAGATTTTATTAGGTCTTGCTTGCAGGTTTACTTAATAAGGCCTACGTAATCACTTAATCAATTCGAAATGTGTATTTTTATCGAGAAATTTGGTTTATAAAACTGTAATCTAAAGAGCTGGTTCCAGGAAGTTACAGGTGGAGTTAGAGGTCACAGGGTATCTGTTGTTAATGTTTTGTATATGTATACATTTTGTTCGGTATGAACTTTATTCTAAAAAGTCAATAAATACATTTTAATGGATTCAAAACAGGTAATACAAAGCTATAAATTTATATATTTATGGATGCAAAAACTCATAATTAAAAAATGATCAAAATCGATCACGTAAAATTTATTACTAAAACCATGTTTTAGGGAAAACGAAGGCCTCAAGTTTTACAAAGTTTTGACTGAGGAAAGAATAAATCTTTTGTTATTGTTAAGATATGATTGAAGAGAAACTGCATTTATTATGTATAAGAAAATGCGTTCGTCAATACTATTTATAATTTATATTTATTTAATAAATACAATCTGAAAAGCTAAGGAAAGCATGATTTCATTAGCTAGAGGTCAAAGATTAATAATATTTAAGAAAAATGTGATACGTAAAGGTTACAATAAATTAAGGTCTTTCGATATCAAAATATATAACGGCTGATGAAGAACTTTCAGGGCAAGATGTCACAAGATGATTCAGCAGTGAAATTTCACTTGGTTAGTTTTACTTTAAGAAGTATTGTAATTTATCGACTTAAGAGATATTTTTCTGTGTTACGAGGTATTTTCATGGCCTAAAAGTAATTTATAGGATAGAATAAAATACAAAAAAAAAAAAAAAAAACACCTGGGCTACGAGATATTAACTACTGCGTAGATTGAATGAATTGATTAAGGATATAATTTAAATTATATTTATTTATCTAGTAGGAGTTGCTATATTTATTACAAATCCTTCAAGAGCATCTTTAGACTATCTCTTAACACGAAATGTGCTGTTCATTAGACGTTTGGAATCGACAAAAAATTATAGGTTTCCTCCATTCCTGGTAATACACATACAATAGGTCAATAGGTCGTGGCTCTCTAGGCACTGTTTCACCACCAAATTTAGTTATAGATACTTACAGTCCCTCGCCATATTATTAGATGCACTGTAGATTTTATTCAAAACCAAAAATAATTAATGTTTAGACAATTGCTTAGAGTAAATTTGAACAAAGACGCAAATTAAAAAATTTTAATATTCAGTTAAGCCTCTCCTGCCGCTATGTTAGCTTTAATTTTGCATCGCACTGCCTGCTGTATTTACGAATGATTATTTCACACATGGATAATTTTGTACAAGAGTTGCGTTTTGGTTGTGATCAACTTTTTAGCAACTTCCCTCTTTATCAGTTTCTACAGATTTTAAATAGGGTTTATGTCAGTGCTGTTACCCGACCAAGCCAACAAGGAGATATTAGCTTGTTAGTTTTTACATACCGGGCTGTATGACAAGGAGCTCCATTTTGCATGAAAATAAAAGGTTCACCATTCGGAAATATGACCTGAGGCAACGACCGATTTCTAATGACTTCTTCTATGCTTTAAACCACTACAGATGCCGATCGGTTAAAAGTCAAAAATAAATTCGGCGTATAACATAGTACAATCCATGAATTTCTGTAAAATCCATAATGCGTCTAATAATATGGCCAGGGACTGCAAAATTTTATAGTCAGTTTAATTACAATTTAAGCCTTCAGCTCAAGAAATATGTCTAAGATCGAAAGATTCTGAATGACCGGCAATACGGCTTTCGCAGCAATGAATTTCACAGTCTAACAAAAATGGACCTTCTAGTAGTCCGATTATCTCGAGGGATTTTGATCAAAAAAGAACAAATTATGCTTCAATAATTAAGTATTAAATTTTAAATTTAATATGTGATATCTTTTACAAATTATGGTTCCTCAATATTTGGGACACCGGAAGTCTTTCATCACCGCACACTTTCACATCTGCGCATGGGTGTTGGTAACTTATTATGCGGGACTAATAAAACCTTTGACTCTCTCTCTAGAAGGTCGCGTCATTTCTTTTCGAACTCGAAAACATTTCTCATCATTTGACATTTTATCTCAATGTATGTACTACCTTATCGACCTCTTAAGGGGATGTATTTGAGATTTAAATGAAACACTATAAAGAAAAAATATAATTATGCCGAAATTATCTTAAACCAATTTCCATAAAAAGAAATAGTACGTATACGCCATACGTTATTTTTTTACTATAAATATATAAAGGGTTTGCTACAGGTTATTTTTCTCTTGGTTTTTTTCTGGAATTCGCAGGTCTATAAGAATAAACCACAATCGACAAATCGCTCAAAATTAGTTTGGACTAGCGGACATTTGCACTTTTTTCATATTCCATACATATAATGGCATACATATGTATATAACCCTTTTAAATAAAAAGCTCGTTTTATTCTATTTCGACATATCAGAAAGTTATATGTATATGTATGTACACAAAATTAGTATCCACATGGCAAGTGGTATGTGGATAAAATTCTTTAATTTGAGGAAGGTAGACCCAAAGACACACGATAGACCTGTTCATGACATTTTCGGTGTTTACCTGTTAAAGCTTGTTTGACCCATTTTTCTTCAAAAATATTCAAGGAAAAAGTTGGGATGCCAATTTTAAGTAATAAGTAATATATGTCCAACATTTTAGTTGAATTAGTACGATGTTAAAGCTGTTTCAGTATGAAACTTGTTTAAAACGACGATTTTGCGAATTATATTCGAATTTACTATCATACTTCCTCTACCCTTTTATTAAAGTTAAAATCATTGAATACCTATTTTAGTTTTTTTGTATCGTGCTATTTACAAATGCCACAAAAAGTCTGTTTACTTACACGAACTGTCATTGTTTTAGGTGTGTTCAGAAGCAATTTATCAAGAAAATTGCTTTAGAAAATGTTTAAAATTAAGAATGAGTTAGTAAACTACTTTAAAGTTAGCGAATTGTTAAGTAGTATCATACTTATACCTTAATAATAAGCTCTTAAATTTTGCGCCAGAGATCTTAGGAAATAATTTTAAAAAAAATAATCGTTCACACGTTCAACAAAAAAAAAATTGAAATTTTATTTCAAAAAACCCAAAATATATTGTTTCGTATATTTTGATAGGTGTAAAATATTATTTCAAATTTGAAGGAGCTACTTAACAAAAATTTTGTTTAAGATCCAAATGTAGAGCCGTTAATGAGAAAGTCCCAAATAAAAAAAACAGAGCCCGTTGATACCATTTTTACCTAAAATTTTGTTGAGCAAAATGCAGTCCATGCCCATAATGGCACACTTAGTATTTATCAAAATCGTTAGGGTTAGAGAATCTTTAAGTACCAAGTTTTAAGAAAATAGCTTTAGTAGCTTAGGCTGTAGGTCGAGGTGCAGATATAAAGGCATACAGACGGAATTGACGGACCCACTTTTTTCGTGTTCTCTATCATAGTAATGTCAACTTTGATCAAAATCTCAAGTTCGATTTATTTCCAAATCCTGAGCTTGCCCTATAGTACCTACCTATGTATATCACAAGTAAAAAAAGTAAGTAAAAGTTTTTGCTGTGAGGTATTCTCTTTAAAAGAAGAAAAAGAACGATCTAGAGATAAATCATTTATGTTTAACGAATACCGATCTTTTTTTCCACCACTAGCTGTTAGTGAATAATGTGATTTAATTTTGAATTTATATACCATTTTTTCTATTTTCCCAATCAATGCTAAATGTCCAATAATCAATCTGGAGAAACAATCCTTCGAATACAAAACACGAAACTACCATCATAATATTCGGAACCTGGAATTCGTCTCTCTTTCCCTACACAACAATGACATTAAATACCTCTAGATTGCTTTAGGTTTCCATAGCGTTTTCAGTATATTGGTCTCGTGTTAATAAAACTAATTGATTTAACATTCTCTAGGCACTTCATTCGGAATTCGCAATACAAAGGAAATTATTATTACACCAAATAAATTAACCCGAACAAAGGACACATTTAGCTTTGCATGTTCTAAGCATAAAACACACAACAAGCTGCGAGTAAATATTATTTATATTTGTCGGTTGTTTCAATATTTTAGGATTTCTCAAGGACCTATGGCATGGGATCCGTTGCGTGCTTAACAGATACTCATTCAAATTCAGAAGAAAGTGCCTAATTTAGGTAAATCTTTTGCGTTGATGCAAAACTCTGAACGGAGGGGAAAATTGTCTTCGGTTAATTTGCGTGATTAATTATTTTGATTTAGCAATTTATAGTTATTACTTTATAAGGAAAACTGATTTATTTTCTATGTGTAAACTTATGCTTTGCAGTACGATGTACCACAGGAACAGAACAATATTGCTGTGATGGTTAGTGTGTTGAACTGTCAAATCGGAGATCTGGGGAGGGATTCCCAGCCTAGTGGTACTGCTTCTTGCAAGGAAGTCGGAAACCCTCCATGTTCTTGTCATTCTCAAAATTTTACGTCCCTCCATTCCTGCCGACTTAAGCACGAACATAATGGTTGAATGGTTGGAGGCAATACATTTATTTTGTACGTGAATATTGTGTTTGTTTTAACTGCCACTTGCAAATCGCATTTTAACCAATATTGTACAAAAAATTTGCTATGGTTTTTTGATAGGAAATAAGATCATATATATCTTTCTTGCGTTGAAGGCTTACAGGATTTCTATTTTCACAGTTTACCATCAAGCGCCGAAGCGTATATGTACGGAGTCTGGTTTTTTACTTGCGATTTATAGCTTATTATAAGGCAAGTTATGCATTCGTAAAAAAATCGAACTCGACATTTTGATCAAAGTTGACATTACGTTGATAGCGAAGACCAAAAAAGTGGGTCTCGCAATTCTAACTGTCTGTCTGTCTCTTCGACTACAGACTAAACGGCTCAGTCAATTTTCGTCAAACGTTTTAGATATCGTTTTTATTTTTCCCCCCGACACGTTTTTTTTTTAAGACCAAAAACTGTCCGACAGAATTTACAAAAAAAAAATAATAAAATTTCATTAAGTTAAAACTAGGTAATGGTTGAAAAAAAAAAATAAAAATGATTATTTTTGGTACCCCCCCTGGAAGCATTTTTTTGTTTTTGATTTTCTCAAAAACGGTACAGCCGATTTTGATCATTTTTTAAGATAAAGCTCTCCAGCTCAATATTATTGTGCATTCAAACTTTCAAACAAATTTTTTTTGGATTTTTAAAAGAATTTTCAATTTTTTTTTTTCAAAACTTAATACTTCGAAAAGCCCATGCTCGATATTTTTTAAATTTGATAAATAAAAGTTTCTTAATATAATCTACAAGATATGAGAAAAAACTTTTATTTTACCTTAAAATAACGGTACCCACCATACAAATGTTAAAAAAATGATTTTCGAAAATTGTATTTTTCTCGAAAACGGTTCCGAGAATTTTGCTTAATTTTTTTCCTTTCCATTAATTCTAACGGTAAATAATTTAATAAGAAAAATTTTGAAAACATGATATTACTGACTGTACCTTCGATAGAACGATTTTTTCGATTTTTGAATTTCTCAATATCTCAAAAATGGCTCAATATTTTTTTTCCAAATTTAATTTTTACTCGAACAGTAATTAACACTTAAAATTTATGTACCAAAATTTTTTCTAAGAAATGTCTTAAGAATTTTGTATATAAAAGCTTATTTTTTTTTAAGAAACCACTACAACGACTTATAATTTTTGTTCTTGCATAAGCCAATATTTGCTTGAATCACATGCCATCCTATTTTTACCTCTACTACGAGTACTAAAGAAGTTGTCTTAGTCATTTAAAAAATGAATTTTATGCTTATGAACAGTTTTTCTCTAATAACACTGGCGCAAAATTTTAATTGAATTTTAATTTAATTAGTTAAAACAACGAATTTGCAAATTTTAATCGAATATAGCATCATACTTTCTCTACCCTTTTATTAAAGTTAAAATCATTGAATACCTACTTTATTTTTTTAGTATCGTGCTGCTTCATTTGACCCTTTGACATTTTGTAAACATCAAAAAAGGTTCGTGTACTTACTTTTTTATACGAAATGTCATTGTTTTAGGTGTGTTCAGAAGCAATTTATTAAGAAAATTCTTTTAGTACGATACTAGTTAAAAAATGTTTAAAATTAAGAATGAGTTAGTAAACTACTATAAAGTTAGCAAATTGTTAAGTAGTATCATACTAATACCTTAATAATAGGCTGTTTAAAATTTTGCGTCATTCATTTTCGAAATTCTAAGTCTTTTATATAAGAGCAAGTTCGTGTGACCCAGTCGCGCCTCGATACGAAGGTAGTTAGAATAAATGGCTTATTCCAAGACAGACCACGAAGTGGGCAATGTAGGAAACGATGTTGACGAGGACCATACTGTACAGGCGTATTCAAGAAGGGGTCGAATAAAAGCTATGTATACAGATCTGGTCACGTAGGAGTCAGAAAACTTTTTGGACCATCGTTTCACAAATACTAGTGCAGAGTTTTGCTTTAAGTATAATCTCGTCAATATGTGTCAGAAAGTTGAGGTCGTCAGTGAAGTGTGAAATTGTGAAAATTTTATGACCGTTTTGATATTATTAATAATAAGATAAAATTAATACTATATTATATTATATACATATATATTAAATCCCATTTAATTGAAACACCCGCTAAGAAAAGCTACTTATTGAATTGAATTGAAAGCAGTTTTAATAATTTAGCAATAACAAAATAAATGTATGTATCAGAAACTGCTATTTACGAAACCTGCTGTTATCAAGTTTACTTTTCGACTTTCTTGTTAATGGATGAACAAATTTAACCATAAACTCTGTTACGCCCCTTCAGTTCAATGAACCACAAGGAAAAAAGAAAAATTTAGGTAATTTGGTTTGTACCACCAATTACCTCATTCGCAAATTGGACTCTTTGTATATTGCGAACAAGAATCTAAAAAGAACTCAATACGCAACCACGACGAGTCATTTAGTTTACACTGCAATCACTCAAGAAATCAATAAATACAAATTTAAGTAGATACCTACAACACAATTAAATTTTGTTTAATGTGATTTGATAGAATAAAACTACCCGCGTTAACAAAAACAAACAGAAAAATAATCTACAGAATCATTAGAGATACTAACATGTAATTCAAATAAATTCAATGTCCGATAAACTAAATATAGTACCTAATTCAACTCGACCAAGGTCGTGAATTAAAAACAAAATAAATACCTTTTTTTGTTAATTTTATTGGGTAGATTCATGGTCATTAACATCGATTATGGCGCTGTGGGACAAGCACTTGGTGTTGTAAAATGTTGATTTCTTTTGAACAAGACCTTGATTCAGGCTGATGATGTTTTCTGGGTGTTGTTAATGCTTTGCGATAAGTGTGCTGAGAGATGGTATGCGTATTGCGTATTTGAGGATAGCCTGGTAGAAAAATAAAAACAGAGATAAGGTTGAGGAAAATTTAGCTGTTTTGGTGTCGCGTGAGAGTGTTCTAACGGTAGGTAGTTTTCTAATATGTCCAGAAACATTCTCAGTGACAACTTTAACTTGATTCCTGCTTCACGTAGATTAGGATTTAATAAATATTCATAAACTATGTAGAAGTAGAAAAAATAAGAAACGATAATTATTGTAAGATTCAGAAAGAAAAAAAAACTACCAATTGAAGACTTTTGATGGTGATTTTTGATTGGTGTTTGTGAATTCTCTGGACTCAAAAATATTGAATCCATATGTTGTAGCCATGTCATTTTATATTTATTTGTAATTTTTTGTTTGTTTTGTAAAAACAATGGAAGTTTGGAAAAAGTGATATTATTTAGATTTATGTATTTAGATTTAGATTTATTTATTTCGTATTCTTATACACATTAAGATACAATAATCTTATAAATTAGTGCTAAGTTATAATTAGTTTTTATTTCAATGAAAACAATCTAGTAGACGGCTTTTGTTACAATATAAGAAAAGAAAATGAAAATAAGAAGCATTTATTCACATATTTATTTAAAAAAAAAATCAGTTTAATAAATGTGCCTTGAGCTCTTTTTGAAATCTCCTCTTACCTGCAATATCTCTCATATGTCGTGGCAGAGAGTTCCAGAGACGCATAGTGTTAACGAAGAACTGACGTTCAGATGTCAAACAAGAAGCCCGCGGTTGAAGGATCTGCGATGTTCTAGTGGAAGCACAGAACGCAATTCTATTGAAAAGGCTAGGAGGTTGTGGTTTTGAGTATGTTGAAGAGCATGGTTAGCGATCGAAATTTAAGCAATTCATCAAATTTTAAATCACACACTATCTTTGAAAAATGAGATATTCTATCAAACCTACGACGGCCAAGGACGTATCTGATGGCGTTGTTAAAGGCAACATTGAGTTTTCTTTTACAGGAGGCATCACACTTCCCATAGACTTCGCATCCGTAGGTTAAGATTGGAATAATTTGTACGTCATTGATGAAATAAGGAAAGGCTTGGACAGAAAAGAACTTACATTTTTAACACTCCTTGACTTCTCTAAGGCTTTTGACACTGTCAATCACCCGAAACTATGTGAAAAACTGATATGCAATTTCAAGTTTTCTAAACATTCGGGAAATTTGATTCAGTCCTACCTTATCGGCAGACAGCAGTCCGTAGTTATAGGGAATGTCAAATCAAAATTCCTATCAACATCTTCTGGAGTCCCGCAGGGATCCATACTCGGACCTATCCTGTTTTCACTATACATAAACGAACTCGTTGAAGTCGTACAAAACTGCTCTATTCACATGTACGCCGATGATGTACAGCTATTTATACAAACAACAAATTCTTTAAAAGAACAGGCTATAAATAAAATGAACGTAGATCTTCAAAATATTCTTGATTGGGCGAATTTGAATCATCTTAGCTTGAATCCTGGTAAATCTAAAACTATTGTTGTTTATCGTAACTTGTTTGATTTAGCTTCTTTTCCAAGTTTAAGACTAGGGAACTCAGATATTGAGTATGTAAATACCGCTAAAAATCTCGGGCTCATTTTTAACCGTACTCTAACCTGGGACAACCATATAAACCAAACTATCGGCAAGGTTTATGGCAAGCTTCGAGTTCTTTGGGCTGCACAATCATTTTTACCAACCACTACGAAGCTTATAATTGCGAAAACATTGGTATTGCCAATATTATTGTATTGTTGTGAGGTTTTTTGCAAAGTTAGTAGTGAAACCAGGCGGAAACTGAATGTGGCTTTCAACAATGTCACTCGATATGTATACAACCTGAAAAGACGGGATCATATTTCCTCATATTCAAAAACAATTTTTGGATGCTCTTTTGACAATTACCTTAAATTTCGTACTATAAGTTATATTTTCGAGATAATGCAATCACATCAACCTGAATACTTATTCAACAAGCTTGTATTTCCAGTATTACAAAGATCTTGTGTGCTTATCCAACCAACATATACTTGCCTGACCTCCGAACGTCAATTTTTCGTTCAAGCCTCGCGCTTTTGGAACTCTTTACCTATCGCTCTGAGGCGATGTTCGAACGCAAAACTTTTTAAAAAGAATCTTTTATTGTATTTGGCCAATGATCATATTTAAATCTTTTCGTAACATATTTAAAATAATGAATTTATAGCTCAATTTGTTCTTTCTTTCTTTTTCTTTTCTCTTTCTTTTCTCTTTGCCATAATTTATACCTATATGTACAAACGATTCCAAATTAGTTATAATATTACATTAATTTATAAGATAACTTATCTTAAAATGTAATAGGAACTTTAAAATAATAAACTTAAACTTAATTAGTGATTTAACAAGAATAATTCGAGTTTTTATTGGAGTATAGTACTGATATGTCCATAGGGAGCGAAGTACACCATAAAATTTTCCTGCGGCTTAGCTGATATGGTTACTCCAAGTCAACGTATTATTTAAAGTCATTCCAAGATTCTTTGCAGTAGGGACATATTCGATACGTGCATTATAAAGGATAACTGGCGGAAAATAAGAAGTGGACACAGGTTTTTTAGAAATAACAATACACTTAGACTTTTTCAAGTTAAGTAAAAGAAAATTTTTCTTGGACCAGTTAGCGATGTTCTCAAGATCAAAATTGATTCGGCTTACACAATCTTCAATAAGTCCTAGAGGACAACTTATGTGTAGTTGAGCGTCATCTGCATAAAGCTGAATAGAGGAATTGGTTATAACATATGGCAGTTCGTTGATATATAGGGAAAACAGGATGGGCCCCAAGATAGAACCTTGGGGTACCCCAGAAGGTACAGCTTTTTGTGCATTTTTTTGTTGCATTATTATTTAGTCTTATTTCGTAAGGCGTTGAACGCCAAAAAACACGTCAATTTGTCGATTCTCCTTGTGGAACGAGTTCTCTATATTTTCTTGGTATTCCGTTAGTCGGAAAAAAAGATCTGTAAAAACTACGAAATCTGTCGTGGAGACATTTTTTGACGACAGGAGTAAAAATGTAAGTTTTTTATATTTATTTCAGTTTTTATAATTTAAAACTCCTTCTTTCTTAGGGCAAAAATAACAACCCAAATCCAAATGCGATGACTGGTCGAGTTGATGGAGGAGAATAAACATTTATATGAAGCTATCTATCTATTAGTTAATACTAAAAAATCCTTTACTATTGTAATATCTATGCTGATCTGTTTTCTTAGGTGCGAAAATTTTAACATGGGTTCCATCGACACATCCAATAACACCTGGAAAAATGGAATTCCAGCTCGTTGAAAAAAATGCATTTTAGCTTCACCTTTTTCTTGTTCCGAAACATCCGTCTTTATCTTTACCGAGCAAAGTATTTCCTTAAAAATGTTGAGCATTTCCTAAAGAATTTTGCTGGGCTAGTCCCAAATTGAAGTCGTTACCAACCCCTTTTTGGTGGCTCCCTTCGTGAAAAAATCTTAGGGTAGCAGCAAGTTTTAAAAGCATTGGAATTGCTACACAACGTTGCTAAGGAAAACTGTATTCCATCAAAGTTAACACATACTTAAAGGCCTCTTTTTTCAACCGTTTAACAAATGCGACAAAATAAAGAGTCAGAACCATTGGTAGAATCACCTGCTGTATATATTTTTTTCATTTAATTACAAAAGCAAAAGGATTTGCTTTAGATCGCTCCTCCAAGAGAAACAACTTTACATTTTTTTTTCTTATGTTTTAAACAAATTTACACATATATAATTTTCAAAAAACAAATAATTTAATTTGTAAAGAATTTAATATGTCAAATGTCAGCTGTTTTGGAATGTTTTGTGGAAGGTAAGAGCGAGAGGAACGCTGGCGTTTCAGTTACGGAATACCAAAGAAAAAACGACACGACTGCTAAAATGATAATTGGCGTTTTAGAAAAACGCCTATCGGAATAAGGGTGATTATTATTATTATACATGTAGTATTTTTAGTTGTTCAGTTTTATTATAAGGATATTAGTACATAGGTTTACACACTATAAAGAATACACTATTAACATCCCTGATCACCAAAAACATCGTAAGGGGAAGACAGGGTGTCCGGTAATTCGTGTACCATACTTTGGGATATAGTTCTTGGTCATATTGTTAGAAAAAAATTGCTCTACAGTAAAGTCTGATTTTCAACTTTGACATCACTTTTTGACGATTTAAAAAAAGGCTAACTTTGGTGTACCCTGACCCATGTTCTATGTCAGTACTAATCAGTTTAGGCTTTTTTTAGTAAAAAATACTAGCCTTTAAAACTACGTTTGAAATGAGCTCATATGTTTTTAGAATTTCCAGATATTCAATTTTAAATGGTGTTCAGTTTTTCGTGCCGGAGCAAAATTTTGACTTTGAGGTGAATTTTTTTCAAAAAATGCGTAATAAACATAAAGTTTTCTTATTTTTACCTGATGAAAAAAACAATAATAAAAAAAAATACTCAGTACAAGTGCACCCAAAAACCCATACATTTTATCAGTTGGGAAAATCTAAAACATCGAATTTTGGGTTTTTTACCTACTTTTATTGCAGCACTTGGCAATCGGAGAGGTTTTCCAAGAATTGATAGTTCTTAGAGAATTTTTAAGACTGTGCACTCATGAAAAGTTTACTTCTGCCTACTTGACTTGCTGTCGAAACCCTAATTACCTTAACTCTTCTTAGGGAGAGTTAAATGTTTAATGGGTAAATTAACTAAATAAGTTGTAACGGGTGATTTTTTTGAGGTTAGGATTTTCATGCATTAGTATTTGACAGATCACGCGGGATTTCAGACATGGTGTCAAAGAGAAAGATGCTCAGTATGCTTTGACATTTCATCATGAATAGACTTACAACTTAGACAACGTCGAATTTTCAGTGAATGGGCCCTAGAAAAGTTGGCAGAAAATCCGCTTTTTTATCGACAAATTTTGTTCAGCGATGAGGCTCATTTCTGGTTGAATGGCTACGTAAATAAGCAAAATTGCCGCATTTGGAGTGAAGAGCAACCAGAAGCCGTTCAAGAACTGCCCATGCATCCCGAAAAATGCACTGTTTGGTGTGGTTTGTACGCTGGTGGAATCATTGGACCGTATTTTTTCAAAGATGCTGTTGGACGCAACGTTACGGTGAATGGCGATCGCTATCGTTCAATGCTAACAAACTTTTTGTTGCCAAAAATAGAAGAACTGAACTTGGTTGACATGTGGTTTCAACAAGATGGCGCTACATGCCACACAGCTCGCGATTCTATGGCCATTTTGAGGGAAAACTTCGGAGAACAATTCATCTCAAGGAATGGACCGGTAAGTTGGCCACCAAGATCATGCGATTTGACGCCTTTAGACTATTTTTTGTGGGGCTACGTCAAGTCTAAAGTCTACACAAATAAGCCAGCAACTATTCCAGCTTTGGAAGACAACATATCCGAAGAAATTCGGGCTATTCCGGCCGAAATGCTCGAAAAAGTTTCCCAAAATTGGACTTTCCGAATGGACCACCTAAGACGCAGCCGCGGTCAACATTTAAATGAAATTATCTTCAAAAAGTAAATGTCATGGACCAATCTAACGTTTCAAATAAAGAATCGATGAGATTTTGCAAATTTTATGCGTTTTTTTTTTAAAAAAAGTTCTCAAGCTCTTAAAAAATCACCCGTTATAAAAGAATAGAAGTAACAAGTTTATGCATCAGATTATCAAATTGAGTCACGATTACAGTTGGATAAGAGTGCTTTTTGAAATGCCTTCATTTACGAGAGAAGAATAAGCAGACATTTTATTCGTTTATGGGTTGTGCAATGGAAATTCGAGAAGAGCACAACGAAGATACCAGGAACTTTATCCTAACAGACAACTTGTTTCTTGAAATGTTTTTGGACATAACTTTCGAAGGCTTCGAAAAACTGGATCAGTTTCAACCGCAAGTCCTAACGCGGGAGCTGCCAGCACAAGAAGAGTTTCGGTCGATGAAAGAATACTGGCAGCTGTTGAAATCGATCCGTCCATCAGTATAAGACGCTTGGTCCTACACTTTAATGTTTCCAAACACAGAATTTTCAGTAAACTGCATGGAGAAAATATGTATCCATATCACCATACATCTGTGCAAGATCTGCTTCCCGATAATTTTGAAAAGAGACTCGAATTTTGTTACTGGCTGCTAGAGAGAAGCTTGGATGACAACCAATTTATATGCAGAATTCTTCGGACAGACGAATCTCAATTCACAAGAGACGGTATTACGAATTTCCATAATCTCCAAACATGGGCTACTAGCAATCCACATTCAAGACGGCAAAAATCATTTCAGCACAGATTCAGTGTCAATATGTGGGCAGGTGTAATTGGAAATAAATTAATCGGGCCTTTCAACTTACCACCCCGACTTAATTCTACTAACTATCTAGAGTTTTTACAAAATAATCTATCAGACCTACTGGAGGATGTTTCACTGCTTCAACTAGCTTACTCATATTTCTCATCTGAGATAACAACTTTAACTGAATTAGACCAACGTATTTCCAAAAGATCACTTAAAGTAAGGCGAGAGTTATCGAGAGTAAACATTCAAAATGAAATCCAAAACCACTTATTATGACTGTACATAAAATAAGAAATTACTTAAAACTTCACAAATTATTGTTTTACTCAAACTCTTTACACCTCAGGACAGGAAAATTGAATATCTGGCAACTCTAAAAACATATGAATTCAATTTAAACGTAGTTTTAAAGGCTAGTTTCTACTAAAAAAAAGTTCAAAATAACCTTAACATGGGTCATGGTACACCAAAGTTAGCCTTTTTTTAAATCGTCAAAAAGTGATGTCAAAGTTGAAAATCAGAATTTAGAACAATTTTTTTGGCAAACGAATTATTACCGGACGCCCTGTATAAAAGCTTAGCTTTGCAAACGGAAGAACGATATTATAACTGGAAGAGGGGAATGTAATTGGGGCACTAAGGCCAATAACAAGTGGGTGTACAATAAAGATTTATTTTGTGCATTTGAAAGAATCTATTACGAGTAATTAACGAATATAAAAATTTGACAGAGTTATGGGACGTAAATAGTAAAAAATATATAAATAAAAATCTGAAAATCAGCACGTACGTATTACGTATCTAACTCATTTCAAAGATTTAATTTTACTTTTCTCTCGCTTTTGCCTTTTCTGTATCACAGCTACACACAGTACTGTGGTTGTGGGGTTGCGGCAACAGTTGCCACGTGTGTAGTGAACAAACGAATCGCGTTAGTGCAACACGTTGCTGCAACGGTTGCCTCGTGTGTTTCTATAGCATAAGAAAAATGTCAACGGTGTGTGATGGCTTCGCTGAGCCCTCTTTCGAGAAAGAATAGTGAAAAAAAGATGAAAATAACATCTGTCGAGGCTTCTGATGGTTTGACGAACCATTGTCCGAGAGAGACGTCAGAGTCGATGTATTTTTTTTTTCTTTTTTTTTGAGAAAAAAGGGAATTTTGCTTTTTTTTGATTAAATTTAGATGGGTTTAAATTAGGTTTTAGGGATTATATAAGGGAAAGTCATTATATTCAAAAGGATATAAGCATATTTAATAGAGGTTTAGTTAATTTAGTTTCAGTTTACAATTTTGTTTATCGGGAAAAGAGTTTTCTGCTCGACGTCATCCTTTCTTTCTGGCAGAGGCATAGGTCACTCGATTTGTGCTTGTCCTCTAGTTAAATTTTATCCCGATCCTATTCCTGTTGCTCTTATTAACCCTGATCCTGATTAGAATCCATTCCTGGCATATTCTATCCCCATATAAAGGCATAAGATTTGTTTGATGAGTGGGAAGTGCATGAAAAGGGGTAAGAACCGCCACCATCCTTCGAGCCGATCCGAACTAAAAGCAAGGGGGTGGCCGTGGTGCGATGGTTGTGTGCTCGCCTGTCAACCTCATGATCACAGGTTCGATCCCTGCCGTCGTCTATGTCGTTTTAATTCCATTAAAAACCTTCTAAAAATTGTCATCAATGGGTTGCTGGCTTACTCATTACATGTTGTTCAGGAATAACGCTAACAACATGTAATTGAGTTAAACTAGTATGCCCAACAAGGATGAACACGAATAAAATAATGTGAATTATAAGCGACATAGAAATAAGACACGGCATTTCTCCGCTTTAGTTCAGACGCCATCCCTGGAGATAAAAAATCTGAGAAAACCACCTTCAGTCTCAGAACATCGTGCCACACATCTTTCGTATCCTTCTTTTTCTTCCTTAACTTCACGCCCGATTTGTGTTGAAACTTGAAACATTTAAAGGGTAATCATAATCCCCTGAGCGCGTGTAGAGTATAAAAAAAAAGACATGCCGCAACTTCTTTCTCTGCACATAAGACACGCCCCGTCGTCGCCAGACCTTCAAAACTTAAAATAAAATTGGATATAAAAATTGTGGGAAAAAATATTCTTTGAATTAATCATAAAAAAAAACAAATATTTTTCAAAATTGATTCGATACACTTTCTAAGAATTCAGTTTCGAAGTATGAACTTCCTATGAAATTTAACAAACAAAAAAGTTATAGTCTGGATTACCGTATAGGCTACTTTTTTTTATTATCAGGGGAAGGGCATTTAGTGGTCGAAACACCCCAAAATTATTTATTTCTACTTCTATCTTCGTATTGCACTGAAATGTAGTACATATACATAAGTAATTGCATTGAAATGCCATACTTTGGTGGTGCGGGCCAGTGTTGTTCCATGTAGACAAAAAATGTAGACTACACGATTGTCTACGTGTAGACAATTCAACGTATACAATTCATGATTGTCTACATGCCAATGTCAACAATGTAGACAACATAGACATTCAATTTTTCTTATTATGTTTCGTCTAATACGAGTAAATCGGAGCTCGAGCCAAAATCATTGTCATCAATCAAAACAATCATAGAGACATCGCCGGATTCAGATGTCGCAGGTGATTGGGATTGCTTACAGGCATTCCTTTCGTAAATGAATGTGAAGGCATTATTATTAGGATATGAATATGCTTTTTTTAACAAATTTTTATTTATCTGTGGCTGCGAAGACGGCTTTCTGCAGTATTTTGTAGAATATGCTACATATTTGTTATTGTATTAAAGAAAACCTAATTGATCGAAACCTTTATTTTTTCGTCGACCAATATTTGAATAAAAACTCAAATCAACACCTGAAATTTTCTTAAATGAAGTAAACAATGTGACAGAGAAATCAAGAATGACAGATGACAGATTGGCTGACACGATTTGTCTTCATTGTGTACATTGTCTACATTGTCGACATCATAGTCGACATTGTCTACATTGTTTACATTGTCTACATTGTCGACACAATTGTCTACGCATTAATGTAGACAATCAAAGTCGACACGTAGAGGAACAACACTGGTGCGGGCCCAGAGGAGGGGCATTGTTTGATTAATTTACCAAAGCAGTAACGATAAAAACACTCAAAAAAGTTTAAAAAAAAAATAAAACAAAAATAAAATTCTCCGAATTAAAAACTTTATGTGCCTACAGGTTTAACTACACATGTACATTGTTATAGGATAGTTACATACGTATGTGATTTGCTCATTGTTTGTTAGTTTTTTTTCAAAATATCCTTCGCTTGGCTCCATTACATTTAAGAAAAGGACTTGATTGGATTTATTGGTTTGCTGTTTTGTTTTAATCCAGGTACATGCATAGGTTAAATAAAAATAATTCGTACGCTTTCAACTTCTCATGTTGAACACGTGTTTATTATTTCAGTGGTAAGTCGTCTTTTTCAAATAGAGCTGTTCAACGATGACACACAGAAGTAAAATAAACACCCAAAAACAACATTCCGTACTTCACACAAGATTTCCAATGCAAGAAAAACTGAGCGAATCTACAGAAACTTTTAGACACATGATTTATTTTGAAAAACTTCAGTTGAAAAAAAAATTTGCTTGCGGGAGTTCCCGCACGGGTACGCTAGTAATAACATAAATAATTAAATTTAAGAAAACTGCTCTGACGATTTTTAAAATTTTTACTGTCACACATTCATATTTACTCAAAAATTTACACGCGAAAATCAAATAGCATTTTCTTTCTTGAGTTTTCCACCTTTACTTATGTACTTCGACCACTGTATATAAAGGGTTTTTCAACAGGGACGCTACAAAAGTAGAGCGACAGGGACAGCAAACGAAGCCATATTTATTGCCGCTCTTATGACATTTCTCTTCAGTAAGGTTTGCCATTTCATGATGGAAAGATATACGAGCCAACAACGAGTCGAAATTATTAAAATTTACTACCGAAATTCGGAGTCAGTGGCCTCAACGTTAAGAGCGCTACGTCCAATTTATGGTCGTCATAATCGTCCTAGCAGATCAACAATTGAGCGTCTAGCGGAAAAATTTTTCCGTGCCAGTGAGACAAAGAAGTGCCCGTAGTGTCGAGAATATTGCTGCCCCTGGAGCTTCAGTTGCAGAAAGCCCAAATGTGTCTCTCACACGTCGTTCTCAAGCGTTGGGCATCTCTGTGACGTCGTTGTGGCGAATTTTACGAAAAGATCTTGGCCTACATCCTTACAAGATTAAATTGACGCAAGAACTGAAGTCGCTTGACCACCAGAAGCGTCGTATGTTCGTGAATTGGGCTGAGCAACAACTTGAAAATGATTCGGATTTTCATCGAAAAATCATCTTCAGCGATGAGGCTCATTTCTGGCTGAATGTCTTCGTCAATAAACAAAATATGCGGTATTGGTCAGGCAGCAATCTACACGTACTCCATGAGTCATCATTGCATCCCGAAAAAATTACGGTTTGGTGTGGTTTATGGGCCGGCGGCGTCATTGGGCCGTACTTCTTTTGTGATGATCTAGACCGGCACGTTACTGTGAATGGGGATCGCTACCGTTCAATGATAACCGAATATTTTTGGCCAGAATTGGATGATATGGACTTGGAGGACATGTGGTTCCAACAGGACGGCGCCACAAGCCACACAGCAAATGTCACAATCAATTTATTAGAAACCAAGTTTTGAGAACGTGTTATCTCACGAAATGGTCCAGTCGCTTGGCCGCCTCGGTCGATCGATTTGACGCCGTTAGACTATTTCCTGTGGGGCTACGTCAAGTCTATGGTCTATGCCAACAAGCCAGCGACGATTGATGAACTTCGTACGAATATCGAACGTGAAATTGCAGGTAGTATCGGCCGATTTATGCTTGAAAACCGTCGAAAATTGGGTTCAGCGTCTGGACTTCTGCAAACGTGCCCGTGGTGGTCATGCAAAAGAAATCAAGTTCCATACATAATGGCATCGAACGTACTTTCACAGGAATAAAGAATTTCATTGATATCCAAAACCGTTTTGGTTTAATTTAAAAAAACTTTTGTAGCGCTCTTATTGAAAAACCCGATATAATGGGTTGGTTGGTTGTTTTGAAATTAAAACTTCTTTAGATTTTCTCTCGTTACATTTGCTTGAGTTGCTACTTTGTAAATTTGAAATGAAGGAATTTCTACAGGAAAAGATTATCTACAATTTTGTATGAATACCGAATGAAGTATTTACTTAAATTCTTACATTTACTGCATTTGTTTGTATATCAGAAATAGGTAATGTTTAGAAATCCTTTACCATATTGTATATACATACCACGAGATCTTTCGAACGTTATTGAAAGGTGGAACTTAACTTGACCTTTATAAGACATGTTTTCAACTGCCGGGTTGTTCTATTTTAACAAAGAATCTCCCTTGGTTAAAATGCACAGTTACAATGCAAATCAACTATCATCACATTGTTGCACATTCACAAAACTTTTTGGCTTTATTAAATTCTGTTTACTCAAGGTCGTACTTAACAAAGTTGAAATGACACCCTTTTAATAGCTGAAATATACCCTCAATTGCGTCCAGAGCTACATATTTTAACCGAGATTATATGCCGCACAATCAACATGTGAAACCGATATAGACCCATCATTCTCCAGAGACGCCCTTTGAGCAGGGGGAATTACTTTGGTGTCGACACCACGACATGATATTACACTTCGTCGTCAGCGTATAGCGTAGCACTCCACAAAAACTTTCCCAATTATCATAATTCTGCGGCCTTCTTTATCGTTTAACTTTTCATCCATTTTCTTCTGACTTGTGACTGTGGGGCCGGGCTCGGGGACCATCAGCATTCACCACCCATTTTATCGCCCAACAAACATTATGTTGCGAACTACTACCAGAAAAATAGGGTGGATTCTCCGAACAGCCAGTCTCGGTCGCCACAGGGAAACGAAACACTACTGCCACAAAAGCTCAGAGTTTACAGGGATTATGCGGGGGTGAATGGTTCGAAATCGGGGTCGACGTCGTCGGTTACCGTAGTAGGTGCTAGCTACTGCTCCGTTTCTCTCTCCCTGCTTGCCCTGCCCCATCCCTAGGGTCTCATGATAAGTAAAATCAACAATCGGAAAATGTAATAATGAGGCGTGAAATGAACGGTTATTCTCTATTATTTGCTAAGTTTATTTGAATTTATTAAGGATATTAGGAAATCACAGGACAGCCAGCGAGTATGTGTTGGTGTGCGGTGGATGCTGCGAGTGCCGTTCATGTGAGATGTGAGCAGCAGCGATGATATTAAGGACAGCGGAAATATTATTGCTTATATTAACATCTCCTTTTTATGGCTTATAATAGTTGATCTGGATTGTTGTTGGTTTTCCTGTTAATGTTTACATTTGAGTGGATTTCTTTCGCTTTTGTGGACGGTGTTACGATGTGGGCGATGAGCTTGTCTGTCCGTTTCGTTGACCGGATTTTATGGGTAATTACAGTAGGGAGGGTTGAAAATGACTGTAAGTGTGTGAATGGGCATTTCAGTTTTACTTAATTGAAGAAAGTGTTGCATTAATCCGAATAAAGAGTTAACAAATAGCCAAACGATAATGAGATATCAGATTTGTGGTAATTGTTTTAATGAATAAACTTATCATAAAGGGATAAGCAAATGCTTAGTCCAAAACAAAATTGAACAAAATTCATTGGTGGTGGGATTTGGTGCCAAATTCAATGAGAAAAGTAAAACAAATATGTATAAGGGAAGTTTTTAATTAATGAGTAGATTTTTTTAAACACAAACCACTTTGTAAAATTAAAGCGTCGAAGAAGACAAAAGTGGAGCTCGATATAAAAAAAAACATCTTTACGATAAGGTGCATTTTTCGACATGCAAAAATGTTGATTTGGCAAAGTATTCGCAGAAGTCACTTTTTCGAAAGAATGAAGGCCATACGAAGTTCTGAAAAAAAAAAGTGGATAGCACATCACCATCAATGGGGAATAGTACCGATCGATCGATGATACCCGATTTCTTATGTTTTCAAATTGAATAATGTGGACGTGTGGTTCTTAGTTAGCGCTACGTGCCACACGGCTGATGCCACAATGAACATTCTGCATGAGGTATTTGAGGCCATGATAATTTGTCGTAGACGGAACGGAAACTGTCCATCGAGGTGGTGCGATTTGACAACGTTAGACTCTTAACACGGGATTTCATTTTGCTGAATCACCATCACCAATATCAGATCTTATCTCATCTGCTTGGCAACTCAATACAAAATTCTCATCCCAAAATTTACTTTTGAGCGTTGTTCATGCTGCACTCATTTAATCTACGGATACAACCTCGTCTTCAGTTATATCTTCTGCTATCACAGAATGAAATCTAAGTCTTATCAAAGCAGTCCCAACAATATTTATGTTTTTCCTAATGAACTCCATGCCTTTTACTCTGCGAATCTTCTTGGAAACTCATTTTACTAAGACGGTTGAATAAAATAAAATTTTGGCTATTCCTCTCTTCTCTCATGTTTCTTCTCGGATGCTTCAATCAAAACACCATATTCAGCGACGAGGTCGAGAATGGGGTTATTAAGAAGCAAAACTGACGATTTTGAGAAGATCAAAATCCACACGATATTCACAATGCAATTCATCCGGAAAAAGTCACTGGTTTGTGTGAATTTTGGTCTCGCGGCTTAATCACTTCATACTTTTTTTTACGCATTTTGTTGTTAAGTCTTTTTTAGTGCGATAAAATCAGAACCACCTAACTGATTTAAAGAAAATTTTAAAATATTTTAAGGAATATTTTAAGTTTGAGAAATGACAACAAAATATTTCTACCCAATGGCACGCCTACACAAATTCCAATGTTGGTAAATTAAATTTTGCGTAATTAGAAAAATATAAAAAATCAAATTGAATGTGTTTTATGATATAGATATGGGAAAAAAGCGATGTTTTTATTATTTTCAGAGAAAAAATTTTAAAATTCGGTTTTCATGTTTTTACTTGCGACTTATAGGTACTATAAGGCAAGTTATGCATTCGGAAAAAAAATCGAACTCGAGATTTTAATTAAAATTGACATTACGATGATAGCGAAGACTAAAAAAGTGGGTCTCGCAATTCTGTCTGTCTGTTCGACTACAGCTTAAACGGCTCGGCCGATTTTCTTTAAACTTGGTAGATATCATTTTTATTTTTTTCCCCCCACACGTTTTTTTCTTTTTTTTTTAAGACCAAAAATAACTGTACCTGCCATACGAATTTTTTTCGAAATTTAATAAATATTTTTTTTTTCTCAAAAACTGTTCGACAGATTTGGAAACTAAAAATACAAAAAAAAATTATTTTGTTAAAGCTAGGTAGTAATTGAAAAATTTTTTCCTATTGTTATTGAGGGCAGGGTTGCAAAAGCTTAAGTCACTTGTTAGCTTCAGGTTGGCTTTAATTCACAAGCTAGTGAGTGACTTATGAATTAAAAAAAATATAATTCAGCAGGTAGGAACTGACTTATGAATTAAAAAAAAATTTAAGTCACGGGCAAGTAAGTGACTTATGAATTAAAAAATTTTAATTCCCAACCTACTAAGTGACTTAGGAATTAAACAAATTCAAGTCATGAGCAAGTAAGTGACTTATGAATTAAAAAAAATCAAATCATCAGCAAGTAAGTGACTTATGAATTAAAAAAATTTAATTCAAAACCAACTTATTGACTTATGAATTAAAAAAAAAATTAATTCATAAGTTAATGGATAAATGCTGATTAGAAAAATTATGAAATGGATAATTTATAAGCTAGCGTGATAATCTTATGATTTAAAAACTAGATTTGAAAGCTAAAAAGATATTCAAAATTAAAATTAAATGTTATACTTACTGAGTAGGTACCAAAAGTTTCGAAGTGCTTAATTAAGAAAACGGAATGTTTTTTTTCAATTTTATTAAAAATACATATTAAATTAGTTTCAGGTAGGTACTTGAAACAATTTTACGAACAAATATCAAATAATCAACTCATGTAAAATATGAAAACCAAAAAATTTAAAGGCATATGCATAAAAATATGCACTCACGAAATTTATATAATGATAACCCATCATTTGGTCAACACAAAGATTTTATCAATATTGCTTTTTATTTAGTTGGATTATAAGGACTGCATAAACGGCAACTCCCAAAAAATTTTCTAAAATCTTTCGTTAATAATTAAATAATTATGTAGTCAAAACAAGCTTAAAAATTTCCAATCTACCAAGTAACTTATGAATTAATTTTTTTTTAATTCACAAGTCACCAACTGACTTGTGAATAAAATTTTTTTTAATTCATAAGTCACTTACTCCCTGATGACTTGATTTTTTTTAATTCATAAGTCACTTAGTAGGTGTTGAATTAAATTTTTTTTAATTCAGAAGTCACTTTGTTGCTCATGATTTGAATTTTTTTAATTCATAAGTCACTTACTCCCTGATGACTTAATTTTTTTTTTTTATTCATAAGTCACTTAGTAGCTTAGGATTTAATTTTTTTTAATTCATAAGTCAGTTTGGGGGTTGTGAATTAAATTTTTTTAATTCATAAGTCACCAAATTCAATAATTCATAATTCATCTATAGACTTATGACTTAAGGATTTTTTAATTCAAAAATTCGTAACCCTGATTTTGTTTTTGATTTTCTCGAAAACGGTACAACCAATTTTGATAACTTTTTTTTTGCTGAAGCTCCCAAAAAACTGCAATAGAATTGTGTATTCAAATTTTCAAAATTTTTTTTTATGGATTTAAAAAAAAACTTTCAAATTTTTTTTTCAAAACTCAATATTTCGAAAACCCCATGCTAGATTTTTTTCAAACTTGATAAATAAAAGTTTCTTAATATTATCTACAAGATGTGCGAAAAAAAATTTATTTTACCCAAAAATTAAGGTGCCCACCATACAAATGTAAAAAAAAATAAAAAAAATGGTTTTCAAAAATCGTATTTTTCTTGAAAACGGCGCCTAGAATTTTGATAATTTTTTTTCTTTCAATTAAATTTTATGATCTTTAATTTAATAAAAACAATTTTGAAATTAAGATATTACAGCTTGTACCTACCATAGAACCATTTTTTCGAATTTTGAATTTCTCATTAATGACATGACGGATCTTAAGGAAATTTTTTATAGATATGCTTCCAAAAAGTGTAAAGAACATTGCATTTTAAAACTTTAAGGAAAATATTTTTTTGATTTTTGAAAAAAAATATCTATTTTTGTTTTCTTTGGAAAATTCAATATTTTAAAACCGGCTTAATATTTTTTTTTTGTAAATTTAATTTTTATTCGAACAATAATAAGAACTTTAAATTGGTGTGCCAAAATTTTTTTTTTAAAAATATTTTAGAAGTTTTTTATATAAACTCTTATTTTTTTAAGAAACCACTATAACGGCTTATAATTTTTGTTCTTGCATAAGTTCGTATTTGCATAACATTCTTTTTCTATCTCTTACTACTATACTAAATGAGTTTAAAAAATAAAATTTATAAAAAGTGAATAAAATGATTTGTTTGCAATATTTCTTGACATTCAATCGACTCATTGCGCGGATTTGCAGGTATTTGCAGCTACATTTTGTTTGAATGTAAGCTTTGACGTATCTACATCGAGAAAATAGCTATCTCAGACCGGAGGAAAGTGGAACTTTTTTCAAAGATTATAATTTTCCATTACTGCGACCTTAGTCTTATATTGTGCTACCGTAATTAAATAATTTTTTTTTGTGAATTTGACCACTAAATTGTATTATTAAGCATCCTTTATAAAAAAAAAAAAAAAACAATCACATTATTAGTTCACCCCTAATTGACGTAACAAATATTTAAAATATTTTGATTTTGGAAGTCTATTGAGGTGTTAGGACATAAGTATTGGCCCAAATCCTTAGTGTACTCGAATTCTCTGGCTAATTTACTATGAGAAAGACGAATCTAGTAATCGAATTTATCACTTTCAGAAAATCGAGTTTTTCTCGTCTTGGCCCCACTGTGCGGTGCTTCGTGGCGCACAGCCCTGGCCATTAGGGTTTCCTTTAAAGAATGATATCTAATATCACACCGACACGTCACTGAGATAGTGCGATTTGACCCTGTTAGATTTATTTTGTGGGGTTTTCTAAGTCACAGGTCCACAAACTACGACTGCCCTGAAATTCAGAGTAATCAATGCCATTACTCAAATTAAGACGGATGTATATGCCAGAGTTATAAAAAATTGGATCTAACATCTAACAAAAATTGGCCTAAACAAAAAATACAAAATTTTAATGATCTCATGTTTGTTTTATTCAAATTTAAAGATTGGCCAGAAAACCCTTTAGAACCGAAATACATACTTGGCCCCCAGGCATTCCTAGCCCATTGAATGTTATCCGCTAGCTCTTGACGTTTGCAATTCTATTTGGGATGCCATTGGCCATTCTGATTTGGCCGTAATTATATCTGATGACGTCAACGTTCCAGATCTTCAATGGATATTTTTCATGATGTACATGACGAAAAAAATTTAAAAAGTCGGTTGACCTTAGGGTGTTCATAACCCGGTAGTATGGGGTGATTTTTGTAGGTTGTGGACAGGGATGGCGGTAAGCCACGGTGGCAAACTGACCTAGTGCCAGCGTAGAACTATACTACTTCCATCACACTGAGGCACCTCGGTTCGGGATATCGTTGTTCAGTGGTCAATTATTTTTATTTGCGATATAGGTACTATAGGGCAAGTTCTGCATTTGGAAAAAAATCGAACTCGAGATTTTGATCAAAGTTGACATTACGATGATAGCGAAGACGAATAAAGTGGGTCCGGCAATTCCATCTGTCTGTCTGTCTGTATATCTGTACCTCGATCTAGAGCCTAAGCCACTGGACCTATTTTCTTCAAACTCGGTAGTTATGGGTCTTCTGTGATTCCCTAGAGGGGAAATTGAAATTTTTTTTAGCTCTAAAACTAACGGTACCTCCCATACACCCGTAATGATTTTGATAAAAACGATTTTGATAAAAAAATTAGGTGTCATATTATGGACATGGACTATGTTTTGGTAAAAAAAAATTTGGGGCAAAATGTTATTAACGGTACCTGTCATAGAACCGTTTTTTTTTTGACGTCTTAAACGTAAATCGATCCAACATCATCAGGCAGGTTTTTTTTCTAATTTTTGAAAAGTTGACTATCTCGTTGTCACTGTAAGGTTAGATGATAGAGTGAGATGTAATAAACCAATATCAAAATGAGTCTCGTGAATGTAAGTCCAATGCGATCACGTCCCGTTGTGTTGACGGAGTAAGCCTTGAAGAAGCTTTTCGCATTGTGAATTGGGCAGCGCAGTGAGAGTGAAGGCATAGTGAACCAGGCGTAACACATTCCCTTTGCCTGCATCTGCGCCACCGTGGTATTTTGGGTGAAATTTTTGTAGGGAAAATAGATATTTAATGTTGTTAACTATTAGAGGAGGTGTAAAGGTTTATTGTATAACTACACGAATATTGAAGTTACATATTAATGTTCATCTCTTTATTTTACTTTTATCTCGTGGGATAACTGCAAGCTCGAAAAATTAAGGGTTAGAATGTGTTAGGCGAAGAAAATAATTTTCTGACATATTTCGTGGGGAGGAGGATGAATTTGAACCTCCAAAACACACACCGGCCCCCTGGTACGCGTCTTTTGTATCCACACAAAAATATTACTAACCCTACCTACCTACATATATTGGTATCATGTATTTCGTCTCTCTAAACAACAGTCAAGTATAGGTATTATTGTTTTATTGGATTCACTTTTATTTAATGTTCACTTAAGTAACAATTTAATTTAACGCACACAAAACAACGGAAGCACATCTAATTTACTGAATTGACCACTTAAGGGCTCTGTACTCCCAAAAACACAGATCACGTTAGCAATATTCCTCAATAAAGACCTACGACACACATTTTTATCTATACCTCTACAAATGAAATGTTTTGTATTATAGAGTCACATGTTGAATGGTCCACTTGACAGTATATGGTCCACAATAAAGTGTTGTAGCTGCGCCTACTCCACACCACTCACTCATAAAGGATCAATAACATCATCAATTTTATATTACAGCCTTAAACACTCATAAACGGTTCAATTGATACTAAAACTTTAACATTGTAGGTTTAAAATACACTCAGAGAAAAAAACAGGAATTGTTTGAGGATTAATTTTATTTTTCATTTATACTAAAATTTATTATTAACAAAAATTTTATATTCTGGGATGCGGGATCGTTTTAAACAATATGCTGCATTTGAAGTGCTTAACAAGCGCTTTATGAAATTTTAACGAAATAAATGTTTGGACAGATAGCCTAGTAATTGTTTGTTATGGATGTCCGTTTTAAAAAATATCTAATATCAAAATCTACGGTGAGGACTGAATACTTCGGAAAATTCTTTTTTTTTTGTATCAAGTCAGTGTTGAAAAAAAATATTTGCTTATCTTGAAAAGTTGAAGGAAAAACGGTAAAATATAAATAGAAAAAAATAATAGTTGAATTCGACTGACCACAGATATCCCCCCGACGGGTTTCACCTTGTCGTTGTGGGGGGTCTTACATCTATTCTCCTGCTGTGCGCTTCAGCAGGTGATTTAGGCAACTAAGAAAACCCAACAGGGAGAGAGGGACAGTCAGGATTGGAGACGATATGAGATGGTTAGGACCCCGGTGATATGCCTAGCCGGAGACCTAATTCATTTCGTAGTATTTGATCTTGGTTGGTGGTGTAAGGTAGGACCGTAGAGTCTCTGGCTGCCTAGGTGGCTGGGGGTTTGAAAGTCCTACCGGTAAGTGTTGATGAGTGTGAATTAAGTAAAATTGGTATGGTTCTTTTTGGTGTGCACGGCCAAAAAGAACCTTTTGATTGATCTTGGTGGTAGTGTGGGCGGGGCTGTGGATTTTCGACTGGGTATGCAGTTGGGGATTCTTGGTCTCATCCGGTGTAGTGAGACGTGTGAGGCTTTCGGCTGGGCAACCAGCTGAGGGTTTCTAAGGTGAGCAGTTAAATTAGTAACGTCCCTGTCTACTTGCGGATGGGGATTTCGAAAGTTTTTCTGGAGAGGTGTCAGATGTGTTTGAATTGATTGTTTGAAGTGTGCTGCTGCTGGACTACTGTTGAAGGTCGCTTACTGTGTTTATATCATGAGGCTTGTTGGCATGGCTCCTGAGTATACCATGCGTAATTCTCAAGCGACCGTGTGGTAAGGGGTTTTTGATGGTGGTTCTAGTTGTTGGTTCACGGATGATGATTGATTGATGTGTCAGAGGTGTCAGAGGTATAAGATGTGTTAAAAGGTTTTGAGGTTCCGGTTAGGACACTAACCGGCGTCTTTCGTTGACAGCGAGAAGTGGACCGTCATCCAAAGTTCTTTCAGAACAAAGACTAAGAGTGTCTTTTCTAGCATGCCGTAAGGTGAGCGAAGGAGGAGCGTCTTTCCTTGTTTGCCGTAAGGTAAACCAAAGAAAGGAGCGTGTCTTTCCTTGATTACCGTAAGGTAAACTCCTGGCTTGATTACCGTAAGGTAAACTAAAGACTCGGATGCACATGAGTTGTTCGTTGACCGCCCTCGACTTACTTCTCAATGTGTGTATCCTATGGGTTGACAGGCCCTGAGTTTTGCAGTAACTCATCTGGAAGTTCCGAAGCTGAGGAAGCTGAGGAGGAACCTGCACTATGTCCGGGTTCAATTCGCCTAGGGAATTCTATGAAGTGACGATGTTGCGAAGCTCCACCGGAAGCTATATTCTGGAACCACGGGTGATAGTGCCCGGAATACTAAGAACAATTTTGCACGTCTTCTGGCGTGGAAGTTCTTTTTATTCTGCTATCTTGAGGTCGGCCCCCTAGTGGGAGATCGTGGTAACTTGGTTTATTCCGAATGCGGAGACATATGGTTTTCAAGATTCTTTTCTTGAATTCAAGAGCTGTTAGATAGACCTTGCCTCCAAAGCAAGAGGTGTGCATGTGCATATGCTGCAACATATCACAACTTTGCCACCGAAATAGCTTGCTATGACGGGGTTAATGTACAGGAGTAAATCTGACTCCTATGGTGGTAGGCCACTCGTGGGGTAAAACCGGAAAGCGGTAGGCATCCACGTTAAACAAGGAACAGTTCTGACCAATTTGTACTGAAACAATATGATTCAGGCCGTTGAATATAGGGACCCGAATATGTTTCCAGAAACAAGATACTTAGACGGAGTGATCAAAACGAACTTCTGTGTTTTAAACTCCAAACAGAAACCAGAGACGTACTTTCGACAGCAGACATAGATCCAGAGAGGACGCCGCAGTTGTGGAAGATGACCTCTTTATTGTTGAACATCCGCTGGAGAAAGTAGAGGCTGTGGAACCTCTCTCGAATGCAATTGTTCGACCCAACCACGACCTGGAAAACAGAGCTCTACTCCACCACTTCCACCTTTGCAACGACATAACGCAATGATGATCAGAGAACCTCAGTTTACCCGAGTTCAATGAAGAACACTTGGCAAATGCCATCATGGCCGAGCAAAATTGGATCAATTCCCTCTTAGTTACGAAGGTGGAACATTAGCTCATCTTCAAGTCACTAAAGAAAAAGAAGTCAGCAGGAGTCGAAGATATATCCAACGTTTTACTACGACATCTACCTTCGGAGGTAGTGTACATTTATACCACAATGTTTAACAACGCACTGAAAAATGCATAGTATCCCGTTCCCGAAGAATGGAAAGGACAACCCTAATCCCGTGAATATCCGGTAGATAAGTCTTATGCCTATTGTCAGCAAGGTATTTGAGAAAGTTATAAATAGAGCTCTGTCCAAGTCGGTCGAAGACAAAAATGTCATACCGGCTAATCAGCTCGGTTTTAAGGCTGACTAAAGCTGACCAGGCTTACATAGGTAAAACACTTTTGTATATGCTATGTGACATGCTCAATGGTAGAAAGTTTGTTGTAAAGAGTGGCAATGTAACTTTAACCATAGTCTCCAGCAAGGAGCGGTTAACTCGCCGATTATATTCAGCATTTACACCACCGATGTAATAGGTAGACTTACTCAGGCAATTGCGTTTGCTGACGATTTTATTGCGTACAGAACGCCTCCAAAAGCCGGGATCATCAGAATTCTCTTCCTGTGTGATTTCGACAATATTCAGCGAGCCCCAAAGGGATAGGAAAAAGAACTGGCGCAAGCTGGTGATCGTGGGGCGATATAGACATTAGACATCTACAGTGAAAATGTAGTAAAGTACCTTGCCATCTGGTTGGATCAGTATTTGTATTTCGACAAACAAATAAACGCTGCTCTGACCAGCGCTGGGGGAGCTATTACCCTGATAAAATGGTTGTTTTATAGCATAAGGCCGATGGTTGTGGTTATGTCGCTGCCTTGGATTACAAAGAACACCAAAGTCGGAGTACAAACGCAACAGAATAGATAATTTCTTACTTAAGCCGATTCGGAGTCACATTGCAAGGGCAATGTCCTCAGCTTATAGCTTAATCTTTGGGGCTTACTACCCCAAGAATGAATATTCCAAGAGCGTGCGTTTAAGTGGCTTTATTCCACCAAATGCATTCCTCTATTCAGACAGAGAGGATAGAGAGGCGGTTCCGCTTAATGATCGGGACGTGCTCGCTTTTTCTATGAAAAATGGACAGACTCGTGTTTTTCAACAACATATAAATAGATCAAGTGCCGATTTTAATTTTTGTTTCTTTTTGCATATTGAGTCCAACGCCGCTCGTCAGAAGGCCGTCTACAAAACGTCTTGGACCTCGATATTTGTAATCAGCGTGAAGTTCTTCATTTTGAACTTATAGTAAAGTTGTTATCACAACTATCTAGACTTATGAAAACTGCATATTTGATGAAGTATTACTCACTATTGCTTCCACTAGAGTATACAAGAAGCTCACATTTGCAAATAGCTACTTAACAAATATCTAATTATACTAATTATTTTTTGTTATTAATCACACCCAAAAATTGCTTTGGGCTCTTAGTCTTTATCGAAGTGTTTTTTTGTTGGAAAAATAAAAATTGTGTTCTTTTCATTTGGCACTAAAATGCCACGGTGTTTCACGAAGTGTAGTAATGCAAATTTATGTTACGCGGTAACGCTGCTCAGAGTGTTAAATTATACTATGCTTACCTTTTGATTGTGTTGGCTTCGGTATGAAGTTGCAGTGAAAAATAGGTAAACAATTTGCAAAATTTTGTGCACTTCCATAAATGAATTAGCACAGCTCATGTATTGACAATTATATTACAGCCATCCAACTAAGTGTGCGATTAAGGTCAGCTATTTGTTTAATGTTAATTTGTTTTGCGGTAATTTAACATCACATTATTTTGTGTGTTTAACTTTGATGTGGCTTTTTTCACAAAACAAATATTTATATATAAATTGAAACAAATACGAGTATAATGTGTTCGTGTATGGCAGGCTTATGCATAATTAAATATATCAATATATTACTCCGAGTACATAACATGTAGTTTACCTTTATAGGATTTGTGCAAAAATATTTTATTTATTTTAAACTACAGAATAATGAGAAAGATTGATTTTTTCGCGATGGTTAAGTTCAATCAGAAATCTGTTGGTGTCTGCTAAAATGTCAGTGTTGAATGCATTACATCCGATAGGACTTTGTCAATGAATGCCATATCTTATTAACTTCCCATAGGGAGTTATTGTAATCGGTCCGATTTGTCAAATTGGAATTTTTGACATATCTCGACGTTTCAAGGTCCCTAGAGGCTATATCAATCATTTTTAGAGAGATGTCTGTGTGTGTACGTACGTTCGTACGTTCGTACGTTCTTGTACCATTTTTCGTCGTCGATATCTCAAGAACGAGTAAAGATATCGGCTTCAAATAAATTTTGTTTAATAGATAATAACTTCGAAAGAGGCTGAAAGGGCGTTTATTAAAATTTAGTCAGTAGTTTTTTCACTATAACGGTTTAAAAAAAAAAGTAAAAATTTTGGTTAGTTTCAAATATCTCACGAAAAAATAATGCTATTGATTTCAAATAAAATTTAATGTACTCATTATAAGGTCATACAGGTTTGGTATGAATTTGGAAAAAAATAAACATACCGTTATTTTTTTAAATAAAAAAAAAATGAAAAAAAAAAATTTCATAACCCAGATATTTTAAGAACGGAAAACAATTTGAAACTCAAAATAATTTTATTTTACGAAAAATAATGTGTTTGACAACTTTACAGTTTTTTTACAAAAAATAAAAAACTATATAAAATTCTATTGAAAATTGGTAAAAATTGTTTTTCGACTCAAATTTCTCGAGAACTAGTAGTGATATTGACTTCTAATTTAGTTTATTTTATACATAGTATAATTTTGTACAATTGGTAAAATGTTGACAAATATTGAATTAATAGTTTTTTTTTTAAATAAAAAAACTATTAAAAATTCTAGTGAAAACTAGTGAAAATTGTATTTCAAGTCGAATTTCTTGGGAATGAACACCGATAGTGCCTTCTAAAGTATGTTGTTTTATACATCGATACCTTCCCGTAAGAATGTATACTAAGCGACATTTCTAAAATTGTTCAGGAAACGAAAAAAACGAAGAAAGGTCTAGTTGAATCATAGTGTGCTAAGAGACAATTTTGGTTAAACTAAGTGACATCTAACAAAATTTTTTGTTGCTCACGACGACAATGAGATCTTTATTAATGTCGCTTCGCATAATTTTTTTGGCGGATAATACAAATTTCAGGGGGCAACATTATTTTAATGAGAAAACATGGCAGTTGATAAATTTTTATATTTGTACTCAGTTTCCTTTTCATGCATAATAGGTTGGCGAAACCCAGGCCAAAACGTGGCCGTTAACATACATAGTCCTGCCATAAATACTGTCCCTAACAAAAACATGTTTTATTTAAAAATTAAAAAGCAATCAAAATTCTTTTTACGTCATTTATTAAGTATTAAATTTACAATATAAATATATAAGAAATTATTCAAAATGCCCCCCCTTAGCCTTCAAACCCTTTCTTAAACGATCCGGCCACTCGTCTACGCCGCACGCACGACTTTCAGTGGAAACGAAGCTACTGTCTTCAACAAATCAGCTTTGAGAGACTCAATATTTCGGTGAGGCTTACAGCAAGCCTTCTCCTCCAAAATGTTCAGCGGATTAAGTTCGGGGCTGGTCGGCTGGCAAGCACTGGATATTTCAGCAAGATTCTGCGTCGGCCCACAAAGCAAAAACAACACAACTCTGGCTTAAGGACAATTTACCAGAGTTTATTGCCGCAGAAGATTGGCCCTCGGGCAGCCCCGATCTTAATCCGCTGAACTACCGGTTATGAAACACTTTGGAGAAGAAGGTTTGCTGTAAGCCTCACCGAAATATTGAGTTTTCAAAGGTGATTTGTTGAATACAGTAGCTTCGTTTCCACTGGAAAGTAGTGCATGCGGCGACAGACACGAGGCCGGTCGTTTAAGAAAGTGTTTGAAGCCTAAGGGGGGGCATTTTGAATAATTTCTTATATATTTATATTGTAAATTTAATACTTAATAAATGACGTAAAAAGAATTTTGATTGCTTATTTATTTTTTAAATAAAACGTGTTTTTGTCAGGGACAGAACTTATGGCAGGACTAGGTATAGTATATTTCCTCATCAAAGTCATTTTCGAAAAAAGTAACGCTTAGTACATTCTTACGGGAAGGTATCGACATAATACAATTATTAACATATGGTTAAATTTTGACAAGTATCGAATTGACAGTTTTAACAAAAATATAAAAAAATTCTACTAAAAAGTGGTAATATTTCTTTTTCGACTAGAATATCTTGAGAACGAACAATGATATTGACTTTGCTATTATTTAATTTTATACATAATACATACAATTTCTAACAAATGGTTTATATTTGACATATATCTAGTTTTAGAGCGGATATATTTTGTAAGTACCCTTCCATCAATAACCAAACCATATCTTTTATATTTCAATATTTCGTTTTTAATTTTTTTTTTTCAATTAAAATAATAAAGTAATTTCTATAATATAATACATTTTGAAACAACTTTTACATCAACAATCTCAATTTCAAATCTCTTTAAATAATTAAAATGCTTTTCAATCTTAAAATAATGTTTGTTTGAATTTAACAGCTAAAGTTTGTTTCGCTGAAAATTTGGTTATTTGAAAAAAACTAAATATAAAGTTTTCAAGACCACAAATGGGAAGTTATCAGTGTGGGTCGCACCCAGCCTCTTTTTTTCCTTTTAACTCTGAGGAAAGCAATGAGGTTTCTCATACTAAACAGTATATCTATATGTACAATGACCTCTCAGGGATATAAGGCTGGAGCATTTAATTTCATACCATTATACAGGTATTTTTTACAAATATATTTATCAGACCAAAAACATAAATGTTAAAAAAATAATAAGTGTACGAGTAATAAGTTAGCCGTGAAAAGTACTGAGATCTAAAAGTACGCCAAGTTCCTACTTCATGAAGGTTTAATACCGAATATTATAAAGTAGAATAATGAAACAGCTACAAAGTAATAGAAAAAATTTATTATTTAATGATTACTGACTAAAATCTGATGGGTTCACTGGTCAAGTTTTTAAAGCCTTTCGAATTGGGCATACAAAAAAACTTCCCAAGTAAGCCCATAAAATTTTAGTCAGTAATCATTAAATAATAAAATTTCTCTATTACAATTGAAATTAAGTGAGGCGCCTGTGCCTGACTAGCTTAGCAAATATTCGGAATTTTAAGTTTCTGATTTCATTGGTACAGAAGATAGGGAGGGATCAAAAATCGCCTGAGTTTGTTCCTGTAAAAAGGGTATAGTGCCAGAACTTGCCTGGGCACTACCGTGCCCTTTGACAGCTTTCAGATAGTTAGTTTAGAGGCTTTCTCTAAATAAAAAAAGGCACAGCATCACGCAGAGAACCTGCATGTAGGGAAATAGACATAACATAGTAGGTACATTATGTCCCTCTATAAACTCAGAGAACGATACCAGCTTAGATCAAATAGGGAATAACTCTTACCAATTACTGCTTCTTTGACCTCTCAAGCAACTGTAAAGTGTCTCTATGTATATAAGACACTAATTATTCATGCAGAGGCATGAACCTTGTCAAGTAAGGATGACGACGCATAAAGGTGTTTTGGTAGAAATATACTATATGTACAGCGGTCTGGCTAAAAACGTTAAAAACAACCTACTAAGGTCACAGGACCGGAAAATCTTTGAATGCAACCCCTGGGCACAGTAGAGGAATATCCGGACCGGACTCTAGTAGCGCGACAGAGAGACAGCTATCTAAGACCCGAAGCTTGTTGGAGGTTATTTTAAGGAATCGAGCCATATAGGGGCCAGAGTCATATAGGGGCCAGAGTCATATAGTATGCCATCATATCAGAAAGCCTAGTAATGAGTTTGCTTCATGAATAATCTTGCCGATGTGTGCGAGAAATTTTAAGGTCTCGAATTGACCCAGCAATGGTAAAGAGAGGTGGAGAGGAGATTGAATATGTGTTCGTGAAAAAAATGATTGATTTGCATTTAGCAATATTTAGCTCCAAGCAATTTTTTAGTCTCCAGACACAGAAATTTTACAAATCAAATCAATGAAGATTAAAACCATGTGTGGAAGAAATGATCTTAAAAAACTTGACAGAGTGAGAAATGGGAATATATGATGAACATTTCAATATATGATAGTTAAAGGTTAGTATAAAAAGAAGAGGACCTACGTAGCTGCCTTGAGGGAGCCCGAAGGCATCTAAGAAATCATTGCAGGAGGTAGATCTCATACAAACTTTGTAGTACAATCTCAAGTAGATAAGTTCAAACCCAAAGGTTATCTTAGGTCAAGTTAAAGTAGCTACCATCGTTGGAGCTGAGATTTTCTTCCCTACTCGTTGAACCATTTGGAGCTTATTCTATTGTATGTTTGTCCTCTCCATAGCATCTTGTATCAGCCTAATGTAACGATGGGTACACCTAATTGCCTTATCAGTCGTATAGTTTATGTTCAGCCACTTTTGGCCAGTTCGTCAACCAACCCAAGGGTAGACAGCTTGAAAAAAAAGTCTATTTGCAATTTTGTCGAAGCCCTTGGTGAAATCGATTGAGACGACATCGGCTGCTTACCGTTAATTGAGGCCAAGCGGCAAAAGGATAGAAATTCAACGACGTAAGTCGTTGTTGATCTACCTTTCAGAAAGCCTTGTTGTCTAGGGTAAATGAGAGATTTACAAAAATTTACTTACTAAACTTAAAATTTGGAAATATGTAAAAGCTTATCAATTGGAAGATATTGTAAATTGTAACTTTGGGCCAATTTGTATATTGGAGTTACGAAAGAGGTCTTCCATAAGTGAGGGAATTCTCCTTGAAATAAGAACAAACTGCAATTTTTGAGAAATATGGCGGGGATACCATCTGAGCGGGGAATATACTCATTCATTTAATTTTTTTTTCGATGATGAGAAATGGGTCCATGGTATGAGGAAGAAATGGGCCGAGGGTGCAATTCGGTAAATAATTGAAATAATTATAATCAGGGAAAAATGAGTCATCGGAAAAGGATTGATTTAAAAAAGTAGCAAAAAAAGTTGACGATTGTTTCTGGTTCGTTTGAAGTTTCGTTATTGAAAAAGAGAGAGGAACCATTCGACAATTCGATAAAGTTGAAAAACCGGCCTTTAATATTATTGCTTTGGGTTTGAATAGAGAGTCTTAGGTTGAAAACACACCGGATAAAGCAAAACGTTTTTTATTCGATAGTCAAAAAAACATTTTTTATTTGAACACACACCAAGCGAAACAGAATAAAACAAAACAAAACCTTTTGTTTTTTTGTTTCGTTTGGTGTGCGTTGAAATGAAACAAAATACGAACTATCGTAAAAGCTTAACTCCGGCTGAAAGATTATAACTCTACGGCAAGTAAATACAAATAACAATTTTTTGTTTACAAAATAGACATTATGGCGCAAAATTTCAATTGAATTAGTACGATGCTAAAGCTGTTTTAGTACGATACTAGGTTAATACAACGAATTTGCAAATTTTAATCGAATATAGCATCATACTTTCTCTACCCTTTTATTAAAGTTAAAATCGTCGAACACCTACCTAATTTTTTTAGTATCGTGCTAGCTTCATATGACTCTTTGATATTTGCAAACATCAAAAAAGGTTCAAGTACTTACTTTTTTACACGAAATGTCATTGTTTTAGGTGTGTTCAGAAGCAATTTATTAAGAAAATTCTTTTAGTACGATACTAGTTAGAAAATGTTTAAAATTAAAAATGAGTTAGTAAACTACTATAAAGTTAGCAAATTGTTGTAGTATTATACTAATACCTTAATAATAGGCTGTTTAAAATTTTGCGCCTATGTTATTATTTATAAGAAAAGAGAAAAGCTTTTAATCTTGTCCATCTTCAAAAATGCCATAGCAGGAAGTAGCAATCCACAGCTTATCAATAGTAAGTTTATGTTCCTTATTTTTATAACTATAGATAGGACTTCCTACCTCAATTAAAAAAATCAATTTTTCTCCATCTACGTCCATATTTATTTAAAAATTTGGATACAGGGTAAACGTAGAAGCAAATAAATCTGTAAAGTGCAACGAAAAAGAAAATAAAAAGAACGGAATCCAAATTTCGTTTTGCAAAAAACAATAGGTCAGCAATCGGCAACGAAACATGTTTTTCTGTTTTGCTTTTGTTTTTCTGTTTCGTTTCATTTGGTGTGCGTTGCGCCATAAGAAAGTATGCAATTATCGTCAACGACCCTTGTTCGAAACAGTTTTGTTGCATTCGGTGTGTGTTGCTCGTATACAATAGCATGTATTTTCGACAACCACCATCGAAACACTTCAAACAAAAAACATGTGTTTTGTTTCGTTTTCTTTGGTGTGTTTAGTCTCATAAGAAACAATGTTCTCTTGTTTCTCAGCCTAAGGCTGAAAACACACCGGATAAAGCAAAACGTGTTTTTTTGTTTCGTGAAACAAGAGAACATTGTTTCTTATGAGACTGAACACACCAAAGAAAACGAAACAAAACACATGTTTTTTGTTTGAAGTGTTTCGATGGTGGTTGTCGAAAATACATGCTATTGTATACGAGCAACACACACCGAATGCAACAAAACTGTTTCGAACAAGGGTCGTTGACGTTAATTGCATACTTCCTTAGGGCGCAACACACACCAATTGAAACAAAACATAAAAGCAAAAGCAAAACAGAAAAACATGTTTCGTTGCCGATAGCTGACCTATTGTTTTTTGCAAAACAAAATTTTGACTCCGTTGTTTTTATTTTCTTCTTTCGTTGCACTTTACAGATTTATTTACTTCTACGTTTACTCTGTGCGCAAATTTTAAATAAATATGAAATATGTAGATAGAGAGAAGTTCATTTTTTTTAATTAAGGCAAGAAGCTCTATCTATAATTATAAAGATAAGGAACATGCTAATAAACTTACTATATTGATAAGCTGTGGATTGCTACTTCCTACTATGACATTTGAAGATTGGCAAGATTAAAAGCTTTTCTCTATTCTTATAAGTTATAAATAAACACATTATGTCTGTTTTGTAAACACAAAATTATTATTTGTGTTTACTTGCCGTAGAGTTATAATCTTTCAGCAGGAGTTAAGCTTTTACGATAGTTCGTATTTTGTTTCATTTCAACACACACCAAACGAAACAAAAAAAACAAAACGTTTTGTTTTGTTTTATTCTGTTTCGCTTGGTGTGTGTTCAAATAAAAAATGTTTTTTTGACTATCGAATAAAAACGTTTTGCTTTATCCGGTGTGTTTTCAGCCTTAGACTTCGGAAACTACCAAAACAATTACAGTAGTCGCTTGGAGATCGAGCATTGGAGGAGAATTGTCCAAAACTTATTCTTGTGATGGTACCAGAGAGGAAAGAAGACGAAATTTAACGTCTAGAAAAGGGTAGGCACATGTAGAAAAAAAGAATTAAATATTTCACTTTATAGGGAAATCATGTCAAAATGAAAATGAAGAGTGTAATAGAAGAAAGAGAAGGGGACTGAGTGAGACTGACAGATGCCTGAATGTGCAAGGCTATCTATGAGCTTACATCCTTTTGCATAAATGGAATTATAAGCTACATACAACGATTTATCGTCAGATGAACTCCATTTTAGATTAGGGAGGTTGAAGTCATCGAATAGTAGGATATAATCATTCGGGTCACATAGATCTATTATAAGGTCGATTTCAATTTTGACAAGTTCATAGGATTCAATACGTATGTGAAGGCAAGATGTAGCAACATTTAACGAAAAGTTACTTGAGAGACAATTGCTGATTGCTAATAATAAAAATTAAATTTGTTTCCGTTAGAGTGAAGACTTTAAAGGGAAGACGGTGAATTTGTTTCAAAACTACTGATTGTCACCCCACATCAGTTATTATTAAATATTTCAATTAGATGTGTCATTCGTCGCTAACTGCCCAGATAAAGAATGTACACTATTATTCAAATCTTATTAATGAATTGTATATCTCTAGTTTTAAGTTATTGAATGAATAAAAATTAAATACACATACATACATACATACATACATACATATATACTGCATGGGTTTCACAGCGAAGATTTTTCACATTCTGGTAGAGATGTTAAGAGTCTACTGGTAGAGAAGTTAAGCCTACTTATGAATGTACATAAATAAAAATGAATCACCTGATGTTTCACCTATCGAATTTTTATCGTTTTTCCTAAAATGCTCTGGTAATTTAAAATGTTATCAAGTTTTTAAATCAACATTTTATTTCAAGGTGTAAATATGTAGGTACATTTGAATTGATTTATTTTCTTTTATTTAAAGAATAACGACAACCCAGGTGAATCTTCACTAGATAAAACAGTCTACTAAGCGAACTGTACCATTATCATAGCCAAGAGAGTAGGTATGGATTCGAAGATTATCGGAGGCTCTTATGTAGAAAATTTTTGATTTCGACCTCCTAAGGACGGCCGATGGTAGACGAAGACCGTGATTCAGTTAGATCCACATGCAAAATATCATATATACTGCCCTATCCTTTATTAAGGAGAATATACATAAGGAATCTTGCACTGCTGAACTAGACAGCATTATTTCATAGCTTGGTTGCATTGCATATCAAACCTATTTCATGACGTGGGTTGTGTTATGTAAAATCTCAGAATACAATTAAATAACTGGAATTATTAAGACTTTTGCTCCGGAAATTCCAATATTCCTTCCTCTTTTTCGAAGAAACATGCCATAAATTGTTGACTTGCACTGATGTGGATTCGGTGTCTATTGGAGCCATCGTTATAATGTGGAAACCTATGTTTCATTGAATTCTCTAGCTCAAGACTTTAATTATTTAAAATTTAAAAGCTCGTGGTTGCTAAAATACGAGGAAACCGATTAAACAGAAAGTTCTATACTTATATATATTTTTTCCTATAATATCGTACACACATTTCACGTAACATGTCATATCAAAAATTTTGTGACATCAACAGGGAATCCCGATACAAAAAAAAATCTTCTGCAATTTATTTGTTTATTTAGCCTCAAAATCTCATAGCTAATATAACTGATTCACCTAGGCAGTAGCGTACCCAAAGGGTGTTTTAATCTTGAGGCCAGTTAATGAGCATCAAAACCCGTCCTAAGACCCGACAAATTTTCGTGCGAGTTCTTAATTATTGAAAAAGTCGGGTACACAACCCATGAGTAATGCGACGTTGGAGACCCCACGGTTTTTCGCACGAGAAGAATGACACAGTGGCTTTTTTGACCCCTTCTAGAGTATAAGGCTTCCAACTGACTTTAAAGAAAAAAAAATGCCCAAAGGGTTTGCTGATGGAGTGCATAAAATAGGGTTTTATATTTATTGTGTGAGAATTGACACTCAGAACAGCTTTTTAAAAATGTTTTTTTCTTTCAACTTTCAAGATCATAGAATAATATGGTGCTACAGAAGCTTATTCAGTGGTAAAATTGTATTTGCGCTTGCAAGAGGTAAGTCAGGAAATTCAGTCAAAAATCGATTTTTTATGAATTTTGCAACCATATATATTTTGTAAACATTGATATAGCTCCACCAATGTGGTCTCCAACAGCAAATCCATACCATCCTCGGTATCAATCTTTAAAAGCAGTGCCAAAACTGTATGACATGTGTAGGGACTGAAAATTAACAAAGCTACTTTAAGACTCATAAATTTAGTGGTCTGAATGCGCAATGAAATAATTTCCAGGTATTAAGTACATTATGTATTTCCTTCACAATTAGTCCGCAAAAGATAATCTTTAATGCTTGTCCATAACGACCTGGTTGGGGACAAGCAGCACCTGCGAAAATCCATGGCTGCTTCACCCACCCGAGTAAAATGCGATCAAGGTAGTCATCACCTTAAATCGAACAAAGCAGTCGGAGATGATATTCTACAGGCGGAGTTAAAAGCTCGCTGGAGGTGATCTGGTAAGGAGCATACACCAACTCGTAAACATGTCGGAGGAAAGTATGTCTGACGAGTGGAACCTAAGCACCATCTTCCCGATTCATAAAAAAGATGATCGCCTTCTCAGTGTTAGTTGTTTAAACATTGCCTACAAGATCCTGTCAAGCGTACCTATTTTGTGAACGCCTGAAACTATTTAATGACGAAATCATTGACTCAGTGTGTTTCAGACTTGAAAAGCCTAACATTAAACAAATCTTCACATTGCGCCAAATCTTCGGGTAGATCCAAGAGTTTAATATCGATACAAACCACTTTTTATCGAACAGGGATGAGCTATGTATGTCAAGTTTTAGTATTTCTGTCAAACTAATAAGCTTTATCAGGATGACATTGAAATGATCGCTGCTCCGTCAAAATGGAAGAGATTCTTCCGAAACCTTCGGAACCACCACAGCACAAAGCTGCTTCAATATTCTTCTTGAGAGAGTGGTGCGCCACACCCGGGCCACCGCAACTGGCTCTATCTTTCAAATACATATCTTGGATATGACTTTTATGACTTCCACATAAAGGGTAGAAACAAACGAGCAGTTATGGGTGCCTTTTCTAGCAATGAATCAGAAGCGAGCAAAATGGGTCTTGTCATCAAATGGAGTCGATTCCCATCGCAGACTTCGTGAGAACGTGACTATTGAAAGATATATCTTCGAAGGGGGGGTCCCTGTGAATTTATGTATCTGAGCACTGGTGTGAACTCTGCAATCTAGCGTAGAATAGATCGCCTTTTTCTTTGGGCTCAGTAAGCAATTGATGAATAAAGCCCTATTGAGAATTACCAAGAAGAAGCTGTATACATTTATCTTCATTATCATGCCAGTCTTGAAGAAGCATGGTCGCTCTTCCAGGCGAATAAAAGCGTCCTTAGTGTTTTCGAGATAATGGTACTACGCACGATGTATGGCCCAGTTTGTGTGGATAGGCAAAATAACATTTTGCAAAGTCTATAAGAGGGAACGAGAAACAGAGGCAGAACTCATCTCCGGTGGCATGACCAAATTGAAGAAGACACGCGACAGAACTACAAATAGCTAGAAAATAATATCATTGCTAGAAAGGTAGACCAATAGGTTTGTCGAAATACGATGTGAGAACAGGACCTATGTTTAGTTTAAAGTGAGCACCGGCTTATTATGGCTTCATCCCATGGAGAGCCTACACTCATAGGAGTCAGATTGAGTCCAGACCATTAACCCCGAACCAGCCGAAGCCGATTCAGTAGCAAAGTTGTGACATGTTGCATCATGTGCACACCTCTTGCTTTAAGGCGAGGTCTATCTAACACCTCTTGAATTCAAGCACGCTCGAAAACCATATGTTTCCGCATTTGGAGTAAACCACGCCACCACGATACTCGAACAAGGGGGCCTACCTCTTAGATAGTCTGAGAAAGAGAGGTTACACTACACAACCCATCTCTAACTCCTGGGCACTAACTCCTGTGGTGCCAGAATATAGACTACGGTCGAGCTTCGCAACCTTGAGGTCACTTACATATGAGTTCCTGCAAAACTGAGGGCCTGTCAACCCCAGATACACACAACCAGCTATTAGTCGAGGTAGAAACCATCAACCAAGAATGTGCACCCCTCTGGTGAGTTGTTACACACTCCTTAGCGGATTCCTACTTTAAGGACACCGTCCACTATGTGAAGAACAGTAAAAAATCAATTCCTTAATGAAAAAAGCGAAATTAAAGAAATAAGCTGCGATAAAAATATGTCTGATATAGCCAATAAGCTGAATTCATTTTTTGTTAAGAGTCTTCCCAACCCAACCCTCCAAGAAAAAATTCTAGATGCGCCTCTGCCTCCGATAGGGTTGCTTACCTTATTCACACAAATGTTAATATCACAGAGTGGGTGGGAAAAAAATAAAAACCACCTATCAAACGAACTGGGAAACAAAAATTTAAAGTTAACATTCTGACTGACACACACAGACATCGACGATGTCAATTTAGAGTTAAATGCAAATGTTTTCAAAATATGACTTTCGGTTGCCGTTTAGTTTGGTTAACCTTACGTGTAAAAGATGCCTTCTTTATGCCTTTACATTTAGGGACTGGGACTTGTGCGGTTGACAGCCTAAATAAAATTTGTCGGTTTACTGAGTTTGTGATGTAGTTACTGCTGCAGCTGACATACTGGGATCAAATAATACCACCTACCCTTAACCGATTCTACACAAATTGGGAGTCTTGTTGGAGAAATTAATTATAATACCGGTTATGTTTAGGTTGATGAAATGTTTCTGGTCATGCTGCGTCTATAATTTAAGACCACTTAACATTTATTGGGTTTTATTTCCATGCTAGATTTTGGGCGAATTAAAGGCTGCTTTCCTTTTTATTTTATATTTTAAGCTGAATTCATTTTTTGATTGTTGAAAAGAGTTTTCGTTTGAGAACCTGTCAATAGATTAGTACGGAGCATTTTCGTAAATGAAAATTTTGAACGTTTGTCTTCATCTAGATTAGGTAATTCCCAAAATGTTAAAATTTTCTCCGTGTTTGATTTAAATGATTTTCAGGACCGGGGCATTCGTGTTCCACATTAACCTTTTATCATCAAACCATCTCAGTCCCTAGGGCCTTACTCTTTTGACAAGGTCGATGTTGCTACACTTAATCGCGCCACCCAAGGAACTGTTGTCCAAGAAAACGGATGACTTAAGAGCATAGTTGGTAAGGTATAGTTTGCTTTATAATACTGTTCATATCGGTGAGCAGTATATGTACAAAATTTCCGTCTCAAAGGAAGTTTTCATGTCGTCAAGAAGTTTTGTTCCCATTCCGAGAATATCGATGGAATCAAGAACTGCCATAAAGAAATTTAAAAATATTTATAAATATAGCGGTGGTTTAGTGTAACAAGTGATAGAATGTAAAGTGTGCTCATATCAAATATATTTTTAATTACAAATCTTTAGATAATGACAAATTAAAAAGCTTACTTTCCATACGTTCTTTTAAAAATTCTTTAAACGAATGCAAAACGTGCCCAGTTTTAAAGAGAGTTGCAATCATCCATGCAAATTTGTTTTTAAAAGAACTTTGCGTTGGTGATTTTCCAACGATTAGACATTTTATTTTCCTTAAGTCCTTAGCATGCAAGACGAGGGAGGGATACTTTAGGAATTGTTCTGCCAGGAGCAATCGATTTGCTGGAATGAAAATAAATAGTGTCCTTTGCAATACAACCTAGTTACATCCGCTTTGAAAATCGCAGTATAACTGAGTTTATTTTTTCACCAAAGTTTTTCTCAGGCGAACCTGTAATTCTCTTAGGCTAGCCGCGCATTAGCAATTTTTAGTTGCGAAACTGTTTGGTTACTTATAGAAAACAGATGAACTGTTTGGTTGAATGTCGGTGAATTTGCAGATAATTATATGTTCAATAAAATGGCGAACTTATTTTAGGCAATCGTTTAGTTTGTGTCAAAACACAAACTTTTTAGTTGCTCGAACCAAGCAGTTTCGCAACTAAAAATTGCTAGTGCGCGGCTAGCCTTAAGGAATTCGAATTTCAATTTTTTTTTAATTTCCGACTTTTTTGAAATTTGATATTTGTTCGTTGCTTACGACAAAATAACTAATGCACTTGAAAAATTGTTCATAATATTGATTATTCTTTTTTTGTCCTTCTTCCAGGCTCCAGTATAATACATACAGGATCCTTTTATGTTCTACGTAGTAGGAAACAACCCTACAACTTACTTTAGGAAATATCTCTACAAAAACAAAATATATCCAAGAGAACATTCCTAGACCTAACTTAAACAAGAACAAAAAATATGGTATTCCAATGACGAAATAAAACTCAAAGATTTTCTTAAAATTTTCTTTCGAAATGTTAAATACTTTATTCTCTTAAAATTATATTTAACAGTTCACCCGAACACTAAAAGTAGTCTGACATAAACGAATTAACCTTTCAAACAAAAGAAACAAACCAACTTGCATTAATTGCACGTCTAAACCAGTCGCACTTAATTGCATATTTAGCTTTAAGCATTGTGTGCAAGGGTAAAAGTTAAATTTAGGTGGTGCGTTCAGAAAATGCAAGAATAATTGTGTTTCGAGCCGTCCCGTACCAAATATTTAACATCCGCTTCATCACATTTTCATCATGTTCCGCATTGGTAAAAGAAAACTGATCACGCCATCAGGCGTCCTCGTGGTTTTATTCGTCTACCAAATTTCTTTTCAACCCTATAGTCGTCGCGAGAAGTAGTTCCGTCTTCTAAACGCCGCGTGAGTTTCGATTATAATAACGGGTGATTTTTTAAGAGCTTGAGAACTTTTTTAAAAAAAAACGCATAAAATTTGCAAAATCTCATCGATTCTTTATTTAAAACGTTAGATTGGTCCATGACATTTACTTTTTGAAGATAATTTCATTTAAATGTTGACCGCGGCTGCGTCTTAGGTGGTCCATTCGGAAAGTCCAATTTTGGGTAACTTTTTCGAGCATTTCGGCCGGAATAGCCCGAATTTCTTCGGAAATGTTGTCTTCCAAAGCTGGAATAGTTGCTGGCTTATTTGTGTAGACTTTAGACTTGACGTAGCCCCACAAAAAATAGTCTAAAGGCGTCAAATCGCATGATCTTGGTGGCCAACTTACCGGTCCATTCCTTGAGATGAATTGTTCTCCGAAGTTTTCCCTCAAAATGGCCATAGAATCGCGAGCTGTGTGGCATGTACCGCCATCTTGTTGAAACCACATGTCAACCAAGTTCAGTTCTTCCATTTTTGGCAACAAAAAGTTTGTTAGCATTGAACGATAGCGATCGCCATTCACCGTAACGTTGCGTCCAACAGCATCTTTGAAAGAATACGGTCCAATGATTCTACCAGCGTACAAACCACACCAAACAGTGCATTTTTCGGGATGCATGGGCAGTTCTTGAACGGCTTCTGGTTGCTCTTCACTCCAAATGCGGCAATTTTGCTTATTTACGTAGCCATTCAACCAGAAATGAGCCTCATCGCTGAACAAAATTTGTCGATAAAAAAGCGGATTTTCTGCCAACTTTTCTAGGGCCCATTCACTGAAAATTCGACGTTGTGGCAGATCGTTCGGCTTCAGTTCTTGCACGAGCTGTATTTTATACGGTTTTACACCAAGATCTTTGCGTAAAATCTTCCATGTGGTCGAATAACACAAACCCAATTGCTGCGAACGGCGACGAATCGACATTTCACGGTCTTCAGCAACACTCTCAGAAACAGATGCAATATTCTCTTCTGTACGCACTGTACGCATTCGTGTGGTTGGTTTAATGTCCAATAAAGTAAACTGAGTGCGAAACTTGGTCACAATCGCATTAATTGTTTGCTCACTTGGTCGATTATGTAGACCATAAATCGGACGTAAAGCGCGAAACACATTTCGAACCGAACACTGATTTTGGTAATAAAATTCAATGATTTGCAAGCGTTGCTCGTTAGTAAGTCTATTCATGATGAAATGTCAAAGCATACTGAGCATCTTTCTCTTTGACACCATGTCTGAAATCCCGCGTGATTTGCAAATACTAATGCATGAAAATCCTAACCTCAAAAAAATCACCCGTTATATAATAACCCTTTATTATAATCAAAGTTATAATATCAAAACCACGGTAGACGAAAATTTCGCGGCCCTGCAACAAGTTAATTCTCGTCCCGGAGAAGGGTTGTCAACGAAGGACACCAAATTCACTCACCAATAGGTAATTTTATCGTAAAATACAATTGAACAATTGCATTATTAAAAAGCCATCATCGATTTCATTAGAAACGGATTCCCTCCTGTGGTGTTGGTCTACGGGTTTCTTGACTTCCCTTTTGGTCAAAACTACAGACAAAAAGAATCTTGTAGTCAGGACTTCAAGGAAATAACTTGCTTCCTCAGTCGAAATAGTTTCTAGTAATATAACTAGTAATAGTAGTATAGAAAACCTTGTTACTGAATCTATACATGCACTTAATAGAAGTAACATTAATATGACGGATGACATAGTATCTATTCAAGATTTAGCTGTTATCTTAAGAGGCCTTAAAAATGGTAAGTCTCCTGGATTTGATGGGATCAAAAATATATTCTTAAAAAATCTTCCGAAAATAGGTATATTATTTTTAAAAACGCTTTTCAATGGATGTTTCAAAGTGGGTTATTTCATAAGTGCGTGGCAAATGGCTAAAATAATTCTCATCGCAAAACCGGGCAAAAATGGTAACTTGCCATCCAGTTATAGGCCAATAAGTTTATTAAGCTCGTTAAGTAAGTGCTTAGAAAAAATAATTAAAAATAAATTATTGCAGCATGTTATTCAATTTGACATCTTGCCACAAGAGCAGTTTGGTTTCAGGAGTAATCACAGCACAGTTTACCTAGTGGATAGGATAACCAAAGACATTAAGAGTAATTTTATTGCAGATAGAAGTACGGGGATGGTGTGTCTTAATGTTGAAAAAGCATTCGACTCTGTTTGGCACGAAGGGCTGATTCACAACCCGGGTAGAAAATTATCTAGGAAACACTATCGAATAGCGTGGCCCTAGCTAGATTGGCCTTTATATAGTAAATCCTATGCTGGGCCTAGACAGATGCAAGCCTGGCGGATCTTGACTAATTTATGCTTATCCTGGCTTTATATTGAACCTGGCTAGAACTGCCTATTTATTGGCTTTTCCAGGAGTATCTTAGACTGGGCCAAGATATTTTTAACTTGATGTAGCCTAGATATGAAACTTTTTCTTGGCGATATCTTGGCTATAGATAGTATCGCCTCTTTATTGGCATTGTAACAAATAACTACAAGGGACCTGGATAGTTTTTACTTGGTGTAGCCTGGATAAGGAATTGTATCTGGGCGTTATATTGGCCTTAGCTAGTGTCGCCTCTTTATAGGCGTTCTCAGATTTTACTTATACTGGGGGTAGATAGTTTTTACTTGATGTATCCTAGATATGAAACTTTTCCTTGGCGATATATTGGCCGTAGATAGTATCGCCTCTTTATTGGCATTGTAACATATAAACTGCAAGGGACCTGGATAGTTTTTAATTGATATAGCCTGGATAAGGAATTGTATCTGGGCGTTATATTGGCCTTAGCTAGTCTCGCCTCTTTATAGGCATTCTCAGATGTTACTTATACTGGGGCTATATAGTTTTTACTTGATGTATCCTTGATGTGCCTATACATATGTCTCTATAAAAGGCTATCCATTATCCTTCTAAAAACATAACTTTTTTGTTTTGGTCCTAAATCGGTATTTTTCAGATTCTTTAATACGTATTTAAGTCTTTTAAACAGTATAATTAAAAGAGAGTTATTTGAGTAGCACTTTGAGACACTATATTTTATATATCGCAGTGGCGCAATAGGTAGCGCACAAGCACGGCAAGCGAGAGTCTCGGGTTCGAATCTCAGTGGAGGTAAATTAAAAAAAAAAAAAAAAAATTCTTTCATTCCAGCAAAAAATCACTTAAAGAGTCGAATATAGGGGAGGCAAAGAAAAAATGAAAATAATCAACAATAATAAAAAAAAAAAATTTTTTTAAGAATTGCCGTAGCTCTTGTGCTACTTGTGAAGACCCATCTAGGGCCCATATAGGAACATCTAGCAAGGCCCATTATATACAGAGCATTAACAAATTAGCGAGGGACAAGCTAGATACTGCTCGGTAGGGCCATGATTGAAACTAAGAAAAACTAGCTGGGGCCTTGGCATTATCGAGTCGAAAATTCTACCCGGGAAACTCCTTGTTTTGAATGTTCCACTATACCTATTTAAAATAATTTCATCCTTCCTTACAAAGAGTACATTCAAAGTTTCGGTTAATAATTGGTATTCTGATTTAATTGAAATTGTTGCAGGTGTACCCCAAGGATCTGTACTTGGCCCTTTTTTGTATATTATATACACACATAATTTTCCTAAACCTCATAGCTGTAAAACTGCGATTTTCGCGGATGATACGTGTATTTACTCATCAGATTCAAATTGTTTCATCATTGAAACAAATTTGCAATCTGCTCTGAATTTGGTTCAATCGTATTGCGACGACTGGAAAATAAAATTAAACGCTTCTAAGACTCAGGCTCTCTTTTTTAATGGAAAAAGAAAAGCCTGTTTCTTGCTAAGTAATCAGCTTCAGTTGAATGGAGTTCAGGCAGAATGGAAATCAAGTGTCAGGTATCTTGGAGTACACCTGGACAAAACATTGACATTTGGTGTGCATATTCAGGAGACATTAAATAAATTAAATGTGGCGATAAAAATTCTATATCCTTTTATTAATCGTAAATCAAAATTGAGTGATGCAAGCAAATTGACAATATTTAAAACAATATTCCAAAGCATAATGCTATATGGTTCACCTGCCTGGGGATTATGTGCTAAAAGCCATATTCGCAGGTTGCAAATAATGCAAAATAAAATCTTAAAAATGATGCTTAAGCTCCCTTGGCACTATTCTACCGAAGATCTTTACGCAAAAGCGAAAATCGAGAAAGTTTCAACTCGTTTCTCAAAATTATATGAACGTTACATTGTACGAGTACCATGCAGTTGTTCCGATAACAACTTAATATTAAACTTAACAAGTTAAGCTGTTGAAAATTTGTTTATTTATTTAACTTTGTATTTATGCTATATTGTTTTGTATAATATACTGAATTACTTGTTTTTATTTATTTATTTGTTTTGTAATTATTTGTATGCTCATTTATTTATGTATTTATTTTATTGTTATTTATCTATTATTTATTTATTTGTTTATTTATTAATATTTATTTATTAATTTAGTTATTAATTATTTGTTTATTTATTTATTTACTTATTTATTTATTTATTTATTTATTTCATTATTTTTGATTATATGTTATATTTTGTATTCTTATTCTATTATTTATTTAGTAATTACAATTATTGTAATTATTATTTGTTTGTTTATTTATTTAGTTAATTTATTAATATTTATATACATTCTGTGATAGGACAAATTATACTTATTTATTTATTTATTTATTTTTATTATGTATTAAAATAAAAATGTAATCACCATCTTAAGTTGTCGACCAATCGCCTCCACTTCTTTCTTTCTACATTAAAAATGTATTTTTTTTTCACAATTAAATGAAGGTTTTATAGTAGCTTTTCCTTCAAAAATAGTCAAATCTGTGATAATATATTGAATAAATGTTATATAAGTTTTCAGTATTAAGGTAGAAAACTACCGTTTCTCTGTAAATTGTGCAATCTAGTTTTTAAGAAAAGAAAAATGAATACAGCTACAATAAAGATTCTTACAAAAAAAAAATAAGTTGTGGCAGCTTAGGTTTAGTCCCAGAAATAGAAAAAGATGATTTTTTTTAAGTAAAGGATAGCTGAAAAGGAAAAAGAAAAGTTAATGAAAAGAAAAAAATTAGTACTAAAAAAAAAACAAAAAAAGGAGAAGAAGAAAATTCGGAAATGATAAAAATTTAAGAGCTGAAAGGAAAAATAAATTAGATACGTAAAGAACATTCTAACAAATAAAAGAAAAGTGCTAAAATGAAAACTTAAGCCCCTTTTAGACGATCAGTTGTTTCTTCAGTTATCAGTTCAGTTGTCCAGTTAAAAACGGCAGTGTATTTAGACGGCAGTCCGGTGTGCAGTTGAGCTTTCATTTTACTTGTGAGCAGTCGAAAATCAGAGGCAATACATTGCGTAATGGACGATGAAAGCCTTATTGCAATAGCTATAGTTTTGTTACTTAATTAATCACCGCAAACTAAAATTGAAATGACGACTGAACTGACAACTGAACTGAAAAGTATTTACACATCAGTTTAACTGATAACTGAACTGAAAACTTATGGGAATTTCATCAGTTTCAGTCTCAGTCTCAGTTAAACGCTTCAGTTTTTGCATTTAGACATCAGTTTAACTGAAAGCTTAACTGATAGCTCAACTGAAACTGAAACTGAAATGATCGTCTAAAGCCCCTTTTAACTGAGACTGAAACTGATGAAATTCCCATAAGTTTTCAGTTCAGTTATCAGTTAAACTGATGTGTAAATACTTTTCAGTTCAGTTGTCAGTTCAGTCGTCATTTCGAGTTCCTGTTTTTTTTCAATATGTCGAAACAGATTGATAATTTGTTTGATTTCATTGAAATTTATCGCGCGTGTCCATGTTTGTGGAAGAAAAGAGTGACCCTTTTTTATCACAATTCAGTTAAAAAAGAAGCAGCATACAAGCTCAACTGAACACCGGACTGACGTCTAAATACAATGCTTTTTTTTAACTGAACTGATAACTGATCGTCTAAATACACTGCCTTTTTTAACTGAACTGACAACTGAACTGATAACTGAAGGAACAACTGATCGTCTAAAAGGGGCTTAAAAGGGGCTTTAAGAATTGTGAAGAAAATTCAACAGAAAAAGATACTCGTATGTAACAAAAAAGAAAAGAAAGAGAAAAGTCAAACTGAAAAAGAAATCTAAATTTAATTTATTATATGCACAGGTACATACGTATGTACTTACCCATATGCTTTAAATACCTACATAAGTATAGTTACATGGATACCTACAGCCATATGTATTCAAATCAAAAAGAAAATTAATATTACCTTTTGAGGATAGCAAAATTTGTTTTTGATTGACGTTGAGAAACAAGAATGAAAATGGATTTTGAAAAACTGATATGATAGGTTGGTAAGAGTTACTCGATAAAAACAGAATTTTTAAATGCAAAGTGATTTGATGTTAAGTGAAGTAGTTCATTTTGAGAAAGTTAACATAGGTAGATAGGAAAGAGGTTATTTAAGGTAATTAGAGAAGAGGAAAAAAATATATCTAATTAGTTGTGCTATAAGATATAAGTTAAAAGAATGTGACATCTCATTCATCTCATTCATATGATTGTTAATACTCTTCAGTGATATAAAATTTCTTCAATCAACTTTGATAATCCAACAGGTCACGTCGCAGTCGCAACATAATGCTGTGCACAACATAATGGAGCGCCGGTAAGTGAGTTGTTTGTTGTTATACATTGGTAAATTATTTTCGCTATATAAATTTGAATACAAAATATCTACATTTTTTTTATTATTTAAACAAAGCTCAAGTAAGGAGCTTTATCAAATCTATTCGGTAACAATTTGTGGGAGTAGATATTAAGGATTATGGGATGTAGATTAAAAAAAAATAAGAACCGAATCATTTTCAAATCGTTCTTTTTTTTTTGTAAATTTTTGCGATGAATGGGGATGATAGGAACTTTTAAATGTTATTATTACTAAGAGGTAGAGTAAAGTAATCGGTTAGCTAATTTCGGGTCCTGCTTCTTTTAGGAAGATGGTAAATAACAAATCAACTACGAGCTAAGATTGAGGCCTGTACAAAAAGTAACACCGTTCATTGGCTAGTGACAAGATCCTCCCCCATCGACGAGCTAAGCATGGCATCCAGCAGGCCTTCGGTCACCTAAGCGAATGGACACCCTTCTCGACCCCTGCCTGGACGGGCCTATGGGTCTGTAGACATGGGTCCTAAAGGTGGGGAAAGGTCGTCAAGGGAAATATTTTTTTTGAGGAGAAAGTCTAAGTTTTTTTTTGGTTTTAAAGAATCTTAGATTCAATCATTATTGGAGATCTTTTATGAGTCTTGACTGATTTGGAATTCGATCTTAGCTATTTTGGTTGATTGAGCAATTCGGATCAAAGGCTTTTTCCTCAAACATGTTCACAGGAAGTGGGAGAGGACACGACCAAACATAATAATTGATATTATCGTATTTCCAAATATTTTTTTTTGTCCTTTTCACCGAAAGTCAAATGCAATAGACATACTTTTACATTGCATACAACCAGCAAAAATAATGCACGTTACAAGGTCGATTTTATTTGGTTGCAATTTTTGTGTGCATGACATTTTTCAGTTGACATTTGACAGTCGTAGAGAATGGTCCATAATAATTTAAAATGGAGCATCTAACGCAGGAACAACTTATTGGAATTATCCACACTTGAGTCTTACAGCTCATTATAGAAGAACGCCGGTTTTGTCGAAAAATCGTTATGAGCGACGAGCACATTTCGACTTAGCTGGTTTTGTTAATAAACACAATATTCGCTATTGAGGCACTAAGAACACTCGACCACTACACCCTCGTAGAGTAACTGTATGGTGCGCCATTTGGTCCGGCGCGGCGTGATTGGCTCATATTTCTTGAGGATGCCATAGGTTGAAAACCAACAGACGCCACAGTGCGGTGGTCTAAAACCTGGACAAAAATTTTTTTTTTTTTATAATCTACTCACGCTCAAGGGATTATGATTACCCTTTTAATGTTTCAACACAGCGTGGGCGTGGAAAGATGTGTGGCACGATGTTCTGAGACTGAAGGTGGTTGTCTCAGATTTTTTATCTCCAGGGATGGCGGCTGAACTAAAGCGGAGAATTGCCGTGTCTTATTTCTATGTCCCTTATAATTCGCATTATTTTATTCGTTTTTCATCCTTGTTGGGCAAACTAGTTTAACTCAATCACATGTTGTTAGTGTTATGCCTGAACAACATGTAATGAGTAAACCAGCAACCCATTGATGACAATTTATAGAAGGTTTTAATGGAATTAAAGACGACATAGACGATGGCAGGGATCGAACCTGTGATATTGAGGTTGACAGGCGAGCACACAACCATCGCGCCACGGCCACCCCCAATTTGGGCACATTTTCCACATCGAATAGGTACCCAATGGCTTAAAAGTAATTTGAAGGGATAAATTTTAATTTTTGTTGGTACAGTAAGTGCCCCTGCCGATGAGTCGGGAGAAAAAAAAAATTATTTAAAATCAAAAAAATCACCTACAACATTGTGCTACAACTTTTTTAAAGCTAATATATTATTTTTGGTTTTGTTTTTGATTAAAGTTGTTTCATAAAATATTTAACAAAAGTGATGAGGAGAAGTAATACCAGTCTTCATAAAAATTCTGATGAGACAACTGCAATTGAATCTGTATCGTTTTAGAGAGTGGAATCAGTTGGCCTTCCCTTATCTAATGACCTTTCTCTGCCCTTAACAGAGGCAAACGTTTTCGAAAGGCACAATATATTCGCATCAATTATTGCTAAGACCGATGAAAAGATTTTTGACCAGCACCTACCCGGAGCTTCATCGTCGACCTTAAGGTTATTCTACAGGAACCTTAACCATCAAATTCTAACTGAGGATAGCTATTTCAACGTTAAGTATTCGTCTGAGGCTATAAGTACTATTTTCCAAGCAAGAGTAGACATCCTAAATCTGAATTATATCCCTCATAGAACTGATCTTCGGTAAAATTGTGACTTGTGCAACAGAAGAGAATGTGAAGATATTTACCACTTCATTGGTGTTTGCCCTTTATTGCAAGAAATACGGCGCTTGTATTTTCAAGAAAGTTCTTTTTCACGCAATAGCTTGTACGAAATATTAAACGGTGGTCGTGGTTGGTGTAATTTATACAAATTTTCAAACACGCTTTGAATTAGCGAAAAAGTTGTTGAAATATGTATTCTCTAAATATTTCTTCAAATTATTACTTTGTATGTGGCAAATCATTAGAATCGCAAAAAGTTCAGAATTATCGCTCTACCATTTATTAAATCTTAGCTTAAACCATAAATATTCATAGTATCACTTTTCGTTTTTCTTTTAATTCTTTTTTTTAATATTCTTTTTTTTTAATTTTTATATTTACCTACTCCTGAAATGTCATATCCGGCAGAATGTCATATGCCGTGTCCGTATTCTTAAGTTTAAAATTGTATCAATATAGAATCGAAAAAATAAAGCATTTTATCTATCTACATATCTATCTATCTCTGATTGAATAGTTTTTGAGAAATTAAGTTTTTAAGTTGAAATTTAGAAAAAAAGTTTTAGTGTTTCGTATTTTAATTGATTTTTTTATAAAATTTTTCATTATTAAAGACAATTTTTTTCTCAATATACGTATTCAATGGCCTGATAAATTTTTAGTCAAATGCTAAAAACCTCAATTCAATAAATATCATAGTTTCTAAGAAATGAGAAAATTCTGAAAGACCTAGAAAACCCCTTTTTTCCTTATGAGTGGTTTTACATCCCGACTTAATGCGGGTGTTCAAATTAAATACCGGCAACCCTCTAAATCCATCGATTTGAATAAGTAAAGTTGAACGTATACAAATAAATTTTTGCTTAAAATATTATACATACTTTCATTGACGATATCTATATCAACAAAATCACTTTTAAGATTTAAAAAAAGCACGCAGAAAACATCCCTTTTTTCAATCGCAAACAAACTCGTGATTCAACTAGTTCTAGTTGCAACTTGCAACTGATGGTGTCGCCAACGGGGTGACCAATTTATAGATCACAGGTTTAAGTATGGCAGGGAAAGTTAACAAAATTGGTTTTTGGCCACGTGTCAAGTCAAAATACCGCGCATCTACAGCTCGTCCCACGATGCGAATTTTACGAAAAATTTTTCCCGGCCGAATAATGTCAAAAAGTGGTGATATCGACTGGGCCACACGACCCCCTGATTCGACGCCTCTCGATTTCTTCTTATGGGAGTACTTGAAGGTATATACAGGTGTACTCCATGCTTAAGGACAACGAATTTGTTATGCTTAAAAGAGCTTTCATTTGCGCCGCGGCCGGTGGCACCCACTTGACCGGTGGTATGCAGAAGCCATTTGCTCAGTTTCATGAGACTGAGCTCTGAGAATGAGCTCCAGATAGTGAGACTGAGCTTTTGTAATGAGCCAAAACTCAATTTGGTATGCAAGAGACTTGTCTCATTTTATGTCACAGTCTCAAAAAGAAAACATTCATTTGAAAAATTTCTTCATCAAGTGAAAGTGACGGTAATAGCCCCTTAAAAAAAACTAAGGATACCAATAGCTTTTTTTTTGAACTTTTTCAAGAAAAATATTATGCTCATAACAAAAAGTTAAATTCCGGAAGTAACCAAAAAAGAATAATAATTCTTTATTAGCTTTTAAATCTAAGTGCGCAAAGAATTGGAAACACAATAGACGTGCAGCAAATTGCTAAGAAAATGCCTAATACATATTAAAAACAGATTCAAAGAAAGTGTGGCAAAAAAAAAAAAAAAACAGGTAACAGAATAATGAAACTAAAATCATAGGAAAAAGTACAATGGGATTTGTTTAATAGAGATGGAGGCTCACAAAATCCAAATCCTGTACTTAATAGACTAGTAGGTCAGAAAATATTTTTTTAAGAGCACATTTATTATTACTACATTACAACAATTTGTACACGTACAGTTAGTGTAGCCATTAGTCGAGACGAATCATCTAATTCCGTTGCAAGCGCAGCGTAAATTTTGAATGCTAAAAAAAAGAAAACATGAAAATGTTGAATAAGAAGTTCAATCGAGATAGATGGATGAAACAGATAAACTTTCTCACCCCGATATTTTGCTTAAGCAAAATTTAGTTTTGACATAGAAATTAAAACTCTTGGGAGAAATCACGTTATATTGAAGTTGCTCTTCATAATTTTTTGTTCACTAGGTTTTTTGTGTAAAAAATATATTGAACAAAGTAAACGGTTTTGGTTTAACAAAAGTAGCGCAATTTCTTTTCTCTTTCTCTTACATAAATTGAATCGAATCCTTTTTTTACTTGCGATATAGGTACTATAGGGCAAGTTCTGCATTTGGAAAAAAAATCGAACTCGAGATTTTGATCAAAGTTGACATTACGATGATAGCGAAGACGAAAAAAGTGGGTCCGACAATTCCGTCTGTCTGTCTGTATGTCTGTATGTCTGTATGTCTGTATGTCTGTACCTCGAACTACAGCCTAAACTACCGGAGGTATTTTCTTCCAACTCGGTAGTTAAGAGTCTTCGGTGATTCCCTAGAGGAAAAATTGAAATTTTTTTTTTAGCTCCAAAACTAAGGGTACCCCCCATACACCCGTAATGCAAATCTTATTTATCTCGAAAACGGCTGTAACGATTTTGATAAAAAAAATTAAGTGTGATATTATGGACATGGACTATATTTTGGTGAAAAAAAAATTTGGGGGGAAATTTTATTAGGGGTACCATTCATAGAACGGTTTTTTTGATTTTCGAATTTCTCACCAACGGCTCCAACGATTTTAACCAAAATTTTTATGCAGGAGCTGCTTTGCATTTGAAAAATTACAAACTAAAAATTTTTTCGAAAAAATAGTTTTTGGATTCTTAAAAAAATAATACATTTTTTTTTTTTTGAAAATTCAATATCTTGAAAACCGATCCACGATTAAATTTTTAAATTACGTTTTAAAATGTATTTTATTAAATACTAACAATTTGCATATCAATTTTTTTTATAAAAATTTTAAGGAAAATTTAGTACACAAAAAACATGTTTCAATGTGTCTGTATGTCTGTACCTCGAACTACAGCCTAAACCACTGGGCCTATTTCTTTCAATCTCGGTAGTTAAGACTCTTCGGTGATTCCCTAGAGGAGAAATTGAAATTTTTTTTTTAGCTCCAAAACTAAGGGTACCCCCCATACACACGTAATGCAAAATCTTATTTATCTCGAAAAAGGCTCTAACGATTTTGATAAAAAAAATTAGTTGTGATATTATGGACATGGACTACATTTTGGTCAACAAAAATTTTGGGGCAAAATTTTATTAGGGGTACCTGCCATAGACCCGTTTTTTTGATTTTCGACTTTCTCATTAACAGCTCTAAGGATTTTAACCCAAAATTTTAAGCAGGACTCCCCTTAAGGTTAAAATAATATTGTATATAAAAATATTCTAAAAAATATTTATTGGGTTTTAAAAAAAAAATTTAAATTCAAAACCTATGAACGATTATTTTTTGAAATTATTTCCTAAAATCAATATTATTAAATACTTAAAATTCGCATCCCATTTTTTTCTTGAAAAATTTTAGAGAAATTTCTTATATAAAAAATGTATTTAATAATAAAATAATTTTTTAAAGGTTTATTTGCATAAATTCATACTTTTCCGGAAACCAGACGGCAATTTTATGCATTTGAACATTATTATCTCATTAAATCCATGTTTTATATTTATAAAATGTGTCTTAAATTCCAAAGTACTTTTACATAAGAGCAAGTTCGTGCGATCCAGTCGTGCATTTTATTTATTTACTATTTTGTCTGCGACTTTTACAATTACTCTTGATGCTGAAATCTTCGACAAATCCACTTTGAAAACCAATATCTACGAAGCGTAAGAAAACCATCATTTAATTACTTTCGACTTTCCCGAATTTCCTTATTATTTGTAGAAAAATTATTTTTTAAGGCTTCAACATGGGATGGGGTAAGCCTGTACGGAGTTTTATAGTTCCTTGTTGGTTTAAAGGGATTAATTTCCAGGCTCAACATTTTAGTAGCTTTATCTCATAAGAATGAGATAGATCTCTTAAATCAGATCGATCTCTTTTTTGACAGTTTTGTCACAGAATTATTCTGCATACGAAAGCTAGCAATTGCTCAAAAAAGTGAGATTTGAGACTGAGATAAAGCTTTCTGCATACCACCCAATGTTAAGGACCATAATCAGTCAAATACATATAAATTATAAATTGTATTTCATTTAATGGAATTAAAAAAACAACATCGACATAAGCCGCACCCTGTCCCTACTTCTTGAGTGAAAAGCTTCTTGAGATTTATTACCCATTCACGAATTCACAGTTCAAAATATTTGAATACAACCATGAGCTAAATAATTATTTGCTCTTTCAACTAAAACGTGTTTTTCTACTGTTAAATTCAATTGCATGCAAAATAACTGAATTTAAATAAGCTTCAGCAAAAAAAATACAACAGCAAAAACTTCATTATTGTTCCTGTATTGTTTGTATATCTTAATTGGACCGCAATTAAAATGCCATAAGCCAAAAGCTTGGTATGGTAAACGCTTAATGGCTTCGGATGCATTCTAGCCCCCAAAAATAATGCGATTTACATAATTGCTAATGACGTTTCGATAAGATAGGAATGTTTGCTGTGCTTTTTAGGGCGATTAAACTAACTTAATATTTTTGTAAGCTCGTTTACGATAAAAAGTGGGCATACAATTGGTTTTATTCGTGAAAATGATGAGTGAAAAATGATTTGAATAGTTCATCTTGCGGTTATTTTTAATTACATTAGTGCAGGATTCTGGTTGATAAAGCAGCGAAAAAATATAATAAGAAACTTGCCTGTACTATACAAAAGGTGTGCTGGGCACAACTTTTCATACACTTTTAATCCTTAGTCACGGCTCAAAATTCTCAACTTGCAGATCTTCTTTACGAATATAAAATGCAGATAACTCCTAAGCCTTTAAACCTAAGATTAAATAAATACAAGTTCCTTGAATGTAAGATACATATTTCTTTTCCTCCTTACCCTGGCAAAAAAAAAGAAAAATTCTTTGATATGTACGAGATAGCTTTGAAAACCATCTCACTTGCATTTGAATTAAGTTGTGAATTATACCTATGAGTAGATCTTTAAATAAATGCATCTTTCTTCTTTATATCTTTTAACTACGTACTTTCATTAAGAATGAGGGAGAAGCAAAGGCACATAAAAGGGTAAATTAAAGGGAAAAAGGGATTTGGCTTTATAGGAAGCTATTCAGGTTTCAGGACTAATTTAGCAAAATATATGGAGCAAACAAATTACCAGATGTACGGAGAATAAATAACCTTTAAGTCCAGTAAAATATTATTTAATAGCTTTGTTTAAGGTTAAATGTGAAATAGCCTCATTTAGAAGATTTTTAATTTTTTTTTTGTGATTATTTATAAGATCTTTTGTGAAAAGGATAATTTAAAATGAGACTGGGTTGATTAATTAAGCTGTCAGCTGTGTGAGACCTGTTACAATCTTAAAACGAGTTGTTTTAATTAAAAATATTAACTAATAAAAAATCCAAATAAATATAAATATTTGCGAAGAGTTCCAGATAAAAAAAAAAAATCATACTCGTAGGTAGCGTTGCCAGACGTCCCGGTTTATCCAAGACGTCCCGGATTTCAGACATAAATTCATCTGTCCCGCCGAGGCAGCTTTTTTCCCGGGTTTGGACTCAACTCAAAAAACTTATGCCTAATGAACCTAAATATCTTTCATTGATAAGGAACAATCGCTGCATTGTGATTTAACCTTCAGAAATTGTTTCCAAATTTCAATCAAACAAACCTAACCTAACGAAGAATGTATCTTTGCAATGTTATATCTGACATTAAAATTGACAAAAGAAAAATATTTCACGAAAAAGTCATTTAATTAGTAATTAATAAAAGAATTTATTTATCTTCAAACACATTATAATTTTTTATTTTGTCCCGGGCAATATGTTGAAATCAGTGGCGGCTGTACCTTAAGTGCGCTCGTGCGCTGAACCACCAATTCAAAAGATTTAAAAATTACAAAATATTACTGCATCTTTATTTTTAGATTCCCATATTAATATTTTTTTTTAAACATACAAGAACACAAACAAGTAAAATTTCCAATTATGACGAAACAATGTAAGCGCTTTGCTTTACTATTAAACTTTCCCTGCAAGTAAAAATTCTCGTGCGCTTCGGCGAGCGCACGAGGACTGCTAATATAACTTGTATGAGTTACAAGCAAGTATCCCTGACGCGTGAGACAAAAGATATTTCATTGAAATGTATCGAGAAATTAGCATGCTCTCGTGCAGCGCACGAGAACCGAAGATTAACTAGAGCCGATGTTTGACTAGAATGCGCTGCGCCTGCGAATATGTAATGTTGTTTCGCTCTGTCCGTGACTGGTTAAATAGTGTAAGTTTGTAGGAGTTAGGTTAGTAATGGTTTTTTATTTTGGTTTTGGTTCGATTATGTACTGTGTACAGTGTGTGGTGTGGGATAAAATGAACAGTGATTAGGTATATTAAAGACAGTAATAAATCTTTTTAAAATAAAGTTACCTGAATCCACGATTTGACGCATTTAAGTGAAAAAATAAAAAACATGATTCCTTGCTAAATGTAATAAGTGTGTCAGTTTTATACATGGTTGAAATTCTTCGAGCAATTATACAAAATAATAAAAAATCGACATATACATGTAAATTGTTGTTTTTTTGCGATTTCTAATCTTAATACCTACTTAGTGAGCAAGTAAAGTGCACCACCTGTTCAACAACCCACCAGCCGCCACTGGTTGAAATCCCGGGATTTTTCATGTTTTTTTAACCATTTTTCCCGCCCGAGTCGAAAGAAAAATCGGGCAACCCTATTCGTAGGGGATTAAGGGCATTGCTGTAGGAATTCGTAGAACACTAAGAACGTCACAGCTCCACTGGCTTGTAAGCACTTGGTTTCATGAAACGATTACGATGGCCCAAGAAACTCTCCAACTATGTCTCCAAATATCCGACACTGTCTTTATTCACCGGCTCTTTTCTGGTTCGGTTGACCACACTGCCGATGGTTGTTTAGTATTTAGATGAGGTAGATCAGCGAATCCAAGGTAGACCGAAGAAAGCTAAGAAACTGGGTTTTTGGTTGAACAGTTCAGAGCTCCAATTGATTCTCCAATTTTATTTTATTTAATAATCTTCCAATATTATGGCTTAAATTTACATTATATTTCATAAACTACTAACGGAAGAGTCCTCAGCCCTTGTCGAAACTAAGGCACAAAATACTGGTGGGATAGAGTCCCCGGCCTTATTCAGAATAGAGATGAAGGTACAAATACGACGGTTGGTGCTATCTACCTTTGTGTTTACTTGATTGGTACACTTCCAGAAAAAGACATTCTTTTCGATTGACGGTGTTCTGCACCAGCTTCTTTAACGAATTTAGAAGGTATTTGTCGAGCGGTATTATCTTTGCTTTTCTGTAAAGATCCTCGTTCCTGTAATGTTTTGCTCGCTGCCGGTCGAAGTTGAGTCCGGTGCAGATTCTTATCATCTTCCTCGCTAAGATTTGGAGTTCTTTCATCACTGTCTTTGAGACACCAGGCTGGGAAACAAAAGCTGATAACTGGCCTCAGGAGTTGTTTGTAAATGAATACCTTCGTCTGTTGGTTAAGTCCTGATCTTCTCCTCATAGCCGGTGGAATTCCCAGTTTGCTTTTCTGAGTATACTTCTTGAGTGCGAGTTGAACCTTAGCAACTCGTTGAAGTTTATACCCAAGTACTTGACGTTCTTTTTGGCTGCAATGTTGGATCCATCTGGAATCTTCAGAGCTAAGTTTCTGCAGGTGATTGATTTTTATGGCCCATTTTTTGTAAAAATCGAACAGTCTGTTGATATGAGCCTCTACTTTCCGGACAGCGACTAGTGACATTGAGGTTGCATATGTAAGTGAGTCATCAGCATACAGCAGGTTTTCACAAACGGTTGGGATGGGTTGGTCTCATGTCATCAGACTTAAGAGGAAAGGGTCAAGTTTTGAACCTTGTGCGACTCCAGCTTTGACGTTCTTCATAGCTGATGAACAGTTTCCTAAATGTACAAAGAAGTTCCTGGAGGAAAAAAAAGAAACAAATATTTTTATTAGTAAAGGGAGTAGATGTAGCAGATGTAGTTTGTGTAAAGAGCGTCTAAGCAGAAGCTAGCAAATGATTTTTTGACATCCAGAAAGCATCCGATGGTTACACGATGACTGTTGAGGGTTATGGTGGTGTCATGCTGGAACTTCAGTAGAGGGTGTAGAGTAGAGTGCTTCTCCATTAAGCGAAACTGCATGTCAGGTATTAAGTTGATCTCTCTGAAAAACTTCTTAAGTTTCCTTAGTATCAGCTCTTCCAAAATCTTGCTTAGGCTGCATAGGAGTGATATTGGATTATGGTTAAAGATCATGTTCCTGACACCTTTCTTCGGGATCGCCACGATCTTTGCAGGTTTCCGTTTTATGGGGAAGTAGCTGTTGTTGACGCAGTTGCTCAAGATGAAAGTTAAAAGCATCAGTCTTGTCTCTGGCATTATGTTAATAATAAAGTTGGATATTCCATCTGATCCGGTTGATTTTTTAGGCCTCTAGCTACTGATTATTTCAGCTATTTGTTCTGGGGTGCTCAGGTTTGAACTGCCAACTGGGTCACTCGCTGGATTGGAATCCTTCACTTCATCAAGGAAGACTGGATCAGCAGATGGGTTAGTGATGAAATTTCCTTCAAAACATTCGGCTAAAAATGCAAATTATCAGCAAAATGACACCAAATCATATACACGGAAACAAATAAGTGTGAACTAAGAACTGTAAACAAAATTCGTCCAATGAAATTTGTCTTTTTGAACACAAGCCCCAATGTTTACACAAACTCCAATGTTTCGTCATTGCTTAAATTTGAATAACGGTTGATAAATGGATGAAGAACTTCGATTGATATTCCAATTTTTAACGATTTCTTTAAAGGATAATCCAAAAGTTAGAAACTAATACTGCTTATGTACAGATAAGACACAAGCTCATCATTTTGTGTGAATAAAACAGCCCGAGTTTGTAAAGCATTTATATCAATTTTGCAATGATTCCAATATATTTGAGGTACATTCAATGCAGAATGCAAGTTGATTTAACTTAAGGAACCAACTAAATCTTGAATGAGTCTGAATGCAAGTTTTCTCCGCAAAATGTCTTTCATCACAGTTTGCTAAGAAAGGAAAGTCATTATACAATAAAGAAGTAAAACATGACCCTTGAGGAACACCATTATAAGTTCCATAAAACCAGTCAACTCTAAATTTCCTATTCAACAAAAAAGAATTGAACAGTAATAAGATTTAAAACTAACGTACACAATTTGTTTCTTAAAAATGTTTTAAAAATAAAACAAAAGTTTAAAAAAAAAAACTACTCCAAAGATTTTACAATTTCTCTTCATGGCAGCCAAAATTCAACCAAACTAACAAATGAGTTGCTTAGGCCAATTCAAAGATTGAATTCCATGCTTCGGCAGTTCTTGTTCAGCGACATAGTTTAAAAAGTTTAGAACTTTGGTTTTCAATGTGATTAAATGTTGGCGAATATTAAGAATCCTGTGGCGAATCAAACATCTTACAGTGCTGGGTTAATAACATTACTTAATATCACCAAGAAAAAAAGCGGTGATAAAATGCAACCCCGACGAACTCAACTTTGGACTCGGAAAAGCTTCCGACAGCTTTCCATTATGTAGGGCATGTTGTATTGCACATTTGGTCATAACAGTCATGACTATCTCAGGAATACCTCTCGAGAGTGTTCTCGAAGTAGTTCGACTGGTGATCTGATAAGTGGAACAGATCTTTATGTTGTTTTGGAGAAACTAAGATTATTGTGCTTTATTTTTCTAAAGCATTTGATAGAGTTTTAAACCAGGCTCTCTTATCGAAAATGCGTGTGTTTGGTTTCAATGAAAGCCTTATTCCTTGGATTAGAAATAACCTCCTGGATAAGTCAATACATGTTGTACTGCACGGTTTCAAATCCGATCTTCAGAAAATAAATGCAGGTGTTCCTCAGCGCGTTCTGCCACCGACTCTCTTCTTTCTTCCTTTTTGAAAACGATCTCTTGTCTAAAACTTCTAATCCACTTCATTGTTTATCGACGTTTCTACCCTCAAATTTTCGTACCCGTTCTCAAATTCAAATCCATCTACTTTGGAAGTGGAACTGGAACGGTATCGAATGTTAAGCTCATTAAAGTCGTTGAAGTTGAATGTTTGGAAACTAAATGCTGTTTTTTTCGTTGAAGCAAAATGTACCCCTTATTCCATTGTCCTTCAATGGCACTTGCATTTAAGAAACCAAAAAGCTCTCAGTGCTCGGTATGTGTATCAACGATGATCTTCATTAGACGATTAGTTCACCCAAGATTTTAATTTTTGACATAACGTCAAATACAGAGATTCGGTTTTTTAACCGAACGAATTATGAAAGAAAAATTATTAAGTCACCTTAGAAAGTTATTGCAATCCCGATCATAATTCAACAGAGAAGAACATGTGTCCATCTATATACTACCACGCGTAAATCAAGTTCAGATGTTGCTTAATAACAGATTAACCTTAATTCCCTAAAGCTTTCACTTAAAATTCCGACACCAAACAAAGAAAACTCAACTATCGTGTGGGAATAGTTTGACCCACTTTACATTTAAGGGTTCTAACCTTCATACTTTATCGCCCTACTAAATAACTTAAGCATAATATAATAATCTTTATTCTCTTATACCCAAAAAGGACTAACCATACAAAAACCCCAATCAAGGTTATAAAATTACATGTTTCCGCTAAATGTTTAACTTCTTCAATATACTATTAGAAGAGCATACACAACGATAGTCCCTGAAAAAGTGCTCCTTTCTCGATAACCACAACCACAGCGCAGATGAATAACAAGGATCCTGTCTCCTCTTCCATGCACAAGCAGATTATCAGCATGTGCTCAGCACCCACATCGCCTTGTAGAATCTCGTCATTCGTTCCACCTCGTCCAACTTAAACCCAAAACTCTATCCTCTTAACCAAGGACGAAATTTGTTAAATTTTCCGTGAATTGCTTGTTAAATTGTAACAAACCACTGCGCGCTGCAGCAGCTCTATTCTGATGCTGGTATATGTTATGCATATCAAACGAAATTTTAAATAGTAAATGGAAACCCAATCGGTATTGCGGTACCTATCGTTATTAAATAAGTGAGGAATTCCTTCAGCGTGCCTTATGGTGGGATGCGGAACTACGTTGTTATGTGCGGTTAAACGTTTTGTGGTATTAGGTAATAGGTTCACATTCATTCATTTTTGTGTATAAAATATTTCATCGGAATCTACCGCATAAATGCCAGAAACAATAGATAAATCTAATTACGCCCCCGCATCGCAAGGACTCGACTCTTCTTCGGGTATAATCCCAAAATAAAGTTTTACCAACAATACAATTTGGTTGTTTGCACGCAAGCAATATTTTTTCGTTAACCATCCTCCTCCGAAAGTGCTGACCCACCGGACTTTCCTGGCCTGCCTTAGGCGGTGACGCTGACGACCTCGAGCCACTGTCCAGGCTTGAATAATGTAGGTCACCTGCTATTATCAACACAAATAAGGTAGATCCTTGGGCGAAGAATTTTTCCTTTCGAGGAAGACGCATGAATTGAATTATGCCTGGGGATAAGGAATATAATTTATTTCTTTAGTTCTCCCTGGTGCTTCATAAAGAGCAGGGAAACGAATAAAACCACAACGCAATGAGGATGGTGGCAACTTCTGGCGGCCGGCGCCATTGGTCGTCCTCCGGAGAATAACGCCCGTATATCCGGTGAATTGAATAATCGTTTAAACACAATTAATTGCAAGTTCGATAGGATTTTTCGTCCGTTGCTTTCTGTGATCCTTGAAAGTTTTTTTCCTCCATTGCATGTGGTACTGTAGGACTTGCCCAGAGGAAGCATTAGAATTTCATAAATTAACGCGTGCTTGAGGAGTTGCGAACGGCAGGATGAGCATAAAAACATAACACAGCTAATAATTCTTGGCAACATTCTTATTACCAATAAATATATAAATTGTTACCATCAATCCAAAGGGGTGGCTGTGGTGGAGGATAAAACAAAAACTTCTGCCAGCCCACATAAAGTAGGTGTAATTTTACTTAGGGCAAAGAAGCATCCCTCTTTTTGAATGTGCTGGATATGATGAGAGCCAGTGTTAGGAGGTACCCGAACGAGTCACGAACTTTATCGCATTTAAATTGATTTACGAGCTGGTAGGTACTCCAAATTTGTGGTTAAGAGATAAGTTAACTCGGTTACGGTTTATTGTCGATATTGTTTACAAAACCGCCTACTTATGGTGTGTCAACTGTACTTCTGGGGATAGAGAGGAATTTTGTTTCGGCAAATGATAGGTTTGAAGAGTTTTGTCAAAAGAAGGTGTACATACGTGATGTACGAAACTGAATGTCTTTGAATACAAGAAACAAGCTTTTGAGTAAGTATGATAACTAAAATGTGATAAAGAGTTTTGTGTTATAGCTCAAAGGCTTTTAGTGGCTTTAAAGTTCATACAAATTACTATGGTGTAAAGGTGTTCATTTGTGGAGAAACGGAAAATATCATTACCTGAAAAACATCCACAAAATTTTTACGATCATGGAACTTGGTTTAATTTTTCACTTTTCACTCTAACAAAGAATCAACAGGGTAAATAAAGGGTGGCCCCTCTAGTGGGTTCTTTTTAAATCAAAGGTTATTTTGACACTGACAGCGAGCGGTTTCCCGCTCGAAATCTTCACAGAGTACGTATCATACCTCCGCTTTACGCTTGAACAACGTTGGGAAATATTGAAAACTTATTTCCAAAGTGAGTGCTGTGCACCCCAAACGGTACGTTTTTTTAAAAGAAGTTTTGGCCGAAATGAAGCACCCATCGCCTGCTGTACGCAAGTTTGTGACAGTGATATGCTAGTGGACAACATTTATGGTCTCCGTCGTCATACGTAGCGCACAGACGAGAATGTGGATGCTGTAGACAAGAGTGTGAGACTCAGTTCACGAACATCAACTGGCCATCAATCTCAACAGCTCAACATTTCACGCGTTAGCCTGAGGAGAATTCTGCACAAAGATTCCGGATTTTCGCTCACAAGGTCCAATTGACACAGCAATTGAAGGTGCATGACTATCCGCTTCGTTAACCCTTCACAGTTTGGGCCTTAGAGCAGATTAGATTGGACAACGATTTTGAGCGAGCAATCATCTTTTCTGACGAGGCGCATTTTCATCTCGGCGGCTAAGTTAACAAACAAAGTTGAAGGGATTGTGGAGTGATTGCATCATAGCACCATTTTTCTTCGACAATAAGGCTGGGAACAACGTTTCGATCAACGGGGTGCGTTACAGTCATGTTAACCGACTTTTTTTTTCTAAAATTGAAGACATGGATTTGGACGACCTCTGGTTCATACAACCATGCCACAATCCATCTTGAGCGCACTAAGTTTCCAAATCGTTTTATCAGCCTTCTTGGCGATGTCAATAAATTGGCCTCAGAGCTGCGATTTTACCCCTTTGAACTTTTTTGTGGGGGGCCGATGTTATGCCAACAATGCGGAAAGGATTCAAGCACTTAAAGCCAGTATCATCGAAGCAATCCGTTAGCTACAGGCCGAAACCATCAAAAAGGTCTTGGAAAATTGGAGTGGCAGAATGCGCTACTGCAAAGCCAGCCGAGGCAGCCACTCCATAATGAATGGGAATATTGGGCCTTACTAATAAAGTCATAACACATGGGAAAAACTTAATTTTGTTCATTTTATTGCATTTTTAAAAAGAAACTTGTGTTTGGCCCGTCCTTTGTATTAAAAAATTTTCAAAAATGGGCATCAATTTTTTTATAGACGATGTACTTTCTGCCATTCATTTCATATACTCGTATTTCCACCTTCAACCAAAAAACCCACGGGGATCCTCTTATCGCCTATAGCTTTGAAAATAAATGTCAATTAAACTTTATAGATCTATATTTAAAAAAGTAAAGTCTTAGTTTTTTTAGGAATCTTTTCGTTTTGGTTGACTAAGTCCAACATCAACCTTAAGATTAACAGCAAAAAAAAAAAAGGTACAGACAGTGATCCAATATCGGGACAGTGACAATATTTTGTCTACCTATAGCAATTGTCTGTGAAAAGTGAAACTCCTGAACGAGATTCTGCTCTCTGATCTCGCCAGAGTCGTCTTTAAAAAACCACGACATTGTAGAAAAAAAGTTCTTTAGAGCCTTACTACAGATTTTATAAAAAACAACTGGAATATTATTAAAATTAAAAACTGGTATGCTGGTTAATACTGAAAATCGAGTGATCCGAAACTTTAAGTCTGCTGTTATTAGTTTCAAGTCCTGGAGTCTGGTATCGGGTTATCTCGTTTCTGACGATTCTGGGATTGGTTTTTGTGACTCGGGATTTTAGATTTTAGTCCTGGTATTCTGCTTTCTGCTTAGTCAGATGATTTGCAAACGAGAAGTGTTTTTGGTCAAACCGAAGTGTTTAGTGTTATTATTTTGCTAAGCTGTTTTTCGGCAACTTTTTTTCCTGATGAAAAAATTCTGCCATGTGGTAAAATTTTGCGAGGAAATGAAAAATCCTGTTATGAAAAGCGTTGAAAACATTTTTTAGACAAAAATTTTGTATGCCAAACTTTAAGTCTTGGCTACTATGGAGATGATAATAATCAATGATCCGTTTTTATGTGTACGCATATTGAATTTAAAAAAAAAATTATTTTCTTTAAGTTATGATATGCAATATTGTTTAGACTTTTTAGAAGCTTCTGTGAGTTACGAGTATCTCATAATTTACAAGAAATGTTTTTAATTGAATAATACAAATCAAGCGGAAAAAAACACATTATCAAAATTCTAGGAGAAATTTTCAAAAAAAATATCATTTTTAAACATTTACACTGGTTACCGTTAGTTTTGGATAAAAGAATAACTTTTTTCTATAAAATTTTTAAACTTTTTTCGAAAAATTTAATCAGTTGTTCTGAAATCGAAAATAAAAAAAATGGTTCTAGGAGAGGCACCGTTCATAACAATTTTTGGAAAATTTGACGCATCTTCCTTCAGGCCATCCGGTCCGTACACCGAAAGGTAGGAATTCTTCAGAGCAGTTGCACCTATTCCTCTGGCAACTAGATCTGCAGGCTTTTCTTGGCCTGAACAGTGCCTCGATTTTGATACCGATAACTCTATTTCGGATATTTGGTTTCCATCCTGAGCCTACAGTCCAAAACCAAGTGACTCTTGAATCTTTCCATATATTTTCGTCATCATAATGAATGTTCAAATTTGTTTGAAAATAATCTAGTAATCTGGCCTCAACGATAGAGACTGTAGGTTATAGTTTGGGAATGGTTTCTCCAGTTTCTTTTTTGGTATTAAGTGGTGTTAATATTACTATCATTGAAGCTAGTTCTGACATAGACAACAGCCCCAAATGAAATATTTCTGTCGATTTCCTACCAATAAAAGCAGGACGAGTTAATTTCCTTGCAACAGGGAAACCAATATTCATCATGTCATCAGATAACCATCAATCGGTCTAGTAAACCAAGAGGGTCAAAAATGTTTGACGTTACCTAACAAACATTTCGCTTTGTTTGCCTAAGCTCATAAGAATGCAAAGATCAAGAACGCCTTAAAAATTGATATCCAATCCGTATGTAGCCAGAATCTAATGCAGATATAGTATCTGCGTCTTATGAATGTCCTGCCCCACAATTAATTCATGACGAACGGTTGAATTATTGCAGCTCCATTTTCACAATTTAATAGAAACTCTGCTTAGAATGATGTTTGCTTTTCGTTGAATTTCAAAGGCATCTATCTCACTATCGACACTGAAGACGAGATAATCTATATAAAAGCTCATAAGTTTCATGTACGTGTGTGCAGCAGCTAAGAGACCGGAACTGCACGACACACCAAATGCCAGATGAGATATTTGGATCACAATTTTTAAAAGGTTAACGATCATTCAAGAAACATCCCCAGAACGAGACGTGTACGGTACGTGTGCGTGAACTACGATTAGCCTATGGGTCAATTGTTCGAAGACCAGTTCAGCTCTTATTTCCCTTCGAAATAACTAATTGATTATCTCATCCACGGAGGATATTAAAAATAAAATACAAATTAACTTTAGTTTTCACCTTAAATTTAGTAATTTTATTAAGTTTGTAATTTTCTATGTTACTTTGCGTAATGTTTAGAATTTGACTTTCGTTAACCTTTAACTACACAAACAAATTACTATATAAGAATGTCGAAATGAATAATTGAAATCAAATCGATGGTAATCTCTATGAAATACAGTCATACGTTTTTTCTTTTAATTCTTAACCATTTTTGGAAAGCTCCTTGGCCTACAATCAACAAACTCTTGTAACAAACTGTAAATGGAAGTTCCATATTTCATACTAAGCATGTAATATGCGAATTGTTCGCTTTGGAGAAATCAAAAATGTTGCGCTTGATATTTCTTAAGCATTTGATAGAGTTTGGCATGAAGCACTCTTATCGAAAATGCATGCTTCTGATATAATCGCTGGATTCAATACAAGTTGTTTTAGACAGTGTTAAGTCAGAAGTTCAGAAAATAAATGCTGGTGTGCCCCAAGGCTCCTTATGGTCTCCAACACTATTTCTTATTTCATAAATGTTCCCCTGTCTGAAACTTCTTGTCCACTAAACTGCTTCCTTGATGACAGCACTTCCAGTTTTTTATACTGCTTTCCTGACTCCCACCTCTCCGAATGGCTAGTTGAAACAGGAGAATATGTTGAGCTCATTAAACTTTTATATTGGGCCTTAATCGTGTGGATTTTAATGCTTCTTAAGCTCAAAGCCGTATTCAGTTGTTAAAGTGAAATATACCCTTACCCACTTTGCCGAGGAAACTGAAAAGCTTTCGATTTATGGTATGTGCATTAGTGAACAACGACAACATATCAGATATTGATAAAAATGCTGCGAAATATCTATTTTGTCTCAGAAGATGTAAGAACTTTTTCCCCTTCTGATAGGTAAACTATTTTTATAAAGCATACATACTCGTACGCCCAGAACAAGAGTATTCAACACATATGTGGACAGGAGCATTAAAAACTTCACTGTCCTTACTGGATAGAATTAAGAAAAGACTTTTAAAACTGACAGCGACAGATTGATTATGGAAACATCGTTGGAACACCGTTGAAATGTCTCTTGCTTATCACTACTTCTTCAAACGTTGCTCTACTAAAACAGCCAGTTGCATTCCACCTCTTAAACAATTTCAGCTTTAAAAAATGTCAGTGCTCTGCTAGAAATGCTCATCACTATGCCCTCGAGCTTAATTTCAGACATTCCGTCAAGAACGCACTGTGTTGAAACGTTGTAAGAGTAGTCAAAACGCCTTGATTGAGCGTCAATTATGAAAAAAGAAATTGTAATAACTTGCTTATTCTTTATTCAAAATGCTGAAATTTCGGTTCAAGCCAATTCACTACTCATGCTTATTCAGGTACAACTTGTGGAAGTCTCCTGGGTCTATTTCTATTATTACTCGCTATAATTTATGATGTTTTATCATGTACACGTTCTAGAGAGATTCGTATATTTCCAATTGATATAAACATTTTTAATTGAATAAGAATATTATCGCTCTTTCTCAAGCCGATGGTGGAGGATTTTCTGTTTGGTGTGGTAAAAACGGTCTGTCTTTTGTATCTGGAAGAATTGAACAATACTTTTTCAAGAAAACGACAAGTTTAAGTTTTTGATTTTACTATTTCATACAAACGTTGTCCCGTCCTGAGGTTCATGGATTCGAGTCTTCGCTTCGGCTCTTATTTATAATTTACTAAATACTTGCTTCCATGAAATTTTCAAAAGTAGTATTAAATAAATACAACATAAATTAATCCGCTTTGCTGTGAGGGGTCTAAATTCGGCTGATCCGTACAACCTTTTACCATTTTAACATCGCTACGCCACGGTTCTACTTAAATATAATTTCTTAATAATTGAAAATTGTGTGCAAATTAAGCTTATGTTTAATTCATTATAACAGAAAAAAGTTCTAGAGCGGTGATTACATCCCACAAAACAACTAGATATCACACATTACCCTCCCCAAAAAACTTTATTATGGCAAGCGTTCTATATATTAACTTTATGTTGCACAAACGAGAAACTAAAGAGGTATTTTCAAATTGCCAACATATCGTACTTAGATAGATTTTCATATATATATATGTACTTGTTGTCTGGGAATTTACACACCTGAGCGTGAGCGTGTGAATATAGATCCTTGGATGTTAATTAATTTCCCGGAGTATAAAGTTCGTAACTGACATATTTTCGTAGGATAATTATATATTACTATCTCTCTTTATACAAATTTGTGTATTTAAAAATTCACTCGAGGCTTAGTAAATATGGAAAATTATTGAATTTAAGTAAAATTTTCAACTTGTGCTTTTAATTAAAACTGACAATATGTGGTAATGAAAATATTTTATAATAATAATAATATTAATAAAACCGTAGTTAATACTCGTACCTTGCAGGAAAGAACGTCCGTGGAAGGAATGTGATTTTTTTAATTTGATTTCCATCAATCAGATAACAAACTTTTAACATAGCGAATATATGATTTTGTTCCTGAGGGTTTGAAAAAGGCACTGGTCGTTCCTGTGCTAAAAGCTGGAAAAATAACAGATAAGCCTGAAAGTTATAGGCCATTTTCCCTAACGTACAATTTGGTTTTCGAAGCTATCATAGTACATAGTTTAAAGAATTTGCAACAATGTTTTAGAACATCGCTTGCGGGGACAGTCTACGGGAATGGTATTAATAGATATTGAATAAAATGCACAACTGGATCGCACGAGCTTGCTCATATGTAAAAGTACGTTGGAATTAAAAATGGCGCAAAATTTTAAATAGCCTATTATTAAGGTATTAGTATAATACTACTTAGCAATTTGCTAACTTTAAAGTAGTTTACTAACTCATTTTTAATTTTAATCCTTAGCTGCACTTGTGGGGTCCAGGTGACCCCAGCGCTATTTAATTAACAATAAAACATATACAATTTTCAAAAAATTGGAATTGTGGCTCCATCTGTTATTAGTTGAAGTATACCTCTTTCCCCTGAAACCCATAGTACGATGATATGCGCGCTAGTATCGTTCTGGCAGTCGTTGGAAGTGGTGTGGTGCCGTTTAAGACCCCAGTGTGGCAGTTATGATTATTTAAGTATTTTTTTTTTTTGTTTACTCTGTTTTGGTTCTATTTCTCTTAAATAATCGTGAGTATAATATTTTGACTGCTCAGAATTTTTTTTTACAACGTTTATAATATTTATATTAGTATATTTATTCGTTACCATTAGATGGCATACAATTTGCGCAATAGGACAATATTTCGGATGCTGAAGTCGATGATGGTTCTGAGTCTGAATTCAACGTATCTGATAGTTCATCTTCATCGGAGTTAGATGTAGAGATGGAAGATGCAACTTTCGAACCACGTCTTTTACAGTCTCGAGCACGCGGTCGACCTACCTCGAAGCTCTTCATAGTACAAAATAAATATACTTTTTTTTCTAAGAAAAATATGAAGTATTTTTTTCTTGAAGGTATATATCTTGAGAGTATCTCATTAAATTTTTAGCTCAAAATATTAAAAAATGAAAAAAAATAGAATTTTTTTGGTGAAAATGATCATTTTCACCACTTTTTTTCAATTAACAATTTTTTTATTAATAATAAATATGAATTTGTTTAAACCTACTTCATCTTATAAAATACATATTAATGATCAACACAGAATTTTTTCAAAAAAAAAATTTCAATATCTGGCTCACAATACGATTTTTTGTTGTTGGGGCATTTCGTACCCCAGTGTGGCAGCTATGTTATTCTACAGAAGTGTGGCAGCTAAGGGTTAAACAAACATTTTCTAACTAGAAGAGGTATCGTACTAAACCAATTTCCTTAATAAATTCCTTCTGAACACACCCTAAACAATGACAGATCGTGCAAAAAACTAAGTAAACAGACATTTTGTGGCGTTTGTAAATAGCACGACACTAAAAAAATAATAAAAGGGTAGAGAAAGTATGATGCTAAATTCAAATATAACTTGCAAAATCGTTGTTTTAACCATGTTTTAACATCGTACTAATTTAACTAAAATTTGTCGCCAATACTTTTATATAAGGATAATCAAAGATAATTTTTAACTGTAATTTCAACTGCGCACAAGTTGTTCGCCTTTCCTGCACACACAGAAACGGCTATGAATCGACTATACT